>JARHVA010000002.1:4965000-5457500 GCA_037957365.1 Torreya grandis
AAATGAAGAGGAGGTGGTGTCTTAGAAAGAACTATGAGCCATTTATTGTTGGTATAAGATCCATCATTTTTGACATAAAAAGGAATGCATTCTATGCAAATGTTTTTCACTTTTTTTAATTGTTGAAAAAGGGTACATCTATATTCCATAACATACATTGATCTTGATCAATATATAACCCTTATATGTAAAATCAATAAATAAAGACATTATTGTTAGGTAATGTTCTCAATTGATCTTTGTTGAATTTTTCTCCTTTTCATTTCATTATGGAAATTTTGTGGGTTTTCTTTCATTCACTAATTAAGCCAAGATGTTGTTAACATATATGCATAAAGAAGAGGGAAAATATGCAAATTGGTTATTAATAAAAATCCTCTTTTTGAGATAATAAATACATATTAATGTCTATTAAATTTAGTGAAAACTTTGTTTCTTGGCAAGAAGTGTGTTATTATGTACACTCTCTTTGTCATTAACAACTCATGAGAACTAAAAAATGGGATGGAAACTATAATAGATAGTAAGGTTTTCATTACTAGTTTTTAAATATTTACATTTTGTTGCACTACATATATTTCTCTAGTTTAGAGATGATATGTTATAATACATTATCCCTAATATCCATTTTCACTAATGAAAATTCTAATGCCTTATTTCAAGTGGAATATGAGGAAGTGTATTACATAAAACTTTAATTGTGTTACCATCACTATAATTTATATAGTGTCTGATGTATTACACTTAGTGACTCTACCCCAATTGTTCCCTTTATAAGCTACATATGTTTAATTTAAAGGAAATATGATCTCATTATATGGGTATGGTCATTGGATTTATAAGAGACAATAATTTGTGATACAACCTTAGTAGTCTATTATAAGTTGGTGATTTGATTAGATAATAATAGTATTATCAGGTTTTTCTAAGATTCTTACCTAATATAGACCTAATTTTCCCTTATAGAAATAAATGGTTTGTTTCATCATATGCATTGTAACCTTGATAAAAGTAAAGTATGCATGCTAACTATAATATAATTTGTATCTGTATATTTTATGTCTCACACCTATTTTGAGAATTTGAATATCTCATGATGTATAGATTGTATTTTTATTCATAATCCTATTCAATACATAGCATATATACTTTTTTCAATTATTATTTATTTTTTATTTGAATTAAATGAGGCCTAGTGATCCACTTAGTGAATGGTATATGTGAATATACTATTTATTTATTCATTTTCCTTGTATAGGATGAGGACAACCTAGTCATATGACGTATGGGCCTTTCTTAATATACATAGATCTTTAATTTTGATCATGTATTTAAGTCTAAAATTGTAGGATATTATAATATGGTTTAGCGACTAATTAATTAATCTATGTGGCAATCTATCTTGTGTGCATGTGGTTGGAAGACCTCTTTCTTTCATCAATATTAAGGTTTTATTTTATTCTAGGAAATTTATTTTGATGTACTTAGAGATTAAATAATGTCTCCATATGTTATCAAAAGGGTATACATCCCATTCCAGAGAGGGTAGGACTAGTAAGATTCATAAGGGTGCTCGAGATGTTGGGTATTATTACAATGGTTAATTCCTTTATTCCAAACAATCATGAATTAGATGAAGATGATAACAATGGTCCTTTTATATTTTAAACAATCCCATAATAATTATATTTATTATTTTCAAAACATAAACTCATTTGATATTTAATTGAAGACATTCCTATTCAAAAAAAATACAAAAAAAATTTATATAGTTTGTTTTTTACTATGTATGCATTCAACACTCATTTATTTTATAGTAGAAGATATTATTAAGGCCTTGAGCATTATGACTATTGATTATGATAGATAATTATGAATTGTTATTGAATAATGGATAAAAATTGTAACCATATGGTGTGATGAAAATAATTATTAATTATTGATTATTGAATCTTGCAACTATGAATATGAAAATTATTGAATATTACTTGGATTATTATTTATTGAATAGTATACGTATCAATTCATTGAATAATCAAAACTACTATTGTGGATTAATAATTAATGTAATTACTATGGATTACTTGAATTATTAATTATTACTAGGATTATTACTTATTGATTGGTATATATGAATTCATTGAATTACCATAGCTATTAGTGTGGATTATTAGTTATTGAAATTATTATGCATTACTTGGATTATTAACTATTGAATACTACATAGTTGTTTATTGAATGGCCATACCTATTAGTGTGAATTAGTAACTATTATTCACATATAATCATGTTCAAATGTATGTATGCATTTAATCATGTTCTAATGTATGCTCACCTATAATCATGTCCAGATGTACGTTAACATGTAATAATGTTCATATGTATGTCCACATGTAATAATGTTCACATGTAATCATTTTCAAATGTATGCCTACATGTAATCATGTTCTATTGTATGCTCACATGTAATCATGTTCTAATGTATGCTAACATGGTCCATATGTATGTCCACATGTAATAATGTCCACATGTATGTTCACATGTAATCATATTCGCATGTAGGTTCACATGTAATCATTATGAATCCATCTATGGAAAGGAATTATTATGGGATTAAGTGATCCAAATTATTAGGTGCATGATTATGGTGAAGGATGATCATGTTACTTCTCTATTTTTCATCCAATTGTCTCATTTAATGTTTTTATTTATTCTAAAAACTCACGTAGCACATCATGTGATATGTATTTATTATCTTATATGGTCATCTAATTTTGTAGCTAAGGTTTGTTTAGGCCAAGGAGAAGTATGTAATGTTAGCATTTCATCTATTTTTCTTTCGTTACATATTAGTTTTTTTTAATCTTTTAATTTACATATTTTTTGGTGTTTCATTCAACATGTGTATGGTGTAATTTGGGTTAATAGATATTGGAGTAGGGAGGAAGAGAAAGAGGGTAGACGAGGTGGAATTTTAAACTTCAAGAAATTCTACTGTCTTTTTGAGGTACAAATAATACACTGCTATGAGAATCACATGTGGTTATTCATTTCATATTTTCTTATCAATATTGAATCAATGCATTAATATCTTGTTGTAGTCTTTATACTCTCATCTTGTTACTAAAGTAAAGAGTAATTCTAGTAGTTTATTAAGATAAATTATGGTGTTATTTATTTTTTTGGTATTCTAATAACCATATTAATATTTTTTGAAACTAAGGCTAGGTAATCTAAATAGTTTGTTCTATTTATAATATTGTGATTCATTGTTCATCATTATTTTCATGAACACCTTAATGCTATTATGATGTAAGACTATACAAGAGAATGAAATCAATGATCCTTGGGATCCTTGATCCAGATTGAATTGATTAGTGATTTATAGTTAATATATTTGAAGTATTGAAGAAAATAGGGTATCTAGGTGTTTAGGGGATTTCAACCTAGTAAAACCCAAATGAAATATTACTATTAATCCACCACTATAAAAGACTAACATGAACCACTTTAGGGCCTTAAATAAATAAATCACATCATTTTTGGCTATTAGGTGTAGTAGTGAGCCTTAAATAAATCAATCACATCATCTTTGGCTATTAGGTGTAGTATATTTTTTTGTAGCATGAAAACTCAGAGTGGAGTATAACCCTTTTTACCTCTCCATAAAAGGCATTCAGTGTTAATATTTAGCCAATATTGTCAAGATTTTGATGATAACCTTATTTTATGCTTGATTTATTCATAAATGTTATATGCAATTTGGAATATCCTCTATAAGAGTGTTAAGAGGTATAAATTGGGGTATTATACATGATTATGTTCAGTGTGACCATGGCCTATCCAAAAGAGAAACAAGAGAGTTCCCTTCAAAATAAGACCAATAATAGATAATAATGATAGGGAAAGAGAGTGATGGGAGGGACAAATTGTGAATAAGATCTAGATAAAAATTTAAGTGTTGAGATGAGTTGAGACAAAGTGAGAAATAATGACTTTTTGAACTCATTCTTTCTATTTCTAATGTTTAATTTATTCACATGTATTGAAGCCATTGGTGTTCTTATGAGAATAAAAATCTAGATGATGGTCCTAGTAGTAATTCATATAGTCAAGGTGATTTTTATATTTTTATCCCAAAATTTGTACTTATTTTAATATAAACATAAAATATATTTTCATCCAATATAGGCCTAATGTCTTAAAATAAACTATCAAATTATAATTTAATCCCTATTATCTAAATACTTTCTATCACATTTGTTGAGTATTTTTTTTATATACTAGTTGATCATTGCTTTGTCAATACAAAACATGAAATATAAAAACACAAATATAAGAATAAAAATATCTTTTTGGTTTTCCCCTAGTTCTTCTTATTGTTTAAATTACTAGTATACTATTATAACTAGCTAGTCTTTCTCTCCTCACTTAAAACTTGTACTCTTTATCTGTTCAATTATTTTTACTCTTTGCTTGTTCCAATATTTTGTATTCTTTAATTTTTAGTGGGCTATTAATATGGTACATGTTCCTTGGGTTAAAACCCTAATCGTGAAAATCATGTGTCTCATGTTAAACATTGTTCAATGTAAAGTAGTTGTATTTCAAGTTCATAACATGTTGTCATTACCCAATGCAAGGGTTCTAAATTACTTGCATGAATTTACTAATTCTTGAGAATGTCATAATTCATGTATATATGTATTGATATAGTTTTCCTTATAAATGTAGTTGAGAAGATAACTAATGAAAACATGGAATAATAACTCTTTGTACATTAATACAAGATTATAACATGTAAATCATAACCACTTGACATAGTATGCTTTGGGCTCCATTTGATTAAATCACAACATTGGCATACATATTAAATATTTTAGTTATGTTGCAACATGTATATTATCCATAATTACAATTCAAAAATCCATGCATATATTCCAAAAATAATAAAAATATAAAATCAAACATATTCCTTTCTATAATAGGTAAACACATTAAAATGATCATATACAAAATACACCATCACAATTTCAGGTTTAGTAAACAAGAAGGTCAAAAAGTCAAAATTCAAGAGTATCATATTTTAATTTAGGTATTGAATCACATTGATGTTTGATAAGGGAGATGTAGCCATTTTTTCATCCTATATCTATAGGGTAAAGTCATCCATCACTCCCTAGGAATTTTAGTTACCTATGCACCACTTGCATCACAACTATACAATAAGTCCATACATAACCATATAAAAATTAGACCTACTCCATGGGAGTACACATAATGCCTTGACATTAAACAAGCATAGGGTTTAATAATATATGAAATAAAAACCAAAAAAAATAATATGGAATCCAAACAATAATTATTGAATTGAATTATAGGGATTCAAAAAATAAATGATAAAATTTAGAACATTTTATAGTATATGTATGAACTGACTAGAAATTGGTAAATTTGAAACATGTCACAATTAGTACTATTAAAATTGCTCTACAAAATGAGGTTCTTTCTTACCCATGGAAAACATATTTTTCAATGTAGGTATTTTGAAAGAATCAAAAAGCTTAAATAACGTATGTTTGGTGCCATTTCCAACTCACTTCAAGGGAATATGTTAGTCTGATCATAAGTTTATTGTCTAAAAATGGTTTATAAATAAAATTTGGTTAATACATGTGTAAACATCTAGGAAAATTCAAAGAATAATATTATGTTGTTCATAATAGTCATGCAATCACATGGTATTAAGATTTTCAGATCAAATAGTGGCCAAAATTTTGTCACATTATTATTAATTTTAAGATTGTGTAATATTTGAATTAAAATTATGTAGTGAAAATTAGTAGGCTGTTGATGATTTTTTAAAAGGCTAGTGAAAATTCTAAACCCTAAACAATGTCTATAAGACCTCTTGCACTTGGAAAATTATTCTGCACAGTAAACTCCTTTCTTACTCATGGAAAACATGAATGTAATATCTATAAAACATAAAAATCCATACATATATTAAATTATAAGTTTTCAAGAAAGCAATGAGAAAATTTAGAACATATTATATGATATGTGTCAACTAAATGGAAATCAAAAAATAAAATGTAGGGAAATAATTTGTTCAATTTTCTATTCCAATGAATAAATTTAGAATTTATGAATAATCAATAAGTGTGAATAAGGTCAAAATTAACACTATCAAAATTAATTTGCACAACAATATTCTTTCTTACCCATGAAAAATTGAATGCGATGTAGTTATTTAGCTAGAATCAAATAGCTTGAACAATATAAGTTTGATAACAATTCCAAGTCACTTCAAGAGAATATGTCAGTCCAGTGATAAGTTTAATGCCTCTAACTATTAGACGTGAAATTAGAAACAATATGTAATCCAAACAAAATTTATTAAATTTAGTTATAAGGTTTTAATAAATCCATGAGAAAATTTATAAAATATTATGGGATATGTATGAACTAACTAGAAACTCAAAAATAAAATGCAAGGAAATAATTTGTTTGATTTTCTATTCAAATTAAGATATATGGAATCTATGAACAATGAATAAATGTGACATAGGTCACAATTATCACTTTGAAAATTACTCTATACAATAAGTTTATTTCTTACATATGGAAAACATGAATGCAATGTGGGTATTTGGCCTAAATCAAAGAACTTGAATAATGTAAGTTTGGTACTGGGTCTAAGTCACTTCAAGGGAATTTATTAGTCCAATGATAAATTTAATGCATATAAATATTAGATTTGAAAATATAACTAATATTCAAGGCAAATGATATTTATTTAATTGAATTATAGTGTTTTAATAAATTCATGAGCAAATTTATAACATTTTATAGGATATGTATCAACTAACTAGAAAATGAAAAATGAATTACAGGAAAATAATTGGTTCACATTTCTATTTAATAAATAAATATGTCATTTATGAACAATAAATAAATATTAAATATATTGCACCATAAAATTATTTTACTAATTTTAAAAATACTTTCCATACTTTCATAATTACCAAAACAAATCTTTCAAAACATGAGTACATATTTCCCATGAGAGTAGTAATGGCAATCAACATTTTCCACTTCACTAAAAAATGCAAACTATCTCAACAAAAAAAAAAACATAACACTATTAAAACATGATAACGGTTGTACAATAGCTACATTGTGGTCCACTTCAAATTCATACATTTCACAATATCTATCACCCTATAAACAATCACTAGGTGCATCTTCTAAAGGAGGTACCTCAAAGAAATCCAAAGGCATTTTCCCTATTTTTTTGGTTCAGCATGTGCTTCATCATGTTTTGAGTTTTAATTTACATAAGTGATTTAATATCAAGGAATAAACCATATAAAAATTAAATTTCCTCATATAAATAAGTTAATATTATTGTTGGAACATCCCTCCTCCCATTTATTTTGAAAACAATTGTTTTGGAGTTTAGTTCCACACAAAGGCCTATTTTACCAATCATGTGCAAACAAACATGGAGTTCATCTATCAATGATATATGGAAAGCACAATTTACATCACATTCACTAGATAGAATTTTACTTTGTTGAAAAATGTTGTTGTTTTTTGTACTAAATAACATGTTTAGAATTTTGATGATTATTGGTTACCAATAGACACAATTTATTACTAGACATTATAAAATGGTTATCTATACATTATGAAACATAAAAGAGGGGATTTTAATCATTACTTGATTATAAAAATAGTTTTATGACATGATTTCAAATATGGCATGCACCAAAAACCCTTCATGAATTTTAACTCATATCATTTCAAATCTAGCATGCATAAATCCATTGTGAATTGGAACCCAGATCCTATCTAGATTGCATTCATGATCCTCACCTCACATACATGATGAATTTTATTTTATTTAAACCCACAATAGATAAAAAATTATATAACTTAATATATATATATATATATATAAAGAGATAATCATAAACTTGGGTTCATCACACATAAATCACAGCTAACGAAGTAAGATAATGGCAATTTTCAAAAACTCCCCAATGTTTTTTTTGCCACAAAATTTCCTACTCTCACTGATTGTTAAAATGGAAATAATATTTGAATAAACAAAGTGACATAAACAAGCAACATTTTAATAAATATGATATGAAACTTGTCTTAGTCATAAACATTTAGTTTAAATGAGGAAGGGTATTGATGCCAAAATTAAATTTTAAATTACACCCAATAGGGAGAATTATGTGGCAATAAAATGTTGACATGGATAAAAGTGACCAAAAAAATCTACCCACATGTATTTCTCTCATAAATTTAGATTTTAAGTTGTTTTATTAGCTAAAGTCAACGATATGTGGAAAAATGTGTGACATCACACATCTATATTTTCCCATTGAGGTTGTGTGTTAGTAGAAGGTGAAGTTATAAATGTTGAATATGCATAGTTATATGGAAAAATATTCTTAGGATTTGGTGTGGTATGATTAGAGCATAGAATCATTTAAAGAATCTGATATCTCTTACTACCTTTAGATATAACTATGTTATAAATATTAGTATTGTATAAACACTAGTGACTATGCATGATGGATGTCCAAGGAGTACATCACAAATATTAATTGATTCTACATCAAAAACTATATCTTTTTTAAAATATAAATGGCATATGAGAAGTGGAATTAGAGATTGATGCATAAGAATTGAACCATCCTAATTTGTCACATTGTAGATGAGACATGGTTTGAAAAGTTAGATGCTTGAAAATTTATTCAGATATGAGATTATTCATGATACCACCATTGATAAAATAATATCCATTGATTGCCCTTCCACCCATATGTCCAAAATTAATATATGTTCTACTTCACCATATTATGCTATTGGTATTTACTATGTGGTGGTTGCTATAACATTTGGATGTGTCAATGATTCCATTAGGGGGATTCAATTCATAATCCTTTGCTTATGCATACATAATAAATGTATTTAGAGCATGATACTTTCCATTGGAGTTGTTGTGGTTTTGATTTTCATACCATTTTATTACCTTATATTTTTGTGGCTTTTTATTTGAAGATGGTAGTTTTTGTTTAACCCTAAATTATAGATATGGGGAATCTAGGTTTAAATGGGTAGATATAGCCTAGGTCACAAGTATGGTAGACTATCTCTAAATTAGGCCAATTATTGATGAAACTCAAATTAAATATATGTTGAATTTATTATGTTGATATGCTAAACATAGAAAGTATATCTAAGCTAGATATTATAATAAAAATGAAAACAAGATACTTAGCTAATTTTGATATTAATATAGATTTTAATTGAGAACATGCAAAAAGTGGACTAGATTTATATTTTGGAACAACATCTTAATTTTTTAAACTTGACCTCTATAGCCATGGACGCTTGCATCGACCTAAGATGATTTCATCGACACTACTATCTGACTTGGATATACGTGTCTAATATATAATACCTATTAAAATTAGATGTGACCAAATAGATGCTTCTAGGTTTTATGCCACCTTCACTTTGGTGTATTTAAATCTAGGTCATGGATTGTCACTCCTTATCAAATATAAAAACCCTAGTTATTCATATTCATATTGGTTGTGGAAAAAATGGATTAGTCAGCATATAGTGTCAAGCTACCTTAAAGACCCCTCTATCAATGAGTGTTACCTACATGTCCAATACTTTGAAGAGGGCCTTAGACTTATGTAGTTATCCCTTACATGTTGTATTTTGTGTGAGTTATGCAATGTGTGATAAGTAATTATAATAGTGACCTAGATTATAACTTAGTAAATATATCTCTTGGGTTGCTCCTTTAGTAATTCATACCTATCGATGTGTGTCCCTATGACTAATATATAGATAGGAGAAAATAAGGAATCTTTGCTCACTTGAGGGCTTGATTGAGTGCTTTTGATAGGTTTCCTTGGTCTCTCTAGGTATTTTCTAGGTGAGGAATTAATGAGGGTTGATCCTATATTTATATCAATCTCTTTGGAGAATATCTCACATTAAACCACTTAGGCTGATGATAGGAATACATTTCATTTGAAAATTGGATGACTTTAGGTCACTAGACACTTGTGTTAGGATAAGTCACTTACGTTAATATAGGCATCTGACCAAGATGTAAGTGTTCAAGCATCTGAAAATAGGTGTAGCTATAAAACTTGTAGAGATGGAAGATAAACAAGTTTATAACATTATAGGCAAGATAGTATGTCTGAGTCATCAGCATAACATTGGTCAGACTAAGAGATAATAAATTAGGCACAAAGAGATAATTCATGTAAGCCTTTTGTTAGTGGGAAAGGTCTCGAAGTTGATGGTACATCCATGATATGTATTTTCCAAGTGTACAAGATTGAGGTGCTATATAATTTAGAAATAGTGTCTACAATTTCCACTCCTTTAATCTAGTAATGAAATTGATAGTTTAAAGGAAAAGGAATGTGCACCTGGGTGTGTATAACACACCTTGTATTTTTTAGGTCCAACTTGAGTGATTTTATATTGACTAACCTACAATAAAAAGCATGTTACATTATATAATTAATGCATATAATCTGAAATTGAAAGTATTTAAACGATTGAAATTGAAAGAGAGTAAGATTTAAGACTCCATGTGTGTTTCGATGCAACTGTATTACCTTTTGGAAATTTGAATTAAAATATATTTCATTATGAATCACTAAAACTAGATTAGGAAAAATATAAATCTATAAAATAAATATATCTAAATAAATAGAGAAAGAGAGAGATTGGAGGTTGCATGCCCCCAACCTTGTAGAAAAGATGAGTTTCCACCCAATGGTTCAGTTTAGTTCAACTATGCAACCCAATCATGTTTATAACTTGATGAGTGTTATTGAGCCAAGTTAACTCAAACTCTAAAATTAGTGAATTTGGATTATGTACTCAAGTCCAACTGATAAACTTGGTAATATTGAGTGATTTAATCACCTCAACCATACCAAAAAGAAAAGCAACTACTATAATAGATTGTCTCAATATAGTCCATAAAACTCCAACCTGGTGGGTGATGATAGTCCTTGAAACATCTTTAAAATCTAAAATTGATTTGTTTTTTAAATATTGCATGCACATTTCATAGCATATGCACTTTAGATATGTCTCATGCTAAAACTATGTATAACAATGGTACCAATATATAAAATTCTACCATAAATGTGTATCTGAATAATATAACTCTGAATTTGGCCAAAATTAATTTGTGTAAGTGTGAAGAACATGTTTCCAAAATATTTCCCCACTATAATCTAAAAACTAATATAATTACCAATTTGGAAGACATGTTTCCAAAACATGACCCTACTATAATTTGGGTATGTTGAATATTAAATAATTATGGAGAACTTATTTCTAAAACATGCCCCCACTTAATCTAAAATTGTGATAAATGTAGAGAACATGTTTCTAAAACATGCCCCCACTAAAATCTAAATATTTAAATCAATGTGAAATTCATACCTCTATGGCATGCCCCACTGATATGCTCCCCCTTTTGAGTTGAGGGGAAGTAGCAATTGGTAGTTACCTTACCTTAAAAGGATAAGCTATTGATGTGAACTATGAATGTATCATGTAGCATATAAAGTGAACATGTCTATATAGATATATCATTGACGCGTGAAGAATGTGATCACACCTAGTCATAATATACATGATGTAGATCATGGAAATGTCTAGATAATAACAATACAAGCTCAAAAAATGATCAAACACACAAACAAGAACACTCAAAAGTAAAGCAAAAGATAATGGTCCAAGGAGACCTCAAACAAGGGGTATTTTCAAATGTTTCACAATCTAATAGACATGACTTAGTCCAATGTCCACAGAGAAATAAATGACATATTCAAATGTCAACATACAATAAGCAATGACATATTCAAATGTCAAAGAGGTAAACAAAGGCACATGGCTGAAAAAAAATGAATCATATTCAAATAATCAAACAAATAAGATAATATCAAGGCAAGACACTCAAGGAAGCATAAATGAAATCATAAGCAACTAGAATAAACATATCATACTAGTCCCTGGATATATGTGTTAGTAGAAAATGTTAAGTACATAGCATATCAAGTACACTATGAAAGATATAATCATGGATAAAGTCATGTTTAAGTACATATATGAGCTCAAACATGATAATGTAAAGTGACCATATCATGATATAACCTAGATGGATCATGATCATAGAAGTGTATGCCCTAACATCCTAGTGACATGAGTGGAGGGAAAACCCAACATCCAAAAGTGCATAGATCATGTATCTGTGTATGCATGTATCACACTCAAAATATGTGTGACACACATCTGTATATAGGGATACTAATATTCCATCTACCAACTCAGAACCACAACATATATGCCAAATAACTAATAGAATATGTAAATGCTGAAAATATTTTTGGATTTTTTGAAAATTTTCTATTTTTTGGTTTTTTTTTGGATCTATGAGATCTTGCAACCTTGATTTAGATCTTTTACATTTTTTGTATCATGTTTGGATAAGTATAAATGGTACATGGAATTTTACTCCTCGTGTTTTACATGTGCAGTAGAAGAAGCAATGTTATCATTTGGAATATGGATCAATTTGTCTTCATGAGAAAAAGAAATACCTTGCTGAATTTGTTCAATTTTTTCTTCCATTTGAGATAACCAAAGAGTGCCCAATGTAAATACATATGGAGAGTTTTGTGTCATAAACCAAACCCATGTTTGAATCACTTTAGGACCACAATATATTTGGTAGTGTTATGTGGCCCAAGTAATCTTTCCAACCTCTTTTACTTTAGACGTCTTTTGGATCAAAGTCAATCTATTGTAAACATCTTATATTTCAAGTAGTTTTTATTTGTGTAGGATCAATACGGTTATGCTAAAAATAATCACCACCCATGAATAATGTTATTGTCAAATATTTTTGGTATGGATGTTTTATTCACCATGGGGTTTTTTCATAAGATGTGGACCTTGGATTGGTCTCATATTAAGTAAAATTTCTAGATATCCCATAGAAATATTGAGAACTCCACATTTTTTTTATAATGTTTATTTGGTAATTCATCCCCCTCCTTTGTGTGAGGAATATAACTTTGATATTTATAAGGGGATATGTTAAGCTCCTTTGGATGAGTAAGCATTAATGAAGCATATGTATGCAAATCAACATATAAATGGGTAAATGACTCATATCATTTATGCAATGATCTTTATTTCAATGGAGAAATAAGACCTCTTCTAAAAATGAATTGTAACTCCAAATTTGAAGGTCTAAATGCTAGCTCATAGGATGTACTTTTGAATTGAATATTATAATCTTGAATGTATTCATCATCACATTATTTTAAATTTGTCAAATGTTCTAATGTAGGTTTTGGCACCTTATGGATATGGAAATCCATTAATAATGCATCTTCTAATTGTCCAAAAATGGTTAAAGAACCATTTGCTAGGCTCTAGAAAATGAGCTTCATTGAAAATAATCATATAGAATATTTTTAGCAATAGTTTGTCATATTTTTCCCATTGACAAAAATAATGTACATAGTTAATCATGTGTTCAAATAGGTCCTTATGACTCAAAAAAAGAACTAAATCTAGTAGTTCAAAATCTTGTGGGTAAGGATATTCAATTATACATTGTGTAAGAGGTTGATTATTCAATGAGGTAACATTTGAATCAGTATTATATAAAGTCATTTAAATTTTAAGTAAAAATACCTATTTTTGAAGATCTCAAATAGTGCTCATCATATAATTAAGATACTTCATGGTAATGGTGGTGTTTGGCATAGGTTTCATCATTGATTTTAATCCACCACCTATCTTGAATCTAGGCATATGAGTATCACCATCCTTATGGATAATAAGTGCAAGTTCTGAATCATTGAATTTATGATACTTTGGTAATGGTATTGTATCTATAAATTTTGGTACCCTTGGTATATCATTTAAAGATCTTGTTTCATTCACCTTTGGTAGATATATAGCAATTGGTATTGGAGGGATGTTTTATAAAGGCACTGAATGAATATTTTGGGAGATAAAGATACCTTGGTTTAAAGACCTCAGTTACAAGATTTGGAACATTAGGAGGCTTTGGAACTTGAGGTTTATAATGCTTCCCTCTTCTTGTTTCCCTAAAATTGCTTTGTAAATATTCTATGATGTCTTAGTTAATCTTTCAAAAAAAATCAATTCCAAATGAAGGGAAAAGAGAATCATCACCCTTGATAAAGGGGACTTTATTTAGAAATGTTGGAATTATGGGGGTTTGAATTAACTTATTTGAAGGAATATCCCCCTTATAATTAATTTTTAAATCAATCATAATTTCCTTGTGTACTTGTCATAACTTTTGGTGATCATATGAAGGAGCATCTTGCTCATATATGTCTTTTTTGGCGGTAAAAGGTGTATGAAGGGCATGATTAGATGACTTGCCTTTTTGGTGAATTGTGAATTTTTTTTAAATTCCAAAGCCTTTTTGAGTTGTATTATTTTTAAGAGATATAGGGTGGGTTATACCTTATTCATTTTTTCCCAATCCTTATCTTTTGTATCCATATTTTAGAAAATATTGAAGTAAAAATCATATGATGGTGGTGTATGAAGCAAAGGTAAAATCTCTTTATCTTCCTTAATATGGATAAATCCCTCTCTTGAAATGGTGGGAACATGGACCCAATTAGAGGGATGGTCGCTACCACCATTCACATATTTGATATCATTGGTTTTAGCATTTGGAATAATATTAGAGTAATCATTTTTACCCCTTCTTTGATAGCAAGTTGGAGAGGTTCATAATCATAGTCATCAAAGCAATCAATAGCATCCATAATAAATGAGATAAAGAACACAAATATTAGGAAAAAGTAGGTAAGAAACATCTTATATGGTATGCTTAAGAAAGAATGGTGTTCAAAGATCAAGTTCACCAAATGTTTAACCATCAATTTAGATATGGGAAATATACCATTAAAGGGGTAGAGATAGCCTAGGGCATAAGGATGGTAAACTATCTCTAAATCAATCCAATTATTGGTGAAACTCATATAAAAAATATATTGAATTTAATATACTGAGATGCTAAAGATAGAAAGTAAAACTATTTTAGATATTTTAATAATAATGAAAATAATATACTTAGTTGAATTTGATGCTAATACAGATCTAGATCTAGAAGAAGTAGAAAGTGGACTGGATATATATTCTATAATAGTCATCAAGTTATATAAATTATATGACTTTAGGTCACTAGACACTTGTGTTAGGATATGACACTTGCATCAATGTAAGCATCTAACTGCGATGCAATTGTCTAGGCAATTGGAAAATAGGTGCAAGTCCAGAACTTGTAGAGATGGAAGATACATAGGTTTATAACATTTTGGGCAAGATAACAACTTTTATTCATCAAAATAACATTTATCAAACTAAGAGATAAGTAATTATACACAAAGAGAGAGTTTATGGGATCTTTTTAGCTATGGAAAAGGTCTAGAAGCTAAAGGTACATCCTTGGTAATTATTTGCCAAGTGTACAAGACTAAGGTGCTATATAATTTAGAAATAGTATCTACAGTTTCTTTGTTGTAGATAATGTCTCCCACTTTCCCTTCATCTTGGACTCTTCCTTAATTCTTTAAGCATAGATATAAGTTTATCCAAATTTAATAAACTTGACTAGCATTAGTTTGGACTAAATGAATGGTTTTATGCTACTATGATACTAGAGAAATATATGTTGCTTTGAATTGAATGAGTTGAGCTTTACACACAAGGCATAAAAGGCATCAATGTAGGTGTAAACACATAAATTTGGTCACATGTACATAAAAATTCTAATTATTAATACATCTTAAACCATTTGACTTGTGCCTAAATACATGAATCTTATTTTCCATTCCTCTAAGCCATTATCGATATGCAAGCTTGGTCTTCTACTCGTCATCACCACTACACATAAATTTACATGTTAATACTCAACCATCTTTCTATCATCCTTATACTATTTCCAAACATAGAATACATGTCTCTAATTATCCAAGATAGGTTCATTATCGCAGGTCTATCCACTTAAAGTGGCCTTGTCTTCGCTCTAAATAATGGTTGGTTTCCAAATTTGAATTATTAATGTGGGTCTTCTTGCATGTTGTGTAAGGTTAGAGAAATAAATAATTAAAATGTTTCACTATAAATACAAATCAAATGTCTTTTATTATTCCTAGTTTGGCACTATCTATTAAATAGTTACACATTATTGCACATTGAGTTAATCCTACTTATTGTTACCCAACTTAAGATCATTCACTAACAACAGTCATAATCCAATTCTAAAGCATCTCAAAGTAAGTCAAGAGTTATAATTATTAAGTATCAAACCTATATTTATATTTTCATACATATAATCAAGGAGAAATATTTCACAATCACTCTAGGTAGGATAAATATGTGTTGATTGATTCCCTCCTCAGAGTATTTGAATATGTAGGCAAGGGTTAAACATAAAGGGCGTGATTGGGGACATCTCAATAAATTAGACTCCCCCTTTTTATTTTTTAGGTTTATAACTCTCACAAATACCCCTAGTGTTTCCAAATTAAAGAGAATAAAAATAATAAGCTTTGTACAAAATTATTAGAGTCACAACACTTCATCCCATTCAGAAGACATAGGCACAAAAGTTGGAGTATGCATATTTTTGTCATGGTCAACATGAACAATTTCATAATCAAAGGAAATGGCCAGCCTCTAATATTGTTCAAGGAGTGTAGACCTATATATAAATATTCTCAAATTTTGCCTCAGATCTTGCATTATCACTATCCTACCTTTCTCTAATTTTTACTAGAATATGTCAATTACAATCAACTAGTCACCCATATTTGAGCTAATTTGTTTTATTCCTTGTGTTTTGGAAAAGTAGAATGTTTTTATATTTATCAAGTTTTAATTAGAATTATTAATAAATATATATATTTAGCACTCTAATATTTCTCAAGTTTTACACCTATTAAACAACATTTACATTTTTAAATCAAAAATAGGATAAAACATATTGGTGAACAAATAAATTTATTTTCAAACATTGATTTCTCTTTCTATTATTATTCTAAGGTTTCATGATTCATAATTCCCATACACTAAAGATAAAATTTATCATCATTCACTATATTTTGTTGAGAGTTGCTCTAGGATTTATCTTTAACATAGGGGTTGTAGAATGAATTCTTGATTTCCATGCATAAAAATCTTTACTTCTATTGAATTTCAATTTATTTTTTTCTTATACTTATTTTTTATACCCCTATTGAAGATGAATTTATTTTCTAAATATAAGGGTTGATAATTTAGAGAATGCAAAGTAGACTTGAATTGTAAGACATAATCTTCGATGAGCTCACCATGGCCTTGTTGTAAACCTTGTATATCTTCCAATGTGAATTTAGGCACCATTTGTTTATGATAATCTGATAAGAACACATATTTTAATATTTTTAAGTTAGGTAAGGAGGCACTAGGTAATTTGTAAAACCAATTTAAAGCATATCTTATGAGGATTCTTTGAAAATATTTTAAGAGAATACATCCATCATTACCCTATTCTCCAAAAAAAAGTGTATATTGAGTTAAAAAGTACATCCATGACCATCAAACAAAGGTAATGTAGGCATAAAAAAATAATTTTGGATATGGATGTTCATATACAAATTGTGTAAGGGGTTGTCCTAAGATAACATTATCTTTGATATTGGCATAACATGATTTAGTTTGTAAAGTGAGATCAAGAACTTGCTTTTGGAGGTCACCAATAACATGCATCATGGATACAATATAGCTATTATGGATAGTATTGGTTTGG
This sequence comes from Torreya grandis, assembly GCA_037957365.1. Classification (NCBI taxonomy): domain Eukaryota; kingdom Viridiplantae; phylum Streptophyta; class Pinopsida; order Cupressales; family Taxaceae; genus Torreya; species Torreya grandis. The sequence goes on from JARHVA010000002.1 coordinate 4,982,924, forward strand.
AAAGGCTCACTCATGGGTTGAAATTAATCATCTACTTTAAAATTAGTATGATAGGATCATGACAAATATCATTACATGGCCTAAGAGTGCATTCGAGGTCAAAATCAGTGTCAAGTTTAGAATAATTGCATATTTTATCACATTGTGTTTGTATAGAATTAAAAAACATCACATTGTTTCTTATTAAATTATTTTGATTTGGTAAAGGAAGGAGAGTCATAAAAAATAGTATCATCATGAGACTCATAATTTATAGATATTAGATGACTATCTTAAGAATCTTTGCATAATATGGCATGATCATTACTTTGTAAATCTAAAGTAAAAATACCAATTTTTGATTTTATATCATAGTCATTTGTATCCTTTGATAATTTGAGAAAAAAGGAAGAAGTGTCATTAGATGTCATAACATTATTTATAACTTCCCAAGGAGTAGAGTGATTATCATAATATTTTTATGGCATGATCATCAGAATTAGCACACTCATTGACCATATCTAGAGGAGAATTTTAGATATAATATGTGTTTACATCATCAACATTTTTTAAAGAGGAAGAGTGAATATCACACTCATTTATATCCTTTGCCACCACTATGTAATGACTATGTTATTGTTTATATTGATTAATGTGATGTACTATAGTAGTAAACTTAAAGTGTAAACAAGGTGCACTAATTATTGCTTCTTTACATATGGATCCTTATGAGAGATTAAGGGAAAGAAAATATTCATTATCAATATGCTTTCTATTGGGTTTTATGAAAATAAGAATGCAAGGGAGGAATAGAGGAAATTGGTTTTTCAACTTATGAATTAGTATGCTCAATTTATTCTTCATTATTGCACCAATCATCTTTATTTTCATAATCATAGTCATACCTATAGTAATAATAATATTCATTAGTTTAAGAATCATAATAAACTTTACAAATGTGATCATTAATCCATTCATTATCATAAGCATAAGGTCTAGCATTGTTAATAAAGATTAAATATAAAGGATGAACATGATTGGACATTTCATATTTAGAAGACATTTTATATTTTTAAAACATAATATATAAAATCTGACAAATATCAAGCTTATTACTATCAAACAAATGATCATATCAAGAAATAAGGGATATAAATGGGTGTAACTAGGCAAGGTGTGTTTGCTTTGTATGATCTTAAGTATAATTATCCTAGTCATAAATAGTAAACATGGCCCAAAAAGAGACTAACTATAGAGGTTTCCACCATCTTATATCCCCACTATCTCATCTCTAAAATAAATTAAGAGTGACTTTTCAAAGCTAACTACTTATTGGTGCACTACAAAAACAAACAATCGAAGGTTGCCTATGTTTGAAAACAAAACCTAAGCATTTTTTATCATGACATACATGGAAAATAAAATCTGAATATAGTGTTTTTGAATGGCTTAAGTATTGGGGTAGTACCCCTCACACCATGGGTTAGGTAAATTTTAATATCATTTTACCTATAATGACAACTCCTATGAGTTTAAAACTACCAGAATGTAGTTCCTAGGAAAATAAGATAAAAATAAAAATAAATTTGATATTTGAAAATAAAATTTGAAAACCAAATCGAAAATCAAGATTTTCATGTAAAGAAATCAAAAATTAAACTGAAACCTTAGGACAAATATAAAAAAATAATTCTTGAAAAATGTATGGGTTCACCAATATGTTTTACCTTATTTTTAATAAAAACAAACAAATGTTGTAATGTTAATAAGTGTAAAACTATAATATATCATAATGCTAAAGGTGTACAATAATTAAAAATTATGATTTTAACATCAATAAATGTGGGAAATTTTCATTTTTTAAAAAAAATTACTTAGCTCAAACACAAATTTTTATTGATTATTTCATATATCTGATAATGAAATTTTGTAAAAGAGATGATTATGATGCTTAGGATTAGGAACAAAATTTAAAACTACTCATGGATAAGCTTATTGTAAGTACATGATAACATAGGTCATTTGTGTCCATTGACTATGTATTTGTCTTAGTCGATTGTGCTTAATGATTGACAAGAAAAGATAAAAAGAAATAAAATCTTGAAGATGCCAGATCATAAGTAGGATTATGCATTATTATGTTTATGCACAATCAACTAGGACAAGTTTGTAGTCAATGGACTTTAGTGCACTATAATTATGTCCACTTATAGTAGGCATGTCCATGGATTAGAATGTTTTAGTCTCCTAATACTATTTTGTCCTATTATTACCAGTAAGTCATGTTGTCTTAGTAGCCATGTGCACCCACATGAACACCTAACATGTGCACCTACCATGCATATGAAGATGATCATTTTCTATAAATTGGTAGAGAGAGAGCATGAGAGAAAGTATTAGAGTGTAGGATGAAGTGTGTATTATAGACGCATAGTTATGATGTTTCCTTGTATGTAGATTATCACAAAATTATGGTAATAATGTGTGATTAAATGTCTAGGTCTATATTCTATCCTACATCAGGGAAGGTGTCTAGGGAATAGATTTATTTCTTTCTAGATTAATTTTCCTATTTTTACAGAATATATTTATTGTATTTTAGATTAAATTTCATGCTTTCTATAACATATTAACTTCTTTCTACATTAAATTTCTTTTCTCCACAAGTAGAAATTATAAATTATATGTTTTTTCCATTACAATCATAAATTGGGGAAGCTCATGTTATTTTACCCTATTTTTAATAAAAATAGATAAACAAGTATGTGATTATATAGGTGTAGAACTTCAAATATCTGAATGTTAAATATGTAAAATATTTCACTATTCTAATGTTGATAAATTTCCAAGTATGGAAAGTTACTATTCTTAGAAAATACCAAGAATAAATATATTTAGCTTGCACATTGATTTATATTGATTATTATGACTATCTAATAGTGAAAATTATAAGAAGTGGTGTCTGTATAGGCTAAGGATCATAATCATGGACAAAAATAAAATATGTATAAGTCCATTATAAGTAGATGGTGGTGAAGTACATTCTAGTCTTTTGACTGTGGAATTATTCCAGTTGATTGTGACAACCCATTGACATAAAAAGATAAAGAAAAATTATATAAATGATAGATCAAAGATAGAAGAATGAAATACATGTGGACAAAACCACTATAATTGGATAGAAGTGTAATGCACCAGATTCTATTGACTATGGACTTATCATGGTTGACTGTGCATAAAAACTGATCACAACATCTTCTATGCTTGTGAATGCTAAGTAATATGAGATATTACAACTAGGGTTTGGCCACACATAAATAATTATTTATCTTATTTTTTCCTTGAAACCCTTATGTCACTTTGATAGTGTTGGCTAACATATTTATCCTAGTTTCTTCTAACTCTATACCCTTTTCTTTCAAGGACAAATAAGTTAATCAACAAATGGGTAAACTATCAGGAATAGTTCCCTTCTGAATTAATGTACAGCTCCCTTTAAGATATTTAATGAATTCAAATTATTATAAATATTTAGATACACTTTTAACTAGAAAGTGCTTAAAGGCAAACTAACATCCATACATCAACATGCTATGAATGTGAGATTTTATAACATCATTCGGTAATAGAATACACAAACTCCATCTTCAATAATAACTAGATATAAACATGTAAATTACTGAATAAATAAATAATAAAACACATACAATGAGTTGTCCAAAAAAATATCAATTACCATATGAAAGAAGATCTCTCACAGAAAATCCAATTTCAAATACTCAAACACACAGATTTAATTATGGAGTAATTGTTTCTCCTTTTCATTCACAGATGAAATATATTTTAGACAAACATCATATATATTGTAAAATAGGTAATCTTATCTCTGAAAACCTCTTGTTTCTTTACTTTTTTTATATATCTCCCCATTTCAACCACCCAAAACACATATATATAGTTTCCCTAATTACCCGATCTTTAAAACCAAACCTATAGTTAAAGTAACTCTGACCCATATGAGATTTTAGTTTTTATAAACTCACTTAAAAACCAAGTTTTAAATAGAAAATTAATTGAATAATTGAAGAAGAGATTATGCAAGTAAGATTAAGACTAGGGAGATACATTAGTATCTCTGGATTTGATTTGCTCAGCCAAGGAGATAAGTTGCACTTTCCACTCTTGAGATGTTGTAACAAATTCCTAGATTTTTGAAAAATTAGGGATGCTAATGTGTTTCATTCTTGCCTTTCAGATGTCTTTCTCCCTCTAAAATTTCCCCATCTTCTTTGCGTACTCTGGGAGTGTATCAATGCAGAGTTAAAGATGTGACTCCACCTTTGAAATTCAACAGAAATTTTTTGTTAATAAGTTGTCACTTTCTTTAACAAAGCTGATCTTTTCCCTGAAGGATTGAATCATAATATCGACATCCTTTTCTAGTTATCCATCATCCTTTATGTATTTTACATCAATCCACTATAGATCATGTTGTAATGATTGAGTGATTTCAGTTATTTCTTTGATCATTTTTGTGAGTTTAATTCGCCCTTGTCGTGATATTGAATTCCTCTATTTGATGTTTTTCTTACTTATATAAAGCATATCCTCATTCAATCCTATACAATTCTTTTTTGATAAAAATTTTTCTATCTCATACTTATGTACTTCATCAATTTGATTCATCACATTCATCTATTTACCTTCATCTTTTATCCATGAAGCATTCTATGTTTTCAAGTCTTTGATGGTAGAAGTGGTTTGATCACATATATTCTTCAGTTCATGAATGTATTTCATACCTTTCTGGATGATGCCATCTAACCAATCATCAAATACCCTAGCAACCATTTTGTTTTTATGTATCTAGTCTAGCATCTTTTGATTGATTGGTGATTTTGGATCGAAAGATAGGGGAAATTGGGCAATAGGTTGTGGATTTGGGTTATGAATAGCATCGATGTACTCTACCATTCACTGCAAGGTTTGTTTCAACTCCCTTTTATCTTTCTCATCTTTCTAGGTTTGAATGACTATCCTTTTGGTGGATGCTTCAAGATGATGCATATCAACGGCACGTGATGCAATCCCAAGATCTATCTTTTAAATTGTAAAATTTTGAATTGTAGGATCTTAAACTTCCTCATTAGTTATTGGCCAGGCTATTTTTGCACTCTAGTTTCCTATGTTAGGGTTGACGTCTACCCTAGATGTTGTTTTTAGCTTCTTATATTTAGGAGTCTTCCCTAAGCACTTGTTAACCATGTCCTCCAATGGCAATGAAAATGGGTCTATTTTTCTTTTGTCACTGATCAAACTTTCCAACCATTTGGGTGCAGAGGCCATGACTTCTTTACCAAGATTTAACTGATCAGAACGCACATCTAAAATCATCATCAGGTTAGCAAACTCTAAATCAACCTCTATCTATTATTTTTCACCAACCTCCTATGCCATTGGTAAATTAGACTTTTTATCACCTATTGCTTCTCCTAAATCTTCTTTAGAATTCAAGTCTACAACTATTCTCTTAGAAATCTACTTCTTCCTCTTGCATTTGGTTTTTGATCTGGTGGCATGAGGGGGTAGAATAGTTATGGGGGATTTCTCGGATTCTCTGATGATAGGACCCCTTCTAGTTTTAGGCTTAGAAGTACCTGCATCACAAATAACAATAAGCCAATTAGGAGAGCTTATTGAGGATGGTGGTTTAACCACTAATGCACATTATAAGGAACCTTTATTTTAAACTTCTTCCAGCTTACATTCCCTCAACCATTTCTCAGTTCTCTTTATTACTGGGAGAGTTCTAACCTCAATTTGATCCTCTTCATCTTTATCTCAATTAATTTTTGGGATAGATAATTGTTTTATTTTTTTAAATTGAGGATCAATCAGTTGTTCTTCATTATCAACTATTTCATAAATGTTCATATTTAAATTGAGGGTGACTATTTACCCCAAGGAGAATCTACACCCAAGTCTCTTTTTGACCTCAAATTCATCTGAACAATCTTCCTAATAATCCTCTATTTGAGGGATATGTGAAAACCTTGTTCCAAAATCCAAGTTATCTCTAGCAAAGCCTTTGTTGTCAAATTGGGATCTAGTAGTGAAGTACTAAAAATTGAATTTTTTAAGATCTACTTCTAAATTCAAAGCATCAAAAACTGATTGACAAGAATAATGTCCAAGTTCAATGGGAAAAGAGATACCAGCTTCCTTCTTCTTTGAGAACCTCTTATCCACATGGGCTAGCTATCTGCAAACTTCTATCAATATGAAATGATCAAAAATGTACTTGGGCAACTTCACAGGTTTACCATCAAAACCCCTAACTTTGATGTAAATAAATTTTGGGAAGTGTATAAAGAAGCTATTATAGATATTGATCAACTGCATTACTTCATTAGACATTCTCTTGCTTATAATACCTACCAGTTCATGAGTCATTCTTCTAGTAAAAACATCATTAACCCTCCTATAATTCTCATAGAAATTATGCATTTGTAATTGTGAATAATAGTCATAAATTTTGATGTCTTTGACCAAGGGTGCATGAGGTAGCCCTAACCACTGTCTTGTAGATGCTAGGCAATAGAAAAGATATGAAGACATACAAAAATCTTTACTTCCCAAATAATTGTTGAGACTCAGATGCAAACATTCAGCTATAATTTCAGCCCAGTCCTAATATTGTTCCCTTTGGAAGATCACTTGGATGAAGAAATACATCTAGTCTTCCCAATAATATGCCTGGGAGTTACCCTTCAGCCTGTGTAGTAATACCATAATATCCTTAACCTCTTAAATCGTGTGATTTCTTGTCAATGGTCTAGGCAATCTTAAACCCCCTTTTTGGAATTTCAATAACCAATTCCTTATGATCACATTCTTGTAATTCATTTTTTAATGAGAAATGCCCATAGGAATAAGTAATATTGAGATCAGAATAGGGTTCTTTGGGTGGAATTCTAATCACAAACATTAAGGTTTGTCTATCAACATGAAGAAACACATTACCATCTGTAATTCTAATGTACCTATTTTGGGGTTCATATCTATTCATACACTCTAGAACTAATTTGAGGCACTGTACAGCCATGGGGAAGGCCACAGCTTCGACCAAACCACTTTCTACTATCTTCTTCATCATAGGATTTGGTACAAGATTTTTAACCCTCTCCTTAAAATCTTATAAGTCATATTGAACCAAATAAGTATCCCCTAATTCAAGGAGAGAGTAAACGAGACCAAAACCATGCTCGTAACCAAGACAAGCTATCTTCATAGCTATAGATCAGAGGATATAATGAAAAAGAATGCTTTGAACTTCTTAAATAATGTCAGAAACTCAAAAGGATTTTTATTTTCAATTAAGAAATGGAAACAGATTACAAGAAGAGTAGAACTCACCTTCAATGTATCTGAAATAACTGTGAAATTGGACAACAAAAATATTATACCTTCACATTATTCCCCATTTGCATCAACCAGTATGTTTATTTGCTAAATTTGGCTTGTTCTCTCTTGATATAGATATTAATTAGGTTAAATAACTATTAACTAAAATAATACATGCTAAAAATTGATAAGACATGAACTATGACATATGTGTTAATGGCAAGCATTCTTCACGTGTGACTTTGACAAATAATGATTATCTATAACCTCATGAAAAGTTAAAACTTTCCACTTCATAATGAGTTTCAGATATATTCTCCTCTAAATCTCCCACTAATTTTGACTTAGAGGAAGCCTCAGGGTGAAATGAGAGTATAGTCATTGAACCCTTTAACCATTAAACTTTTGGAATGTGGTTCAACCCAAAGTTTCAAATATATGAGATGAACTACACAAATTGACCAATAGTCACATGAGTTTTCAAGAAACTTTGAACTTTGAAATAGTGAACCATTGAACCTTGAAAAAGGGTTCAAGTTCAACCAGAAGGTTCAAAGACATAATTAAAATACACAAAGGGACAAATAGTTCACTTTGAGAAACATTGAATCATTGAACCCATTGAACCATTGAACTCTTGAACTTTGAGAATGGGTTCAAGTTCAAAGGTTCAATTCTTTAGAAATTTCACTCATAAAAGATGATAGGCATGTGAACTTAAAAAATAAAGAGCCAACTTAATAAACAAAGATATGACCAATAAGGGGAAAATGATAAGTCGACACTTGTTTAAGGAAATTTCATGAAAAATTGAATAAGGTGACTCAAAAGGTAACATTGGCTCTAACTAAGGACTGCATTTTATGTAAAAATGCAAAGAACTTAGAAACTCTGGTTACGCAAATTAGAACACAGAGATAGAAAAAATAAGCAAGACAAACCAAAATTGGGAAAGGAAAACACAACACGTGACAACAAAGGAAAGGCTATGTACAAAATAGGGGACACTTATTTCATAGGTGATACAACTTAAGATCCTATCCATTATAGGATAGGAGTAAAATATCTCCATCCAGATATTCTAATTTAAAAGAATTAGGACCCAGTACTTGATGAATTTTGAAAGGCCCTTTCCAAATTGAATCAAATTTGCCATGTGCTCCTTTAGGTTCTCTCCTTCTATCCCATAGCAATACTTCATCTCCCTCCATGAACTTTCTAGGCCTAGTTTTTTGATCAAATATCTTCTTGACTCTGGCTTGGTGAGTAGTAATTTGATCAATCAAGTCATTCCTTTCCTCCTCAATCTTAGTTAAGTACATAACTCTTTTCTCTAAGGAATATTGAAATTATTGATCTTCAATTATATTTTATAATTTAGCCAAAGATAATTCTAGAGGTAATGATAATTGTGCTCCTATCCCATAAACTATCTCAAAAGGTGCCATTCTTATTTCTCTTTTTGAGGTTACCCTGTCAGCCTAGAGTGCTTCATACAATCTTTTCTACCAATCTTTGGGATTTTCATTCACCAATTTCCTCATGATAGTTATTAGTTTTCTATTACTGGACTCAACTTGTCTATTCCCTTGAGGGTAGTAATTTGATGAGTGGGATAGAGATATACTATGCTCATAGCAAAAAGAAGTAAGCTCAATTGAGGAAAAGTTGGTGGCATTATCTGCTACAAGTTTCTGAGGGACACCAAAACATACCAGTATATTTTCTTTGAGAAAATTACACACCACTTCTAAAGTGGTTCTCTTCATAAGGTCTGCTTCAACCCATTTTGTAAAATAGTTTGTTGCCATTAAAATGTGTGCATGTCTGGCCCTTTAAGGAGGTGAAAGAGCCCCAATAAAGTCTAAACCCCATTGTTTGAAAGGTTCTTCTATAACAACAGGCCTCATAGGTAATACTACAAGTTATGGCCTTCCTAAAAACATTTTACACTTTTCATAGTTGGCTACCCATATGTATGCATCCTTAAACATACCTATCCAATAATAAAAAATTCTAAGGATTTTGAAAGCTGTGACTGAAGAGCAGAAGTGTCCACCGCAAGATTCATTGTGAAAAACTTCCAAAAGCTTATGTTGTTGTTCCTTATCCACACATCTTAGAAAAGTTCCATCCAATCTCTTCTTATATAAAACATCATCCACAAATGACATATTTTTCTACTTTTAATTTCAGATTCCTTTGGAGATAGGTGACTAAGATAGTCACCATAAGTAAGATAGTGTGCCACATCTAGGAACCATGGATCTTGTAAACTTACCAACAGGACAGTGGGGAGTTCTTCTTTTTCTTCCTTACTTTTAGTAACCAATTTGCACAGACCTTGACCTCTAACCAATTTGGTTGGTCTACTCTCCAAGTCATATTCTTGAATTTTAGCAACCCATGTTGCTCTATTATTCACCCCAACATCTTGTTGAGTGAAAATGCTTTTTACAGTCAAACTAGGCAGAAACACAACTGAATGAGAGTGTAGAATGTAATATTTGAATTGTTTGTTAGCCTTTACCATAGAAAAAGCTTGCTTCTCAGTTAAATAATACCTAAGTTCATGCTTTTTGAGAGGAACACTCATAAAGGCTATTGGGGCTTCTATATTTAATTCATTGTTCTGTAACAAGATACCAAACATGATATGTTCTAAAGCATAACAATAAATAAATTTTTTTTTTAAATTTAGGATTTACCAGAGTAGGTGTTTATGCAATTGCTTCTTTAATATCTTTAAATGCTTTCTTAGTAGTCTCGTTCCATTATAAATCCTATTTTTCACTCATCATCCCCATAATATGTTTTGTAATTTTAGCAAAATCAGGAATGCACCTCCTGAGGAAGTTGATCTAGCCAAAGAAGGACTTAACTCTAGGCTTATTTGAAGGAAGACTTAGTTGTTATATTTCTCTAACCCTTTCTAGATCAATCTTGATTCCATCCTTTGAAATTAAGTATCCCAACAACTTATCCTTTGTTACATATAAAACTGACTTCTTAGGGTTAAGAGATATGCCATGACTCTAACACCATTGTAAAATGATCTCTAGATCCTTCAAATGATCTTCTCTTTGTTTTCAGGAAATAGTCATATCATCAAGATAAATGACAATAATTCTATCTTTTAGATCTCTAAAGGATGAATCCATCGCCCATTGAAAATTTGCACCAGCATTAATTAAAGCAAAGGGCATATGATTATAATCAAAAGTTCCTCAAGGTGTATTAAAATTAGTTTTATATTGATCAACTGCAACTACACTTATCTGATTATAACCTGAGAATCCATCCAGCATGGATATCATTTCTGACCCAACAACTATTTCCAAGATATGATTCATCACAGGTAAGGGATAATTATCTTTTAAAATGACTTGGTTCAAATTTTTGAAGTCAACAAAGATTCTTATTTCTCTATTCTTTTTGCATACTAGAATAATGTTTGCCACCCAGGTGGAGTTATGAATTGGATAAATAATTATAGCTTTCAACATCTTGTCAATCTTCTTAAGGATGGCCTCAACAACTTTTGGGTTATAATTTCTCAACTTCTGCCTAAATGGGGTTGAATTTTTTTTCAAAGGAATATGATGTTAAAATTGCCCATGCCTAAAATCCTTGAGGTCATCATAACACCAAGCAAAGACATCCTTATACCTGATCAACAGATTAGTCAATTTATTTCTCTCCTCTAATGAATAACATCTACTAATATAAATCCACTTATGATCATTTTCACTTCTAATGTATATTTTCTCATAGTCTCCCAATTTGTCAGAATCCTGAACAAGCTTACCTTTTGTATATTCATCTTGTCAAGTGAACAAATGTTCTAGAGAGACCAATCCTTTAGGGATTTTATTTCCATTTAACTGAATTACATCATCTTTTGAATTGATCTCTAGATCAGGACTGAATTCTTTACATTCTGCTTCAGAAACTTCACAATAAGTCTTCAAGAACATCTCAGCATTTTCCAAGAAATTTTTGATCTATTTATCATTCTTAAAAACTTGCCAATTTTCAGCATTATCTGGGACGTTAGGATGATAGACTAGTTCTATTCTATATGAATCCCTTTTGAAATCAGGGTGTGGAAGAAGAAGAGAAGTTGATACTACTAGAGAATCTACCCATGTGTTTTGGTCTCTAGGGATTGCTTCAATAAAAAAGGCATCAAAATATTATCTCATCCCAAACTCTATTTTTGTAATGTCTCAATCTTTCATTTTTAATTGAAAAAATGCCTCTCACATGTTTAATAATTAATTCAGCATCTCCTCTTGCTTTGAGCATATTTACACCCTTTCCTTTAGCTTTAATTAACCCAAGTAATAAAGCCTCATATTTTGTAGTGTTATTAGTATTTTTAAATTCTAACTTGAAAGAGTAAGGAAAATTTTCACCTTCAAGTGAGATCAACACAACCCCTGCTCCTAAACGAGTGGTAGCACAACTACCATCAAATTCCATGATCCATAGATCATCTAAATGAATAGTCTTTGGGACAAATTCTTCCTTCAAGTCTTTAGAAGAAATAAAATAGTTACCAAATTTACATTCTTCAAATAAAATTAGATACTTAGGATCATCATAAGGGTATACAGTAAAATTGCATTTAGGTTCAAGTTCTAGCTTAACTTTCTACTTACCCATTAGAATTGTAGCTTTTGACCAATCCAATTTAATCTACCCACCTAAATCTTTGCAAAAAGTCCTACTCGACAACATCCCATAACTAGCAGGAATATCTGCTACCAAGATAGTCAACTTTACCTTTTTATCAAGATAGGCTGCAAGAGCAACTCATGCATCTTTAATTTATCTGAGCAAAGAAATCTATTTCCATCCATGGAGTAATACCTACCAAAAATTTTTGTAAGGGATAATCATAGGGCTTTGGCTATAGAACAAGGCATTATATTATCATAAGCACCTAAGTCTATGATACAATTGTTGAGTTTATGACCATTTATGAATAAAGAAACATAAAAATTGGTTGGGTTTCATATCAGCCATATAAGAAGTATCATCAGATGAATTTAGGGTCATTATAGGATTATGCATGGGTGATTCAGGTGGAGAAGCAAATAATTGGGTAATGGGAGACTCAGTATTAACATTTAATTGACTCTCAAGTTCAACTTGTGTAGGGCCATTTTTGACATATTTAACTAATTTATCAACTTTTTTGAGTTTCAAACGGAGGTATTCAGTAGGGGATATTTAAATCTTTGTAGACTTACAAAATTCTAAAATATCAAAAAAAGTCTCGTGATCATTTCCATGTAACAATTTATTTTCTTGGGTCTTCATATTAGCATTAGAGGTTCTAGTAAAAGGTTCCTTACCTTTAATGGGCACTTCTTGAGTTTAAAAAACCTCATATTCTTCTGACTTTTGGTGAGGATAGCACATAAAGGATCTTCGAGAGTAACTAGTATTTCACCTCCTCTTTTTAAATCTGATTCATATTCTAGGAAGTGTATTTCAGAGTCACCAAGTTCCTCAGAGTTCCTTTCTTCTTCGGTAGCCTCTCCCAATACATCTTAAGTAGCAGCCATTTGAGCATGTCTAAGCATCTCCAGACAAGAATTCCTATCATGATCATTAGTCAAATGAAAGGTACACATATTCCCTCTCCCAAGAGGAGCTTTAATAGCTAACTTTGGTTGTGTTGATGTGAGTGGTAATGTCTTACCAGTATTCATCTGTTGATTAAGATTTCTCCTGCTAATATCTTGATATGGTTATTGAAATGGGGTATTAACCTTAGGCAATTGTCTTTTTAGGGTAATCATATCATTGACTAGTCTTTGAACCATAGGATCCATAGAGAATGAGGGATGAGCATTAGGTATTTGGATTTCTTTTTTATATTTTATAGCCATAATAAGATCATCCTCTAACCTAATCGCCAAGGTATGTGTGGCTACTAAATCAACAATTGCACCTCTTCTAAGATGAAAACTTATATCAAAAGGCATAGAATTAATAAAGAAACATTTTTGATTCTCATCATTTAGCCTTTTAGCCATAGGGATCTTGTGCACAATTCTATTGAATTTGGCTATAAATTCCCTCATAAGCTCATGTATTTATTTCTTGAGTTGAGTCAATTGAGCAAGAAGGGAATGATCATCTTCCATGCTCTTGAACCTATTTACAAATATATATTTCATATCATTCTAGTTCATAATTGAAGATTCAGCTAGATGATAGAACCATTGTGTTGCAATATCAGTTAGAGTTTGCACAAAAAGCCTTATGGCTACATCTTGATGTTGCACACCTAACACACCACATGATGTTGCAAAGGCATTTAAATGATCCTTTGGTGATTGTCTTTCATCTCCATTAAATTTGGGTAAATTTTCCCTTGCATTTCTAGGGAAAGGATTCAGGTTGGCCCCTAAATTTAGAGGTGTTATGGCTTCTCCCCAAGGTTGGACCATTGGAAGAAAACTTATGGCATAAGGAAAGATAGTACCAGAAAGAGTTAAGGCTTGACAGATAGAGGATGTAGAGGATTTAGGAGGGCTAAGAGGTCTACTTATATCTTTCATAAAATGGGTAGAAATATAAGGAAAATTTAGGATCCTCAACTTCCTCTCTTCTCAAAGATCTTGTGTACCTTCTAGAATCCAGCTTATAATTTTGTGATTGGATATGTAGTTATTGGTTTCTAGGCTGCATTTTCCACTTGTCTCCTCTTTTTCCTGAGTAACAACAATCTCAAATTATCATCCAATTCTTCTTTTTTTTCTAATATTCTACTTGCCCTCCTATAATCATCAATATTCTGATGAGTGCACCAAGTAAGGGTATTTAACTTACTAATTATATCTTCCTGGTCATCTTGAAAACCAAGATTAGATTACAGAATAGCAAATATATTTTCATTTGGAAGCACCATTATTTCTTCATATTAAGGTGACTAATCTTTCAACAAAGACTGTTTGATCCCTAGCAGAGTCACCAAAAATTGTTGACTAATAGATTTGTCCTAATTTCTTCTAACTCTATACCCTTTTCTTTCAAGAATAAATAAGTTAATCAACAAATGGGTAAACTATCAAGAATAGTTCCCCTCTAAATTAAGGTACAACTCCCTTTAAGATATTTCATGAATTCATATTATTCTAAATATTTAGATACACTTTTAACTAGAAAGTGCTTAAAGACAAACTAACATCCATACATCGTCATGTTATGAATGCGAGATTTTATAACATCATTGTTAACCAATTTTTGGTCCTACAGGACAAATTGGGCACCCCCTCCTTTTTCTTTACAAAGAGTCTTTCACATCCATGATTTGGCTAAGTCATCCCTTAGCTACCTTGTGCAAAATACCCCCTATCAGACCTGTTCCATGAAAAAGCTAAGTGTTTTGTCATTTTTCTTAGTCTAGTGCAAATCAGGTTTGTCCAGGTATATTACTTGTTTACTTTTATAAGTAGATGAATTTGAAGAACCCAAAATGGTCTAAGTAGTTCACAAAAAAGGGAAACAAATTTCCTTTGGAGGGCACCTTGGTCAGTGGCAAGACCAAATTAAAAGTTCTTAAGGGGCATTTCAAGACCCAAAGTGCCCTTGTGGAGGGAAAGGAACACTTGCGAAGGGATTTAAGAGAAGGTTGAAAGGAAAGTTTTCCTTCAAAAAAGTGAGCAATGAAAAGGATTCCTTCAGACTTTTGTCTGAAGGAAATCCATGGCAAAAGGCAAAGGTCAAAGGTCCTTCAGAAAAAATATCTAAAGGAAAATACAAGGAATCAATGGATGAATTCCTTTAGACAAAATGCCTGAAGGAATTCCTTCATACATTTTGTCTGAATAAATTCACAAGCAAGGGACCAAGGCAAAATTCCCTTAGATAAAATGTCTAAAGGAAATTCAAATAAAAATCTGAGACTTTGAAGGAAAGGCTTTCTTCAGACAAAATGTCCAAATGAATTCCTTCAGACATTTTGTCTGAAGGAATTCCTTTAGACATTTGAGATGACCAAGGGAACCCAAAGGAGCCAAACGGCAAGTGCCCTTGTAGATGGATCTTAGTGACCAAAAGGGGACCATTTCTATTCTTCTAAAAGGTCACCTTCCCTTTGGGAAGGTTCAATTACATAAGGTTGAAGGTTCAGTTATATAAAACTAAAGAATTACCAAAGTATTGACGGGCCCAAGCATGTCAATTTCAAGGTGGTGAAATAGTCGTTGGTTTTTGAATAGTGACAGGCCTATAAACATCAATTTTGATGGGATGCATTGATCAAGAAAGGATCCCAAAGAGCTAGGAGGAGATGAAATATAGTTCAAGAGCTCAAAATTGCCAAAAAGAGACAAGAAATAGCAAGGAAAGAGGGAACAAAGAAGAGAATCCAGAACACGGCCATGCACACATATGAAAACATTTGTAATGTTCTAAAGGATGCACCTAGCTAAGCACATACATGAATTAGATCAGCCCAAGTGGAAAAAGAAGGTGTCGATAGGAGAAGTTATTTTCATGGATGAAACAGTCCTTAAAAAATGGTAATCAAAGAGTTCAAACAGTGAGAGCATGGCCTATTTTATTTTATTTTACATTAATGAGTAGATAATGGTGTGAACTTCATTTAAGAAGTGGCATTGTTATTCAAATAGACAAAGTGACTCATGCTCTTGCAGTGATATTTAATATGGATTGAGCACCAAAGTCAAGACTTGTGGCATCTACAACATGGTTATTTTATGGCTTTCTAGAAGGATGACACCAACATGATAAAATTCCTCCCCCTAGGTGATCAACACAACATGGGTTGCTTATTCTGGAAAGCACCAAAGTCTTTTTCTTTCATGCCATATATTGTAACCTCTTAGTAGAGGAAGATATCTCTCAGCTTGTATGGCAAAGCCCTGCAAGATTTTAATTTGAATCAAGACATAGCATTTTTACCTCCATTTGAGTTTGCACTTTTGCATATGTCTATGGTTTTGTCTTGTGTTAAGTCATTTTCCCTTATGCTTTCATATAATTATTCTAGCATGTCTAGTGTATTATGAGTTCTTCTTTTGTAGGTCAGCAAGAAGTGTATATAGCAAAGTATAGGCGCATGTGAACAGGCTATCATAGTGTGTCTTAAAACACCTCTGGTAGTGCTTCCTCCCTATATCTCCAGAGTACCCCTTATTGAACACTGATGTAGAAGAGTTTCTCATGTCAAATGAAGTGTATACCAGCTTGTTATTGGTGTAAAGAGTATGTCAAATCTAAGTACACCAACCATTTTTGGTGCATCACTGCTTTAGTTTAGGTTCTATTTTCAGTGTTTTCTCTCTTTTCACCCTCCCCATTATTAGCAGTAGTAGTAAAAGACTTTAGAGATGCATTAAAGGGAGCTAACCCTTATCTAGAGATTCTCTCCCTAATTTTTGGAAGACCCATAGTAAGAGGGGAGTATCCATTGTGTCATGTGGAAGGGAGAAGCCTAGCCTTATTTTAAGGGTGCAATCCATAGCATCAATAGTTTTTGGCATGCCTGATGGGATAGTTTGTCCAAAGAGTTGAAGGATTTTTGGTGTGTTCTTCAACCAATCATCCTTTAGAGGCATTATAACCAACACCAATGGTGACTCTAAGTTAAGTCAGTTGGTTAAGCAATCCTAGTGCCATCAAGAAATCACATTTTGGTATGTATAATCTCATTGCTCAGTAGCATGGACCTTGTTTTCCTTCATATAACTTTGATCAAGCTCAGGTTTTTCATGGCATCACCTCAAGTAGCTCTCCTGGTTGCCCTTCACCTAGTGTAAGGGAAGTAATGTTGGAATTTGAGAATGGAGGTAAATAGATTGGAGGAGCAGCATAGATATTAGCAAGAGCTTATGTACAAAGATGAGTGCTTGTTTAGGCAAGCCCAAGCCTTGAAATCCATGAAAGAGGAAGTAGCAAAATGGGAGAGTCAATTCATTCAAGGCAATTAGTCTTGTGTGCCTTCTCCCATTCTAAAGTAGCCCCCACCTATTCTAAATAAATCCCCCTCTTGTACACCAAATCCTTTCTACCAAATAGCACTTTCTCACTCTAGCTCATATGATGCAGTAACCACTCTTGCTCTTAATCCTTTGCAACTAGCTTTCTAACATAAAAGGGCATTAGATAAAACTCTCATGAAGACTAACATTCTCAATTATTTAGAATGTGGACCCTCTTTTGATGGGAATCACCCTATATCTTTTGGAAATTAATGCATCTCTCTTGAAGCAGCCCTTCATGTGCATGAGTAGACCCTTCCCAGTCTCCCTCAACCTCCTCAAATATTTTGGCATAAGAGTGCCTATCATGAACCAACTCAGGACCTTAAAGAGGATAAATTTGTTGCTTATTCACAAGGGAAAATTTCCAATCCCAAGGTCATGAGTTAGAAGCAAACAATGGAATCATGTGGTAGGAAAAAAGAGGAGGAGAGGCCTATTCATTTTGATAGAAGCCTTGAAGGAGATGAATATGCTCCTACTCATCATCATGATGCTTGTGACCTCCAAGAAATGATCTTCCAAGAGAATATAACCAATCAAATTATAGAATTGGAGTCTAGAATGAGGTTCCTCAACCAAGGTGTGATGGACAGTTCAGATCAAGTAGAAGATCCTACATTTGAACACACCCCATCTACACCCCTCCAAGAGAGATATCAAAAAATATCTGATGTGGATAAAGTGTTGGCCAAATGGAAAGAGGAAAATCATTTGATTCTAGCTTAGGTTTTGCCTCCTCTTCCACATGAGTTTAACCATCAGCCTTCCACTTCATCCCTTCTCAAGGAGGAACTTTTTTTGAAAGAGGCAAGTGAAGAAGAGAGGAACTATTTTGTGGTTGATCAATATTCTCTCATGGATGTCAATGAGGATGAAACCATTATGGATGATCCTTTTTAATACATCATCAATAATAAATAAGACACAATTCATGCATTCATGCGGATGTTCTAGCAATATGAAGAAGAGGTTGACAAACTTTATCTGTCAACAATGGATGCTGAGGAAAGTAAGCATGGTGAGCTCTCCCCTCCCTTGTTTGATGAAATTCCTTGTTGATTTGATGAGAAGAATGACCATGCCATGGAACCTGAGTTGGAAGAGGATCAGGAGGATGTCTTTGAACAATTAGAGATTCTGGTTTTTGAGCAAGAAAAGGAGAGGCATATCCATCTTGATGAAAGATTTGAATAAGAGAGCCTTGAGCAAGAAGGTGGTGTTATATGGGATGAGTAAGTAGTTTGTGATCTCATTTTAGACATCATAATAGTCACAAATCCATGATGAAGTATAAGATAAGTTCGACAATATCTTCAATAAGGTAGAAGAGAACAAGTCGATCCATGATGCATGTTAAGGGGGCAATGAGCTAAATGAGGCTTATGGTGATAAGCTAGTAGCCATTGATTTCTTGATGAAATACACTAGCATGAGGAGCCAGCATGAGGCAAGCTTCCAAGAGAAAGATGAATACATATATGTTGGAAGCATATTTGACCCTGATTCATTTGGATACAAGCCAATCAAGGTGGTAGATAAGAAGATCAAGTCACCAAGTCTCCTTTCCATTTAGCTACTTATTTGGCACCATAAGTTTTCTTTCCATGAAGGAGACTTCAAAAGTTTTCTTGCCATGAAAGAGACTTTAGAAGTTTTCCCTTTGATCTAGGAGGTAGGTAAATGTATCTTGTTGGTTGTACATAATAGTTTGCTTTCAGTTGTCTTTGTTTTCCCCTAAGTGTTATTTATACAGGTGTACTTTTTTTAGCCTTTATTGTGTGTGTTTTCCTTTGTGTTTGAGGTAAAATCTTTGTTGGTTCATAGTTCCTTATAAGGTTGTTAAATTCTCAAAGATACGTCTTGACTCCATGCCCAATGGACTTACAGGATACCAATATTCCCAAGCATAGCATGCATGCTTGCCCTATGAGTCATCAAATGTGTTGACCAATTTTTTGTCCTACAGGCCAAATTGGGCACCCCCTCCTTTTTATTTACAAAGAGTCTTTCACATCCATGATTTGGCTAAGTTATACCTCAGTTTCCTTGTGAAAAATACCCCCTGTCAGACATGTTTCATGAAAAAGCCTAGTGTTTTGTCATTTTGCTTTGTCTAGTGTAAATCAGGTTTGTCTAGGTACATTACTTGTCTACTTTTATAAGTAGAAGCATTTGAAGAACCCAAAATGGTCTAAGCAGTTCACAAAAAAGGGAAAAATATTTACTTTAGAGGGCACCTTGGTCAGTGGTAGGACCAAATTAAAAGTTCTGAAGGGGCATTTCAAGACCCAAAGTGCCCTTGCGGAGGGTAGGGAACACTTGCAGAGGGATTAAAGAAAAGGCCAAAAGGAAAGTTTTCCTTCAAAAAAGTGAGCAAGGCAAAAGATTCCTTCAGAATTTTGTCTGAAGGAAATCCATGGCAAAAGGCAAAGTTCAAAGGTCCTTCGAACAAAATGTCCAAAGGAAAATACAAGGAACCAATGGATGAATTCCTACGGACAAAATGCCCAAAGGAATTCCTTCAAACATTTTATTCAAAGAAATTCACAAGCAAGGGACCAAGGCAAAATTCCCTCAGATAAAATGTCCAAAGGAATTCTTTCAGACTTTTTCCTGAAGGAAATTTGAAGAAAAAACTGAGACTTTGAAGGAAAGGCTTCCTTCGGGAAAAATGTCCAAAGGAATTCCTTCAAACATTTTGTCTGAAGGAATTGAGATGACCAAGGGATCCCAAAAGAGCCAAAGGGCAAGTGCCCTTGTAGAGGGCTCTCAATGACCAAAATGGGACCATTTCCATTCTTCCAAAAGGTCACCTTCCCTTTGGGAAAGTTCAATTGCATAAGGCTAAAGGTTCAGTTGTAGAAATTTGAAGGATTACCAAAGTAATGACGGGCCCGAGCACATCAATTTCAAGGTGATGAAATAGCCATTTGTTTTCAAATAGTGATGGGCCTATAGATGTCAAATTTGATGGGATGTGTCAGCTAAGAAAAGAGCCCAAAGAGCTAGTAGGATATGAAAGATATCTCGAGAGCTCAAAATTTCCAAAAAGAGACAAGAAATAGCAAGGAAAGAGGGAACAAAGAAGAGAATCTAGAACATAGCCACACACACATACGACAACATTTGGAACGTTCCAAAGGATGCACCTAGCCAAGCATAGACATGAATCAAATCAGCCTAGGTGGAAAAATAATGTGTCAGCAAGATAAGTTATTGTCACAGATGAAATAATCCTTAAGAAACGGTCATCAAAGAGTGCAAATAGTGAGAGCATGGCTTGTTTTCTTTGATTTTACATTAATGAGTAGATAATGGCATGAACTTCATTTAAGAAGTGGCCTTGTTATTCAAATATGCAAAGTGACCCATGCTCTTTTAGTGACATTTAATATGGATTGAGTGCCAAAGTTAAGACTTGTAGCATCTACAACATGGTTATTTCAGGGCTTTTTAGAAGGATGACACTAGCATGATCAAATTCCTCCCCTTAAGTGTTCAATGTAGCATGGGTTGCTTATTCTAGAAAGTGCCAAAGTCTTTTAATTTTATGCTATATATTTTAACCTCTCAGTAGAGCAAGATATCTCTCAGCTTGTATGGCAAAGCCTTGCAAGATTTTACCTTGAATCAAGACATAGCATTTTTGCCTCCATTTGAGTTTGCACTTTTGTATATATCTATGGTTTTATCTTATGTCAAGTCATTTTCCTTCATGCTTTCATAGAATGATTCCAGCATGTCTAGTGTATTGTGAGTTATTTTTTTGTAGGTCAGTAAGAATTGTCTATAGCAGAGTATAGGTGCATGTGAACAGGATGCCATAGTATGTCTTAGAACACCTCTGGTAGTTCTTCTTCCCTATATCTCCAGAGGACCCCTTATTAAACACTGATGTAGAAGAGTTTCTCATGTCAAATGAATTATATACCAACTTGTTCTTGGTGTAAAGTGTATATCAAAGCTAAGTAGACCAACCATTTTTGGTGCATCACTGCTTTAGTTTAGGTTCTATTTTTAGTATTTTCTCTCTTTTCACCCCCCCCCCATTGTTATTAATAGTAGTAAAAGACTTCAGAGATGCATCAAAGGGAGCTAGCCCTTATCTAGAGATTCTCCCCCTAGTTTTTGCTAGACCCACAGCAAGAGGGGAGTCTCCATTGTGTCATGTGGAAGGGAGAAGCTCAACCTTCTTTCAAGGGTGCAATCCACAACGTCAAAAATCATTTAGTAATAGAATACATAGAATCCATTTTCAATAATAACCAGATATAAACATGTAAATTACTAAATAAATAAACAATAAAACACATACAATAAGTTGTCTAATAAAAGAGCAATTACCATATGAAAGAAGATCTCGAACAAAAAATCCAATTTCAAATACTCAAACACATGATCTAAGTATGCAGTAATTGTTTCTCCTTTTCATTCACAAATGAAAAATATTTTATAAAAACATCATATATATTGTAAAATAGGTAATCTTAGCTCTAAAAAACTCTTATTTCTTTTCTTTTTTATATCTCCCCATTTCAACCACCCAAAACACATATATATAGTTGCCCTAATTACCTGATCTTTTAAACCAAACCCAAAGTTAAAGTTTTAAATAGAAAATTAACTGAATAAGAGATTATGCAAGTAAGAGTAAGACTGGGGAGATAGATTAGAATCTTTGGATTTGTTTTTCTCAACTAAGGAGATAAGTTGTGCTTTCCACTCCTTAGATGCTTTAACAAATTCTTAGATTTTCAAGAAATTAGGGATGTCGATGTGTTTCATTCTTGCCTTCCAGACATCTTTCTCCCTCCAAAATTTATCCATCTTCTCTGTGTGCTTTGGGAGTGTGTCGATGCAAAGATAAAGAAGTGACTCCACCTTTAAAATTCAAGAGAAATTTTCTATTAATAAGTTGTCACTTTCTTTAATGAAGCTGATCTTTTCCCTGAAGGATTGAATCACAATATTGATGTCTTTTTCTGGTTTTCCATCATCCTTTATGTATTTTACATCAATCAACTGTAGATCATGTTGTAATGATTGAGTGAATTTAGTTATTTATTTGATCATTTTTGTGAGTTCAATTCACCCTTATTATGATACTGAATTCCTCCATTTGATGTTTTTCTTACTTACATAAAACATATCCTCATTCAGACCTATCAAATTCTTTTCTGATAAAAATTTTGCTATCCCATACTTTTGTACTTCATAAATTTGATTCATCACATTCATCCATTTACCTTCATCTTTGGTCCATAAAGCATTATGTGTTTTCAAGTCTTTGATGGTAGATATGGTTTGATCATATATATTCTTCAGCTCATGAATGTATTTTGTACCTTTCTAGATGATGCCATCCAACCAATCATCAAATACCTTGGCAGCCATTTTGTACCTTTCTAGATGTTATTTTTAGCTTATTATATTTAGGAGTCTTCCCTAAGCACTTGCTAACCATTTCCTCCAATGGCAATGAAAATGGCACTATTTTCTTTTATCACTAATCAAACTCTCTAGCCATTTGGGTGCAGAGGCTAAGACTTCTTTACTAGGATTTAACTAATAAGAAGGCACATCTAAAATCATCATCAAGTCAGTAGACTCTAAATTAACCTCTATCTGTTGTTTTGAACTAACCTCCTTTGCCATTGGTGAATCAAACTTTTTATCACTTGTTGTTTCTCTTGAATCTTCTTTAGAATTCAAGTCTACAATTATTCTCTCAAAAATTTACTTCTTCCTCTTGCTTTTAGTTTTTGATCTGGTGGCACAAGGGGGTAGAATAATTGTGAAAGATTTCTTAAATTCTCTGATGATAGGACCCCTTCTATTTTTAGGCTTGGAAGTACCTCAATCATAAATAGCAATAAACCGATTAGGAGAGCTTATTGAGGATGGTGGTTTAACCATTGATGCACATTACAAGGAACCTTTATTTTGAACTTCCAACTTACATTCCCTCAACCATTTCTCAATTCTCTTTATTACTAGGAGAGTTCTGACCTCAATTCAATCCTCTTCATATTTATCCCAATCAATTTCTAGGATAGGTAATTGTTTTTATTTTTCAAATTGAGGATCAATCAGTTGTTCTTCATTATCAACTATTCTAGAAATGTTCATATTTAAATTGAGGGTGACTATTTTCCCCAAGGAGAATCTACACCAAAGTCTCTTTTTGACCTCAAATTCATCTGAACAATCTTCCTAATAATCCTCTATTTGAGGGATATGTGAAAACCCTATTCCAAAATCCAAGTTATCCCTGGCAAAGCCTTTGCTATAAAATTGGGATCTAGCAATGAAGTACTAAAAATTGAATTTTTTAAGATCTACTTCTAAATTCAAAGCATCAAAAATTGACTGACAAGAATAATGTCCAAGTTTAATGGGAAAAGAGATACTAGCTTCCTTCCTCTTTGAGAACCTCTTATTTACATGGGCTAGCTGTCTGCAAACTTCTATCAATACGAAATGATCAAAAATGTACCTGGGCAACTTCACAGGTTCACCATCAAAACCCCCAACTCTAATATAAGTAAATTTAGGGAACTAGATACTGATCAGTTGCATTCTTACTTATATTGCCTACCAGTTGATAAGTCATTCTTCTAGTAAAAACATGATTAACCCTCTTGTAATTCTCATAGAAATTATGCATCTGTGACTGTGAATAATAGTCATAAATTTTGATGTCTTCAACCAAGGGTGCATGAGGTAGCCCTAACCATTATCTCATAGATGATAGACAATAGAAAATATATGAAGATATACAAAAATATTTACTTCCGAAATAATTATTGAGACTCAAATACAAACATTCAGCTATAATTTCAACCCAATCCAAATATTGTTCCCTTTGGAAGATCACCTGGATGAAGAAATACATCCAATCTTCCCAATAATATGCTTGGGAGTTACCCTTCAACCTGTGCAGTATTACCATAATATCGTTAACCTCCTGAATCATGTGATTTCTTGTCAATGGTATGGGTAGTCTTGAACCCCCTTTTTGGAATTTCAATAACCAATTCCTTTTGATCACGCTCTTGTAATTCATTTTCTTTAATGAGAAATGCCCATAAGAAGAAGTAATATTGAAATTAGAATATGGTTATTTGGGTAGAATTCTCATCATAGACATTAAGGTTTGTCTATCGACATGAAGTAACACATAACCATCTATAGTTTTAATGCACCTATTTTGGTGTTCATATCTATTCATGCACTCTAGAACTAATTTGAGGCACTATCCAGCCATGGGGAAGGCCGCAACTTCAACCAAACCACTTTCTACTATCTTCTTCGTCATAGGATTTGGTACAAGATTTTTAACCCTCTCCCTAAAATATTCTAATTCATATTAAACCAAAGAGGTATCCCCTCATTCAGGGAGAGAGCAGACAAGACCAGAACCATGCTCATAACCAAGACAAGCCAACTTCATAGGTACAGATCAGAGGATATAATGAAAAAGAATGATTTGAACTTCTTAAATAATGTTGGAAACTCAAAAAGATTTTTATTTTCAATTAAAAAATAGAAATAGCTTACAGGAAGATTAGAACTCACCTTTAATGTATTTGAAATACTTGTGAAATTAGGCAACAAAAATATTATACCTCCACATTATTCCCCGTTTGCATCAACTAGTATGTTTGTTTGATAAATTTGGCTTGTTCTCTCTTGATACAGATATTAATTAGGTTGAATAATTATTAACTAAAATAATACATGCTAAAAATGCTTGATAATACATGAACTATGACATATGCATTAATGGCAAGCATTCTTCATGTGCGACCTTGATGAATAAAGATTATCCATAACCTCATGAAAAGTTAAAACTTTCTACTTCATAATGAGTTTTGGATATATTCTCCTCTAAATCTCTCGCTAATTTTGACTTAGAGAAAGCCTCAAGGTGAAATGAGAGTATAGTAATTGAGCCCTTAAACCATTGAACTTTTGGAACGTGGTTCAACCCAAAGTTTCAAAGATACAAGATGAACTACACAGATCGACCAATAGTCACATGAGTTTTCAAGAAACTTTGAACTTTGAAATAGTGAACCGTTGAACTGTTAAACCTCGAAAAAGGGTTCAAGTTCAACCAAAAGGTTCAAATACATAATTGAAATACACAAAGGGACAAACAGTTTGCTTTGAGAAACATTGAATCATTGAACCCATTGAACCATTAAACTCTTGAACTTTGACAATAGTTTCAAGTTTAAAGGTCCAATTCTTATAAATTTCATTCATAAAATATGATAGGTAGGTGAACTTTAAAAATAAAGAGCTGACTTAATAAACAAAGATATGACCAACAAGGGGAAAATGGTAAGTCAACTCTTTTTTATGGAAATTTCATGAAAAAATGAATAAGGGCGACTCAAAAGGTAACAGATAGATTGAAAACTTGTAATAAAAGAGGGGGGTGTAATAATCTGAGTTGAATTCAATCACTACCTTTGATTATTAACCACTACCTACATATCTAATACTCTTAAGGGAAAAAAATACCATGTATTTCTTCCACTTAGAGTGACTATGCAATTTATTTCCTTTGAATATATGTATGTTATTTTACTTGATGAGGTAAATGCTTTTAAAACTAGAGCTATGAACTAGGCAAGTGAGGGTTTTGAGAACTAGACCCACATCAAGGGGGACAGATTTACATGGTGGACCCACAACCAAGAATTATAGAGTATAAAAAAGGGACTTAAGGATTCCCCACCAAACCAAATGCAACAAAGATGATTTTAAGAATCCCATGACCTTGATAAATTAGACAAAAGGGGGTTTTAAGGCTCCTACAACCATAACATGAGGGTTTTGAAGGTTCCCATAACCTCAACATAGTCAAATATGTATCAAATTAATGTGATTCAAAGGGATGACACCCTTTAGTAGGGCATTCCTAAGACTTACTTTGAAAAACAAGAATCCCTCAAGGGCAAAAGGTCTCCTATCACCTGGGTCTTCTGCACAACCTTCACATAGTTGAGATACAATAAGTGGGGTTTTCCTCTCACTGATACTATAAAGGTGGATTCTTATATCATCTACTCTAATAGGACAAGATTTGGTTGGGATTTTTATAACCACCCAAAACCAAAGTAATTGAAATTGAATAGGATCTCTGTAGATTTGATCTTTAGCATATTTTTCCCCTTCTTTTTCATTCATTGCAAGCATTAGGAGTAAAAACATGTCTAAATGAAACCAAAACCCCTGAAGAGGCTTCATTCCTATTAGATCTAATTCCATAACATCTTATGATGAATACCAAGACTCCTAGATCTTATATCCAAGTATGAGATTCAAAAAGATAAATCCCATTAGCAAAAATTCCATGAGACTTATGCTACAAAAACAAGAGTCTTCCAAGGTCAAAAATATTCTATCACTAGGGACTTCCACACATTTGATACATAGCAAGTGGTATTTTCCTCCCACTAGATCCATTAATGGCTAAATCACAATAAGGACCTAACCATCTCATCCTCATCATTCTAGTAATAGTTTAAAACACCATAGGGTTCTTTGTCTAAATATGAGTAATATTCTTGAAATCTTTGGAAAACCCCATAATGCAAAAGAGGAAAGGGTGGAATCCTCTATCATCCACTCTGATAAGACAAGTTTTGATTTTCTTTCTTCTATCCACCATGATAAAAAATGAGTAAGACTGAAAATAGTCCCCCATACATCTAGTCTTCCATAATATTTTCACCCATCCTTCATAGACCCTGTGAGTAGCAAGTGACCATATAAAATCACTCAAAAAGGCCACCACCCATGAATAGGGCTCATCATTCTTACATTGAATTTCATAAAGCTTTGCGAAGAGTCCTCTGTCTTATTCATTATTCATTAAACCTAAAACTTTAATACCCATCAGTTGATCCAATCTATTTAAAAATACTAAAGTGATGAGCCCTGTAACTTTCATGGCTTTATTAGGAAAACCCATTGGTGTTATGATTTTCTTGCTCAAAATGAAATTTGAAATGTTGAAGGTATTTTGCCCCTTCCACTCTTAAAACTTTTCTATAATCAATCTCTCCTCATAAAAACCCCAAGTAGATTCACTCCCTACCTTAGAAGGGGATCTTGAAGAAACCTAGTAGGTACAATGAGTAACTTATGCTCTAATTTTATTTTCCAAATTACACCCAAAAACATCCTTTCACTAATCAATAAATCTAATAATTTCCCACCTGAATTAACTTTCAAACTTACAAGGGATGTCACTAATGACATTGATAAACCCTAGTCCACCCAAATTTGGGTCATCTTCATCTCCCCCTTGCCCTCATTTTCCTTTTTGATTGCATCCTATTAGAATAATTCTCCTTCTACTCCTTCCAATCCCATCCATGTCTAAATAGGTGTTCTAGGTTTCCCATTCAAATTGAAATTCAAAATGCTAAAGGTTTTCTATACTAAATCTCTCCCACCCAACTTTCCATTCAAAATTATGGGGGGTGTAAGTGGTGGCATGGACAACCCCCAGTCCACCTGGATCTAGGACATCTTTGTCTCCTCCTTTCCCTTATTTTCCTTCTCATCCATGTCCTAATAGAAGAAACCTCCTTCCTCTCCTATTCATGTCTAAAATGGTGTTATGATTTTCCCCCTCAAATTGAGATTCAAAATGTTGAAGGTCTTCCACTTTGAATCTCTCCCACCTATCTTTCCACTCGAACTTATGACGGATGTCATCGATGGCATAGACAACCCCCAGTCTACCTAAATATGGGTCATATTCATTTCTTCCTTTCCCTTATTTTCCTTCCAACCCATGTTCTATTTGAATAAAACTCCTTCCACTTCTTCTACTCCTTCCCCTCCCATCCAAGTCTAAAAATGTGTTCTCATTTTCCCACTTAGATTGAAATTCAAATTGAAATTATTAAAGGTCTTCCACTCCTATCATTACTTTCACTCCTTTCGGAAACTTTACCGACCCTTTCACCGAAGAAAAGTGAAATTCAAATTATTAAAGGTCTTTCACTCCTACCATTAATTTTTCTCCTTCATGAAACTTTACCAACCTTTCAACTAGATAAAAGTGAAATTCAAATTGCTAAAGGTATTTTGCTCCTTCTATTACTTCCACTTCTTCAGGAAACTTTACCAACCCTTCAACCTGAGAAAAGTGAAATTCAAATTGTTAAATGTCTTCCACTCCTTCCATTACTTCTGATCCTTCATGAAACTTTACCAACCCTTTAATCACAGAAAAGTCATGGATTTTGCCCATAAAGCTTTCTACAAGTTGTAAGACTTTATCCTCCTTTCCCTCTTCCATTTCTTGTTCAAGAATCTAGCTCTCTATGTGCTCTTCTACAAGGGAGGTATCAATAGCTCTATTCACCCCTAGAACGAATAGATCTGGTTGTAAACAAACCTTCTCTACCACCTTTTATTATAGATGATGGTCCTATTCTTTTTCCATCATACTTCTTACTATGGGCCAACCATTATCCTTCACTTCTTTTTCCTTTTACTTAGGAAAGTGTCTCTCCTAAAGTCGATAGTTTTTCAAATTATTATTCCATCGAATCTCTTTGAATATTCTTTTTTATTCCTTAGCCTCTCTCTCCAAGTCCATGAGTATCTAGGATTTAAAGGTCTAAACCATTGGAGTATCTTATATTAAACTAGTGATAACTTCTTGAAGTGTTTTGGTTTTCCTACTCAAATTGATGTTCAAACTATTGAAGGTCTTCCACTCCTTTTTCTCCTTTTGCTCCCACTCAACTATATGTTGTTGGAAGTATTGTCATTGATATAAAATTAGCATTTAATGTCTAAAGGTGTTTTTAATGTTTATATCTTGGCTAAAGTGTGTTAATATTAATTAAATATTAATGAATATATTTTTGGTTGCATAAAGACAAAAGAGGGCCCGTGAGGAAGTCGAAGAGTCATCACTAAAGACGAGAAAAAGGATGAATTTCTCCATGAAGGGTCACCTTGAGGAATTCAAAGAGTCACCAGGTAAAGATAAATAAAGAATTCAAAGGGTCATGTAAGGGTGAATGCCAAAGGTCATTTGTAAAGCTATAAAAGGAGGATTGGGAAGCCATTTATATTATGGAATCAAATTATTTTATCTAACTAAGAAGAGCAGGGGAAAGTAGAGAAAAGAGAAGAGATATAGTAGTGTGTTATCATTTGTTGAGAAAGCAACATTGAGAGATAGTGGTGTGGTATACACAAGAGGGGTTGGTGCTCTTGTGGGTGGGTGCTCATGAATCATTATTGTGTTCGTGCTCGGCAAATGGGTTGGTTATCCTGCAAGTTGGTGTTTTTGAACTTATAATTTGAGTTGGTGCTCATTCATATACTTAAAATTATTCTCCATGGTTTTTCCCACTTTGGGTTTCCACATAAAAATTTGGTGTCTCTCTCTCTTTTATGTGATGCATGTTATTGCTTTTAGTTTTATTACATATCTTGAATGTATGATTAAGAGGTTAAAGTAAAAGAAATTTGATTAAGTAAAAGATGTATCCCTTGCTTAACAATTGGTATTAGAGTAGGTTCCTTTGGAAAGAGTTTAATAGCTTAAACGTAGATCAAGAAAATCATGATGGCCAAGTAGCTAAAGAAGGAGAATCAACAGTTGAAATTTATGGTCAAGGCTCTTAAGGAACTAGTGTGTATCTTGGATTCTAAGTTGGCTATAGAAGTAAAATAAGATAAGATGTTTATTTAGGATCTTAAGAAATATCTAGAGGTTACAAATTCAATTTTGAAATCAAGGGAAGAAGAGTGTAATTAGTTAAAGGTTGAGTTAGGTTCTTTGAAGGATAAGCATGAGAGGCTCATAATGCAAGTTGCGAAAGATCATGAAATATTAGTCCAAGGTAAGAAGGAGGAAAGTTTTAAAGGCAAATTGAAGAACCCAATCAGGCAGCCCAATGCTTTCAAGTTTTTAAATTCTTTTCATGGCCATTATTTTGTTTGTCATCATGTTGGTCATAGGAAAAGAGGCTATATGAGGAGAAGCAATCAATCAAAGGGAGATCTCAGTCACATTCAAGTAGAAGGTATGAGAAATGTTTTTTGCTTTTGTTATCATAAGGTTGGCCATATTGATAAATTATGTCCAAATAGAGTAAAGAGATCTTCAAGGTATGTCAAAGGATACAGAGCCCCTAGAAGATATGAGAAGAGACTAAATTCAGGTTTGGAGACCTAAGATAGTAAAGGTTGATCAAGTTGAGTTTAAGAGTGAGAATAAATTACTTGTTATAGTGGATAAAGAATCAGATAGGAAGGACTATGAAGAATCTCTTGTTACATTTGAGTATGAGCCTTGTCAAGATAAGATAATTTCAAGAGTTGAGAAGATGAACAACATCATGAATGTTGAGATTAGTAAGTCAAATAAGTTAGACATGCTTAAATGGATTCTAAGAGAAAGACACAAGAAGATCAAGGAAGTAATAGATGAGATGTGGGAATCTCCTGAGATTTTGTTCTAGGACCCTTTGTGTTGGGTATCTCTTCTAAGCTTCAAGGAGACACTTTTAATAAAAATTGAAGCTATGTTTAATGACAAGAAGGTGAGTTGATAGATTAATTTGTATATCATTTGAGGGGGAGATAAGTGTAAGCTATAGGAAAGAGGTACAATAATAGGTATAGGGAATAGGTGCAAAAATAGGTATAGGAACAAGTTCAAGAAACAAGATGCTATAGTAAGGGGGAGTTACTATATATTTTTAGTTGGTTTAGTTTATAGGTCTTAGTTTTAGGTTGGCATGTGTATTACAGGTTTTTAGAATTGGTGACATTTTCAAATTGCCATCAAAGACAAAGGGAGAGATTGTTGGAAATATTGTCATTGATGTCAAATTAGCATTTAATGTCTAAAGGTGTTTTTAATGTTTATATCTTAGATAAAGTGTGTTAATATCAATTAAATATTAACAAATATATTTTTGGTTGCATAAATACAAAATAGGGCCCATGAGGAAGTTGAAGAGTCATCACTAAAGACAAAAGAGAAAAAGGATGCATTTATCCATGAAGGGTCACCTTGAGGAATTCAAAGAGTCACCAGGTAAAGACAAAGAAAGAATTCAAAGGGCCATGCAAGGGTGAATGCCAAAGGTCATTTGGAAAGCTATAAAAGGAGGATTGGGAAGCCATTTATATTATGGAAGCAAATGATTTTATCTAGCTAAGAAGAGTAGAGGAAAGTAGAGAAAAGAGAAGAGATATAGTAGTGTGTTATCATTTGTTGAGAAAGCAACATTGAGAGATAGTGGTGTGGTATACACAAGAGGGGTTGGTGCTCTTGTGGGTGGGTGCTCATGAATCATTATTGTGTTGGTGCTCGATAAAGGGGTTGGTTCTCCTGCAAGTTCATGTTTGTGAACTTTGTAATTTGAGTTGGTGCTCATTCATATACTTGAGATTATTCTCTGTGGTTTTTCCCACTTTGGGTTTCCACGTAAAAATTTGGTGTCTCTCTCTCTTTTATGTGGTACATGTTATTGCTTTTAGTTTTATTTCATATCTTGAATGTATGATTAAGTGGTTAAATTAAAAGGAATTTGATTAAGTAAAAGATATATCTCATGCTTAAAATATGTATGTAGCTATAAGGTGTCTTAGATAATTGATAATGATATCTCTTGACTTGCATTAGAAGGATCTTCACATGGATTATGGCTACTCCTTATGATGGAATAGAATTTAAGCAAAATAGAGCAAATTTTATCAATGTGCAGAAGTGTATAAGCTTGAACCAAGTGAATAAAAAGAGGGAATAATAAGTGACTCTTGACATGTATTTATAAGTGAATATTTTGACAATTTCCTTTAGTCAACCATGTGAAACATGTGGGAAGACCCAAAAGGATGTTTTGAATTTTGAAAACTAGTCATTATTTGGCACAGGACATGATTATTGTAAGTGGATCTGAGTATAATGCACTCTAGTCCATGTATCACAAGCCTGTCCATGAGGATCAAGAAGCTATATCATAAATTGGAGATAGTATGAAGGTGATTTTAAATAACTTGAGAATTTGACATTGAGAGTTATATATAGTAGTGATGGTAAATAAAGGTTTGATCTTGCATATTGATAAATTTATTAAAGGAATTTCAAATAAGAGTCATGTATTTATGTGCAAGTCATGTGGTTTAGAATGTGTCAAAAAATAACATTGTCAAGTAGTTGTGACTAGATTTATGTGTCTACATTTCCCCACCTCCCCTAACCCCCTTTATTATAGAAATGAAAATTCAAGAATAAATGAAATAGAGTTAAACCTGAGTGTGTACATCACACTTTGTATTTGAGTAAATACTTTAATTGTGTAGGGCACTCAAATTTAGAAAAACCTACAATAACTCATGAAGTAGTTAAGGATCATTATGGATGTTTAAAGAGGAAATAATGGATACTACAAATAGATGGCAGGGTGTTGTTTAGGCTTGATCACCATCCAAGTGATGACTTGAGAATGCAACTAGAAGATGGTGTTGTTATAAGACCAGAAGGTCTTGACAATTGGAGGAGACTAGAGATAGAGTAGAAAAAGAGATATATGTTGAAACAAGGTTGTTGTAGGAACTAAGGATACATGGTAGAATTTAGGGCATAATTTCAATAAGGGATTCCTTCAAAATTGATGAAAATATTAGGGAACATTCAAAATGATAAGGTATTTTGATTTTTGGTGAAGTGTTTGTTAAAATGTCTTAATGAAATGAGAATTCAAGATGAGCATAGGTGAACCATCCAAAAAAAATTTACAACATATTCAAAGACTTTTTTCTCTATTTTACAAAATGTCAGTAGGTCATGATAATGGTGTGATGAATAGTAATGTTTGGTAGGGCTGAATCATCTTAGATCTTGTGTATATGTGTTGTTACTTATTTATTTCCATTTTTTTATGTTTTCCTCTATTGATATTAACAATTCTAGTGATCATGATGTATGATGACATTATGGATTATACATAGTATCTATTGGATGAATCTTAAATTTTCTAGGTTAAATCAAGTAGTCAGATTTCACATTGTGATCTGGTAGTTCAACAATCAGGGGATATAATGGAAGGTGAGCATATCTTGAAGATACATAATTTATGAAATGGTGATATCAAGGCACAAACTAAATTTAAATGGTGGGAACAAGAAATTAGGGGATCCAAAAATGTTATGTGCTTAGCACATTAGAATAAGTAAAATGGATTAGGTCCTATATGGAGTCCTATGCTCCAAGGAATTCCTCCATCACATTTCTATGCTATAATTTTTGCTCAATTTATAACATCCTCACCATTATTATTATCATTTGAGGAGGATCTTGTGATCAGATTTATTGCTCCTTTTGGGGGAGATGTAAACTTAGGCTTTAGGGTTGCTCCAAAACTATTCAAAGAAAATTTTTAGAGGAAGGTAGAAGGTATATGAGAATTGAAATAATCTTTTAGGATTAGAGGTATAGAGGGGAGATGTAATAAATATATTGAAGGTATTGATGTAATAATAAATAAGAGGTGTGTTCACAAAAAGGGAAGTCCTATTTAGTTGGTTTTAGGGGATGATGTCTGAATGCATAAAGTGGTTATATTAGATTATCATAACTTGGTGGGGTATTTCCAAGGTTTTAGGATGCAAGGCGGCACCCTTTGAGATTGGATAAGTCAATATTTGGAATTGATTATTGGATATTGGCCTCAATATCATATACTAACTAGAGGGTGAATGGCCTTGATTTTAAGGGATGTAAGAGATGTGATGAAGATCTATGGAAGATCATGGCATTTGACTCAAATCCTTTTACTCTCAATATATGGGCACCGTGTTTTGATGATAAATGTGAGAAAACATATATTATTCCAGTTTGGGTAAATCTCTCTGGTTTACCTTTAGAATTTTAGTCTATGAAAGTGTTGAAGGAAATAGGGAATTCCATTGGGGAATTTTTGGAGGAAAACATGAGTTTTTTAGAGTTTTGTTCCATGAATATAGGTTGTATTTTAATTGGCATGGATCTTAGGGAAGGGTTATCGAAAGATATGATCATTCAAAGAGGCTCTATCTCCCACACCCACATTCTAGATTATACAAGTATACCCTTTAGGTGCACCAAATGCCATAAATATGGTCACTTGGTGGTGAATTATGATCTAAAGTTTTATAAGAATAAATAGGTAAAAAAGGTTGATTTAGTATCTAAAAAGGAGGTAGGTGATAAATATAGGAAGGAGGTAGTGGATGTTCGTTCATCTTGGGTGGGTAAGGGATTATAGATGAATTCAACGGAGGTGGTGATGAAGTTAGGTGCACCAACATAATTAGACATAAACAAGGAAAGGTATAAGGGCACTACTCCTACCAATAGTCAAAATAAACTTATGGAAGGCTTAGAGGTTCATTGGTTACCATAACATGTCTACCTTTCAATGGATAAATTTCTTCCTGACACAACTTATGTTACTGCTAAAAATTTGGCTAATCTTAATACAGATAGGGATCAAAATAGAAGTGAGATAAGCCCTATTTCTTTGAGATCTATGGATGTTAAGATTATTGAACTGGATGATTCTCCCTTCGATGTGAGAACTTAGCTAAGGGATTGAAGACTATTTTTTAAATCAACAGTAATTCAGATGAAAATAGTATGAGGCATATTATATGCAACTCTATGGATGTTGGATAAGGATCAAATGGCTCTCACAGTTACTATTTTAGGCCTAAACCTAATAGGATCAAGATAATTGAAAAATGAAATGAAGGATGATTGGGATAAAATGTAGTTTAAGGTCCTTCAAGTTCTAATAGGGGTAATATGAAAGGAATTATTAATTTACTAGGGCATAGTAAAAATCTCAGCAAGAGGTTTTGGTAGGAAAACAAGGCACTTTAGATGGGGTTCTTAGAGTAGCTTACACCCTTAGGCTAGGTGATTAATGTTTCTAATGACTTTGAATGTGAGAGGGTTGGGTAGTCCTTTGAAAAAATTGGCCCTTATAAATTAGTCAAAAGGCACAACTTGATCATTTTTAATGGCAGGAGATCATAGGAGATGGTCATAAGAGTGTTTTTGAGTTAGCCAAGTTTTTGGAGATTGGGAATTTAGCTATTTGGATTCTAAAGGATGCTTAGGTGGACTAATCATGGCATAGAGGAAAAAAAGTTTAAAATGTATTATTTTTTTTCCTTTGAATCTGGTTTAGGTACTACTCTCTATGATCAAGAGATTGGAGAAGATATTTTTGAGCTAAATATATATGGGCCGTATATTGAGTGGTTGGATTTTTGGGATAATATTTTCACCAAGAGATTTTTTAGATAACAGTATCTGATTATTAGAGGTTATTTGAATTTCTCTCTCAGGAGAGTAGAGATATGGGGTGCAACTACAAATGTGGATGTTTTTTCAATTACTTTGTGATGAAATTGGATGACTTGTGTCTTTATGACATTGAACTAGTGAAGTTGAATCCTACTTGGAGAAATATGATAATTGGTGATGGCATAATAGCTAAACATATTGATCATTTCTTGATTGATGATAGTTTTCTAGAGGATTCAATCAGAATTAAATCAAATTAGAATGGATGGTAAGTCTGATCATATGCATGTCTTTTTGGACATTGATACAACTGGGAAAAAACCTTCCAGCCCATTCAAATTTTATCCAAACTAACTAGAGGCTGGTAACTATATAATGATGATTAAATATTATTGGAATAATTTTGAGGAAAATTCTAGATAATAGGTATTTATTTAGTTTTTTAGGAATCTTAATCATATTGAACATTTGTCTCTTGATTGGTCACAACAACAAAAATAAAAGATGATCAGATGCTTGAGGATGTGGAAGCTCATTTGGAGGAAATGTTTAATAGTGAATAAGTGGGTTTTATAGATGTGGATTATAAAAATGAGGTTAGGAGGCTAGAAAGAGTGTGCAAAAAATATTGGTAGACAAGGAAGCTTCTTGAAGGATCAAAAATAAGGTGATCTAGCTAACCAAGGGAGATGGCAATATCAAATTTCTTCACAAATTTACTAATCACTGTAATAATGTCAATATTATTTGGTAGATGCCAAATCAAGATGGAATGAATGTTTCTAAATTTTAAGTCATTACTCGGCTAGGAGTGGATCATTTTAAAAATATTTACAAAGAGGAAAGTCAAGTTCATATAGCTAAGGTTATTAAGATGACATATTTATTTCCCAGCTTTCTGAATTTAGAGGACAATCAAATAATAATAGAATAAATTACTAGAGATGAACTTAGGTTGGTCATGCATAGTTTCTAAAAGGATAAGAATATTTGATCAAATAGGATGCCTATTGAGTTCTATTTGGTTGTTTATGAGATTATTCAAGAAGACATTTTGAGGGTCATTAATGAGTCTCAAGAAAATGGTTGGATATTAGTCACTTTCAACTCCACTTCTATTTCTTTGATTTCTAATGTTAATAACTTGGTCTCTTTTGATCAATATAAAACCATTTCATTATGTAACTATATTTATAAAATCACATCTAAAATCCTTGCTTTGAGAGTTTTGAGACTACTCTCAGACTCCATCTCTAAAGAATAATTTTGTTTCCTTTTAGACAGGGAAACTCATGAGGCTATTGGGATAGTACAGGAAGGGATACAATAAATTTTTTAAAAAAAAAAGTTGTCTTCTATGGTCATAAAGTTGGAATTGTCTAAAGCATATGATAGAACTCATTGAATGTATATGAGATTGATGTTTATCCATTTGGGTTTCAAATTCCATATTGTTAATTGGATTATGAGTTGTATATCCATAATCTCTTTTATTATATTAATTAATGGATCTGTCACTAATTTTTGTAGAACTGGTAGAGGATTGCGATAGGGATGTCCACTATCTTCTCTCTTATTCCTTATTGTTGTTACAAGTTTAAGTAGAGCCCTTCTATAAGATAAGAGTACAGGGTTTTTCAAATGCATTCTTATTGGTGGTTTTATTTATCTTTCTCACGTGTTATTTGTTGATGACATTATACTATTTTTTGATGGTAATAGAAAGGATGATCTCAATCCTAAAGATATTTTAGACATCTTTTTCATAAATACTGGTATGGTGGTAAACATCCATAAATCCTTAGTTACATTTTTTGGTATTGTTAAAGAATAGATCAAGGTTTTTTTACAGTTATTTCCTTTCCAATGGATTGATATTTAGGTTGGGTTAAAATATTTGGGTTTCATTCTCAAGCCAAATGCATATGTTATCAAGGATTGGAATTGGATTAATGATAAGGTGGACAATCACATAAATATGTGGTATAATTAGTGTCTTTCATGAGGAGGTAGGTACATTTTATTTAAAACTTTTCTTGAGGCCACCCCTGTCTTTTGGATATCACTTGCATATGTTCCTAAGGGTGTGTTGGAAAAAATTAGGCAATTGAGATTCAGTTTCTTATGGTCTGGGAGTAAGGAAAAAAAGGGATAGCCTAGATCAAATGGAAATAGATTTTCATTCCTAAGGATCAAGGATGATGAGGCCTTAAAATTATTCATCTATTCAGTAAGGCATTAACTACCAAATGCATGTGGAGACTGATTGGTGATAAGGGACTTTGGTGTTAAGTCACACCATGAAAGTATATATCACCTAATTATATGGAACAATGGATTGGGAACC
The DNA here is from genome assembly GCA_037957365.1 of Torreya grandis. Classification (NCBI taxonomy): domain Eukaryota; kingdom Viridiplantae; phylum Streptophyta; class Pinopsida; order Cupressales; family Taxaceae; genus Torreya; species Torreya grandis. The sequence continues at coordinate 5,021,037 of JARHVA010000002.1, forward strand.
CAAATAAAACATGTCATAGTGGTTCTATTATTTGTAAAGCAATGATTTTAGCTTTTCATTTAATAGGAACTTGGCTTATGTGGTAAATTGGGAATGGAAAGAGAGTTAGGATAAGCTATAACATCTGAGTGGGTAGTGATGATGGTTATAAACTTTAAGAAGATATGGTTGATAATCTCCATAAGAAATGTATTTTCTTTCTCAACTAAGTTGTCCATCCTGAATTATCTTTTATATAGAAGCAAGAATGGAAATCGACAATGATGCTTGAATTAGAAGGCAATGATGTCTATGTTTAGAATACATTTAATATTATTTTAAAATATATTCATGTGAGGATTAATAATTAAGATGATGAGCTCATTTGGAATAGGAATTTAGTAGGAGGGAACTATACTCCTAAAATTGGTTATCAGTCTTTAATTGTGGATCCAAGGGTAGATTAATAGATCTGATGGTGGAGGCACATCTTGAAGTTCAAATGTCCATTGAAAAATCATATTTTTATGTGTTTTTCCCTTCAAAATAAGTGTTCACCTAGGATACCTTATAAAAAATAGGTTTTCCCAGTCTTGGAAGGTGCATTCTATGCAAAGTTTGGGATGAATATATTGCACATTTGATTTTATTTTGTCCTTATATGGTTCAGGTTTGGAAGGAATTGGAATTTTGATTGGGTATAAGGTGATTTTTTGTGGTAATACTATTGAATAAGGATTGAAACTAAGGTGTAATAATGTATCTATAAAAAAATATAAATCTCTACCTTTAATTATAGCTTGAGGAGTGTGGCTAGCGTGTAATGCTCAAATATTTGAAGATAGATATATATTATTGATTCAGTGTGTTGTAAAAAATTTTCCAATTCTTGAAGGCTTTGATCAATTAGGTAACACAAAACCAATGATATAAATTAGTATGGAAGAAATTGATAGAAGTGGTACCTAGGCATATTTTGATGGAGCTTATCAAGAAAATCCATTAATATGTGGTGTTGGTGGTGTTTTATTATTATCTAATGAAAATTTTTATAGGTTTAGAGTGGGTTTGGGTAGAGTCACAAATAATCATGTTGAAATTATGGTGTTAAAACTGATCTTAATGTTGTCCACTAAAAAGGAGTTATAAATCTATAAATCTTTAGTTATTCTCTTGTTACGTTTAACTAGATGAAAGATATATATCTTATGTAAAATTTTAATTTGTGCCCCATTTCTGAGGAGGTACAACTTGCTAGCTCATTTTTACATAATATCTCTTTTCATTATATATTCATATAAATAAATGTTGATGTATATGGTCTCTCAAAAGAGGGATTACAAATGGTCATTAGAGTTTGGAACATATAGGAAATGGTGAATGAACAATTCTCAGAGTATTATCCCCCTCCTTTTTATTAGTGACATTTGAGTTGATCTAAATTCAGAGGACTTTTCATTGTTTGGTTTCTCTTGTTACTCTATTATCAGGGTCTTAATGGTTATTTTTGTGTTTATTCTATGATGGGACTTATGTTGTATTACATTTGGGATAATGGTGCGTGTTTGTATTTACTATAATTTTCTTTAAATTTTTCCCTTTTGGAATTTGTTTTTATGCTTTATATCATATTTGGAATGTAAATTGTTATCAAATAATAAAATTTGATTTAATTCAAAGGGAAAAAATCATGAAGTAATCATTTTGTTCATTTAAAATTTGAAAAAAAACTTAATTTTGAAAATTGGAAAATTAAAAAGAGAGCAAGGAAGAAGCAAACCTATATATAGGTGAAACCAAATTTCCCTATAACTTATAACTAATAATAGATAACCATGCCCCTTATTGAAGCACTTGGATAATTTGAACCAATAGAGAATTGAGGGCCATCAAACCCCAATTTGAATAACTAATCAAGCTATTGAGTTGGAAATATGAATTATTCTAACTCTCAAAAATAGGTAATAGTACCCAATGTACTATTCCATTCCAAAAATGTGGAACCATGATAGGTTCAATAAAAGTGATGCCAAGGCTATTGAGAGTCACTAGACTCAAACATACATCACTCACATAGATTCAAATCACAACATTGTAGATGGATCTAAATTATATTTAGTATAATCTAAAGGTAATGAAGATTTTTTATGCCCCCATAATGACCACATTGCTCATGAACTTACATTGAAATGAATATTTTGCTTTTTGAAATTTGAAATTTGAATTTTGAAATTTTGGAACTGTGAAACTTTGATTTTTGTAACGTTGAAACGTTGATTTTTGTAACTTTAAAACTCTAAAACTTTGAATAAACATGAGCATGAATTAATATTACTCACCCATAAATTTGTGCCATTGATATATAATTTTATGCACCTATATACATAATTTTAATTATACTTAGAACATATAGCGTTGATCTTATAATTTTTTTGCATATGCCCATGTATATGCATCTAAGTGGATATGAAATTACTCTGAGTATCTAAGAAGTGAGTGCATGTGAATGTCATATGCCCCAATAATTTATATCATTGTGATAATAATTGTCATATTATTGATTCACGAATCACTCTAAGTCTTTGAAAACCTATACTTTGTTGTAAAATTTGATTTTGCATTAGTTTGAATCTTTGAAAATAGATTTTATTTTATTTTTGAAACCCATACTCTACATATTTGAACATGTATTTTATCCCAAATCTATTCATGAAGGTTTGATTCTCTAAGACAAGCCCATTATGATGCCCACTTTTGAGATGAGGGATGAAGCCTACAAGTCACTCATCTCAAAATAAGAGTTAACATATCATGTGATAAATATAGAATCATGTAGTATAATGTCAACATGTTGGAGAGTATGTCATCATAGAATTGTAATTTTCTTTTGAAGCATGTATGTAACATATTGAATTTTAGGCACCAAAGTGTCATGTCTAGATAGGTATAACATTAAATCACATAGTGAGCTAACCATAGTAAAAGTGCATGATATGTATCATGGCACCACTAACCAATCTCAAAAAACACATAATTATAACATGCAATAATGTCATGTAATGTCACATAATAATTCCAGGGACAACATACAATTGGCATGATCAATTTTCATATAAGTAAATATTGCACACATAATGCCAATGGCCATAGTAATATACGTGTTCAAATGTTGCACATACTAAACAATAATCTCAAAGAGATGTTCATGAAATTTACATATAGGGGGCAAATGCCACACACAATAATCAAGCAATTTCTAGCCTATCGTGTAAGAAATTAAATAGAATATAAAGGGAATATAACAAGTGAATACTAGTCTATTCCATTGGTATGTGTCAATGCCATATTATTAGCGAAGTAACATATCCAATATCGTAATGAAAAATAAGAGTGTTTAGTAATAAACTTGTAAGTTGTGTAGCATAACATTGTATTTGAGTTCATATATAGATATAAACTATGATAGTATAACTTGTATAATTAGATGCCCCCATCATAGGCATGGCCACCGAATAGAAGGAGCCTAGCATCTAAGAATGCATGTATTTTATATTCCCTACATCACACTTATATACCTCATGAAATGTATGTGTATATAAAACTAAATATGCTATCTACCAAGATTTGTGATAAACAACATATGCAAAGAAGCAAGTAGCATTTAATGTCATGCTCAGTTCTTGATTTTTTATTTTTATTAATATTTGGAGTGTTTTTGTATTTTTTCAATATTTAATTTTGTAATATTTTTGACATATTTTGCATTTATGTATAATATTGGCGTAAGTGCATGATTTTCATAGGTTTCCCTTTGAATGTAGCAAAATAGTAAGCTCATGTACCTATCTTTTTTAGTAACCACAAATGGACCCAACCAATTGGGCTTGAATTTGCCTTTAGTTTCTTTATTTTCATTAATATGCTTTTGATTTTCCTTTAGTACTAAATCCCCAATTTTAAATTCATGATTATGAAACTTATTTCCATATGTTATTTTGATGTGATCCTAATAGATTTTGAGGTGTTCAATAGCTTGAATACATTTTCCATCAAGCATATATAATGCATGTAATCATTTTTCCCAATACTCATTGTCTTTGATGATATCCTTGAGAGAGACCCATAAAAAAAGAATTTCTAAATCTAGAGGTAGTATTATTTTTGTATCATAAATAAGAGAGTAAAGTCCACATGCTAGTGTGATATGCCCAGAGTGTGTAGATAATGTAATTGTGCCAATTTGTGCAATGTTTTATAACATTTTTCTTAATATGTTAACTATTTTCTTATTTTTTGTTTCTACTTGCCCATTTCTTTGTGGGTAATATGGAGTAGATAAAGTATGAGAATTTTGAATTTAGCATAGAAATTCTTAATTTTTTGGTTTTTGAAGGATGATATGTTATTTATAACAATAATTTATGGTAGTCTAAACTATGATATGATGTGTCATTAAGATTTTACAAATACATTTTTATATATTGGGTTGTAAAGATACAGCCTTAACCCATTTTTTAAAATATTTTATGGCAATAACGATAAAATCTTGACCATCTAATGATTCTAAATTTATCTTTCCAATCAAATTGAATCCCCAAAGGGATAATGGCCAAGGTGAAACAATGGATTATAATTTGTATGATGGAGCATAATTTAGGTTACTTTCCTTTTAACATTGTCAACAAATTTTTGCATGTTTATGACATTCCTGCTTCATTGTAGCCAATAATAGTCATGTCATAATAATTGGTAACACATGGCTTTTCCACTAATGTCACCACCACATTTGCTATCATGTACTTTTAGAATGTCTATTTTATCTTCTTCATGATTTAAACATCAAATTATCTACCCATCGAATGATATTTTGAATATTATCCTCCAATTAGAATATGATGAATTGTTTTATATTATAATTTACATTTATCATTATGCATAGCATTTTATGGAATTGCATTCTAATATAATAAATTGTATATATCACTATGTACCATTTAGGATTTATGGTACTACAAGGGATTACCATTAATTATAAAGCATTTAAATCTACTATAGTAATTGATAGATACCTTAGTTAATGCATAGTAAAAATTTACTACTCATCATTTATGTCAATAGGGAAAATTGAAGTCACATTGGCCATTACATCAATATTCCTATTGTCCTTATAGGGTATATTTTCTATTGAAAACATGTTGAAGTGCATCATTAGATATTGTACCATTTATTTAAATGGGGTTAAATTTTCCTCTTTAGTTTGATAAATATCTAATGCTTGATTGACCACCAATTGAGAATCTCCATATACCTTCAGATATTTTATTTGTAATGTTCGGGCAGTAGATAAACCCAGTATTAAAGCCTTATATTTTACTATATATTTTGCATGAAAATCTGAAGCAAAAAGTAAATGTGTAATGGCTGACCTTGAGGAGTAACAAATATTATATGCTCTTGCACCAATGGTTTACTTTGAGCCATTGAAGTACATGGTCCATGTATCATTATCAATATGGTATACAGTGAAGTCATCACAAAAATTTCTAGTAATTGGTGATGTATCTAATAATGGAGTTATTACTTGATGATCTATAATAATTTTTCCTTTAACTAATTTCTATGATATGAATTTTAAGTAAAATTCCATGCATAACATTACCCATTTGCTAATGCATCTTGATAAATGTGACTTGGACATAAGGACCTTAAGTGGGTCCACCTTTGTGATAACTTATGTCTTATTATTAAGCATATAATGTCATAATTTTTATTCTATGAAAATAAGATCTAAACATAGTTTTTACATTGCGTTGTAAATTTTTTTTCATAATCTACTAATATGTGGTTGATGTAGTAAATTACATTTTCTCTATGATCATCATCATATTGTGCAAGTAAGTCTCCTAAGGTATGATATGTAGCTAAGATTTATAATAAAAGAGGTATGCCTGGTATTTGAGGCATGAGAATAGGTGGGCTAAGAGATAATCTTTTATTGCATTTAAAATCTATTTACAACTATCATCCCATTGAAATTTGGTATTTTTCTTTAGTAAGCATTTGAAAATTTGTGTCTTATCCACCAACTAAGATACAAACCATCAGATTTTTTTAATTTTTCCTTGTAAGGACCATAATTATTTTATTCCTATTGAACAAGGTATGTCGATGATGATTTTTAACTTTTTTAGGATATACTAAAATGCCTCATTGAGATATGACTTAGATGAGTAAATTTAAAAATGTAACCTCAAAGACACACTTTTTGGGATTTAAGTGCACATTAAATTTTCATAGTCTTTTAAATATTTGGCATAAATCTATATCATGGTCTTGTCAATGTTTTTGTTTTGAAAGTAAGTCATCCACATAATATTCAACAATCTTGTGTGTATATTCATGGAGGATATGTGTCATAGCCCTATGATAAGTGGACCTCTATTTTTAAACCCAAAGGGCATGACTGCATAATAAAAGGTTCCTCATGGTGTGATAAATGACATATTTTCTTGGTCTATAGGGTTAATCTTGATTTTGGTGTATCAAAAAAAACCATCCATAAATGATAACATTTCATATCTAATGGTAGAGTTTACAAACATGTCAATAGTTTAAATCCCAATAGTCTATACAACATCAGGTGTCATAATTAGGATTTATAATTTGTAATCTATTAGATACCCATAAAAGATTATCAATAACACAAACAAAACCTACATCTAAAATCTTTGTGATTTCTTATTTGACTACCAATTCTACTTTTGGATGTATTTTCATGACTTTTTTCTTGATGGGCTTACCATCTAGGTAGAGAGTTATTTTATGCATTGCAACTGCAGGATCAATTCTAGGGATATCTTTATAAGACCATGTGAACAATTCTGAGCAATCATGTAAAACTTGTCGAAGAGTTTCATTTTCATCCTTGTTTAATAAGGCCACCAAAATTACTAGTCATGGATCTTTATCTATTCCATAATGAAATTCTATTATTTTTTCATTAAGTAAACTTGATTTTTCTTCCATATATGTTGTTATAGAAATGATATATGGACCATCTACTCTAACATGTTCGATGGTATCTTCCGTGTCTACAAATTATGCTTAGATGACTATTGAATGAGGAAACCTATTCTTATGGTATAATGAAGGAATATTCTCATATGTCCCAATGTATTCCATGAGAGATTCATTGTTATAAAATTCATCTAATGTCAAAAAAATTGGCAAAGTTGTACCATCTATCATTTCTGGGTATATTGATTGTAATGCAAATGTATTATGAAATTCTTATACTAGTTCAGGCTATGATTTTAGGTAAATCTTATAAATAATTAGTGGTGTACATTATTCTTTCTTTTATTTTTTAGACTCCATAAAATAACCAAGTCCTTGTCATCCTTTCAGTTAAACAAACTACTTGAATGTGGTTAATGATGTCGTGTGTGTGTGTTCCCAATAATTATCTTTTATATCCCATTTTTTGTAAATATATAAGCCCAAATAAATATTTACCCTTTTTTTTATGACATCATTGTATTGGAAGAGAAACTTGGTAGTTTATTGATTTGAATTATCATGTATATGGTTGCTTGTGAAGAATGTAGTGATACTTAGGTTTAGTTAATGCATAATATTTAAATGGTTTTTTATCCAAAGGGCATGTATATATAAATCCTTGGTGGTTACACATTAAACATGCATATAGAGTAGATATAATTGTATTCATCTCATGTATCCATAGTCTTCCTAAAATAATGTCATTATTGAGATCATTAGGCATGACTTGACAATTGGTGGCTATCGTATGAGGACCCATGGCTATATTTAATGTATTTTTTGAGTAATTTTCATGGGATTTTACCAAATCCTTGAATGTTCATGTCTAAATAAGTAATATCTTGTGCATTTATAACCTATAAATTTAATAAATATATATTGTGAATGTTTAGTCCTGATCCATTATTAGCAAGAACCTGTTTGACAACTTTATTATGCATAAAACCTAGATATATAATGGTAGTTATTGATCTATGATATGCATGGGAAAAAAATTTACGTCCATCATAAATTTTTTTCAATATAATCAACATTAGGTTAGTTTGTATTTCTTGGTAAAATTATGTTGCATAATGTTTCATAAAAAACATCCTTACACATTGGTGTTATTTTGGAGTAATTTTAACATTTAAATCTTAGCATGAGTATTTTTTAATTGATCCATAATATCATACCCTTTTTATGGATATGGATACCTTTTGGGACATAGTGGCAGTTGATGGGGAACATGTTTACCACCTTCCTTTTATTGTGGTGGATGAGGTATTTGTCTACATCTAGTATTGACTATATGAATAATATAGTCTACCATGAGTCAAGGACAAATAGATAACAGGAGGAATAAAGTGCTTCATGTATACCCTTTGGTGCTTAGTGCTAACCAGTAGAAGATTAGATTAGATATTGAACCAATATGAATTTATGAAGGCTTGAGATTATATATTAGTTATTTTAGCCTTATTATGATTTTTGGATTTGATTAATGCATATATATAATGAATAATAGTTTAAAAAGTAAGACAACAACTAATTTTTAAATTCACAATATGTGAACTAGATGCATTCATTATTACTAAGATTTAAAATGTTTGAAATTTTTAACAAGGATTAAGTGTGCAACTAGTCAAGAGTGTGTTTGCTTTGTAGTTTCTCATATTTACTAATCCCAATCATAAATAGTGAACACGGTTACAAAGGAACTAACTATGGAGGATTATATTATTCTTGTATCCACACTATCTCATCTCTAGGGTATATTTATTTTATCTTCCCAAGGCTAACACTTAATGGTGTAATACAAGAATAAATTACTAAAGGCTTCCTATGGATGGAAAATAAACCCTAAGCATTTCTGATATACCGTGAGGTATGTGGAAATTTAAATCCATGAATGGCTTGAGTATTGGGACAAACTCCCTCACACCATATGTTAGGTAAAAATAATGTCTATTTTGTCTAATAATGATAACTCCTATGAGTTTCAAAATTGTTAGAGCACAGTTTCTAGGAAAATAAAATACAAATAAAGTCAAAATTGAAAAATGAAATCAGAATGCAAACACTTGAATACAAATATTTGAGTTCACTAATATGTTTTACCCTCTTTTTGATATAATAAATAAATTTTAATGTGATTATATAAGTGTAAAACTAAAAATATAAAAATGCTAAAGATGTACAATATTTAACTACTCTGATTTTGACAAATTGCAAAATATGAAAAGTTACTATTTTGAGAAAATATAATGTTCAGTTATTCACGTTGAGTTCACCAATATGTTTTATCCTATTTTTGATAAAACATAAAAATGTTTATGTGATAATATAGGTGCAAAACTAGAAATATTAGAATGCTAAAGATGTACAATATTCAACTATTTTGATTTGAAAAAATTACTAAATATGGAAAGTTACTATTTTGGAAAAATAATAATAAGAAATATATTTTACTTGCACATTATTTTATATTGACTATTTTTATTGTATAAAAGTTAAAATTTGAAGAATTTGAGACTATACAAGCTTAAGATAAAAAATCAAGAATATAAATAAAATCTAGACAAGTCCATTATAAGTGGGCAGTGGCACAGTACATTTTGATTTTTTGATTGCAAACTTATCCTACTTAAATGTGACACATTATTAACACAAAAAGACAAAGAAATAAAAAATTTATAAATGATAGATCAGAGGAAGAATTAAAATATATGTGTGGATATAATTTTCTTAAGTGGACAAAGGCACAGTGTGCCTGAGTTTATTAACTACAGACTTGTCCTAATTGACTGTGTGTAAAAATTGATTGATGTGCCTTTTGTGCCTATGAATGCTAAGTAATATGAGATATCATAACTAAGGTTTAGATAAACATAAATTTTTGTTTATCTTCTCTTGTATTTGAAACCCTTGAGGCACTTTGGTAGCTTAAAAACTAGCAAGAAAAGATGGGAGTGTAATAAGTTGAGTTGACCTCAATCAGCCCCTTTAATGATTGACCAATACCTACATATTCAATACTCCAAATGAAGGAAATAAAGCCCATGTAGTTCTCCCACATATAGTGGATGTGTAATTATGTTCCTTTGAATATATGTATGTTGCTAGAAGATGGCTTAAATACTTAATAATGATAACTCTTGACATGTTTTAAAAGGCACTTAACTTGGCTTATGGTTGCTTCTTGTGAAAGATTTAAAATTTTGGAGAAAATATGACATATTTTATCTATGTGCATAAGTATATAATCTTGAACCAAGTGAATATCAAGTGGGGATAATGAATGACTATTGACATGTATATGTGGTGGAATATTTTGACAATTTTATTTAGCCGACCATGTGAAATGTGCAAGAAGACCCAAAAGGATGTTTTGAATTTCAGAAACTAGCCATTATTTGGTGTAGAATGTGACTATTGTAAGTGGACAAGAGCATAGTACACTTCAATCTTCATAAATCAGACCTATCTAAGAGGATCAAGGACCCCTATCCTAAACTAGAGAATGTATAAAGTGATTTTAAATCACTTGAGCATTTGACATTGAGAGTTTTGTAAAATAGTGATAATAAATAAATAGTCAATCCTATATATAGATAAATGGCTTAGAGGAATAGAAAATAAGAGTTATTTATTTATTTTTAAGTCATGTGGTTTGGAATCTATCAATAATTAGTATTTTTTAGTACCTCTGACTATATATGTGTGCCTACACATACCGTATGTTTTATCTCTGCATGATATAACACCAATTAAGGAAAAAACATAATTTTTCCCCCAAAAATAAACTAACCTGGGACAAGTGAAGTAATGGCTAAGAAGGCTTTGGAGGCAGGTCTAGTCGTAAATATTGACATAAGATGGATGAATAATATAGGGTTGTTTTTTGTATATCAATTAATATTAGGCCTCAAGGCTATGATTAGAGAGATATGAAATAGGAAAAACAAGTTGTAATCCCTAATTTTCATAGCAAAAGTAAAGGCAAGACACATTAATTAGGAAAGGCTACCTACAACATTTTTTTATGGAGAAATGCCTATACTTGTTTATAAGAAAAGGTTGCATGCAATAATTTCTCTTACAAAAATGTTTTCACATGTTGATGAGAGAAGATTGCCTACATAAATTACACCTATGAGAATAGAAATATATGAATTTATTGGTAAATAATAGCAACCCATAGTAATTGGTAACTTTGTACCTATTGATAGAGAAAATCAACTTGTAATAATTGGTATTATATTTAATCCTACACAAATTGGTAAAGAACCACATGTAACAATTAAGATTATCCATGTCCGTGATAAAAGTCAACTCATAGTAATGAATTCCATAAATAGATATCTCATAAATTTCATGGGTGGTGAATATCATTAAAAAATAGTATAAATACAATATTTTGAAGATAGTTTAGACACAACAAATTACAGATAAAATTTCATCTAAGATGAAGAAAGCAATGGTCACACAAGAAGTAAAACATGTTAGGATTCAAGGGATCCACCCCTCAAACTCATTTGTACCATGACAAGGAGTGAATTTAAGGCATTAGTCTTTGATCCCATTGGAGGATGTTGCCTTTAGACCCCTGCCTTCATATTCTAGAGCCAAACAAGCAAATTAGTAAGGAATCTACGATGAAAAAAAGTGAAAAAAATATGATTATTACACCACATGGATTCAATCCAAACACTCTTTTTATTGAATCAACAATGATCCAACCACTTACAAATGTTAATTTGACAACTAAGGGTGAAATCATAATGCAAAACTTGAGAAATGGAAGGTTCATGTTATATGATAGAAGTAAGGAAGTGTGGGTTCCTCAAAGACATGTAGCAGAGGAAGTTTTTATTGTTTATTTTCTTGGCTATTTTATGAAAAATTTTGAGTATGGATGATAATATGTTTGGTAAATAAGGATAACATACACAAGGATTCATTAACTACAATTGAGACTCAAGGAAATGAAGTTGAAAGCATACAGGTTTTATTTCTAATTCAGAGAAAAGCTTGGTCCCTAATGCAAGTAATTTCAGGTATGACTAGTGACCATTTTTTATTCCATTTTTAATTTTTTATTTATTCTGCCCATAAATATTATACATCTCATGCTTGTAATTCCATCCCATTTCCACCTTAACAATCAACAAACCATTATAAAAACCCACATGTCTGATGGCTATAATTTCAAGGTTGGTTATGGCAACCACCACCTCCACATTAATATCCATATAATTTTGGGTTTATTCAACACCCAAAACTAAAATAGGTTATGATTTTCTAAATTTCCAATAACTCATCTCAACTTCCTCTAAAAACACCTAATAATTCATGCCCAACCTACATATACCCATAATGATAATCTGGTATAACTAGTTTATAATAATGAAATGATAACATTCCTGCCTATTAAATAAACTCAATAAAGTTCCATCCACATTAAATTATTGTATTAGGACCACCCACTTCACTTATAATAATGGAACCTGATGAGTCTAATAAATGATGCTCATTTCACATAGTATTATCCTAGAAACTCCTTTCATTGGCCATTATTATAGCTCTTATCCATGTTTGATAGTATAAACTTCCCTTATGTTGTATATATTAATTGTTGTGGTATAAAATCTATGATTTATAAATAAAGGAGTGTGATTTAATGGTTTTGTCATATGGTATTACTAATGTTGAAATATAGAGTGTATAATATACCTTCAGGGTTAAAATTAAAAAATTATTAAAGAAATAAGCAGTCTATAGCAATTTATTTACATCTTGTAGTAAGTGCCTACATGCATTTTATGGATAAAATGGAATATTTTGTAAAAAATATGAAATGGCATCAAGGACATTTCTAAACCTGGGTGTTATTTCATATTTTGATTCCTATTGAAATTTTATAAACTTTCAAAAAAATGGCATCGCATTTTGAATTCATATGCAAAATATATGGCTCTCAGAAGTAACCCATAGAAACTATTATTCCAACACAGAAAAAATTGTGCTAACTTATAGTAATTGTGCCAGCCCATATCAACTATTATGTGAACCTGTAACAACTACTGTGTGAATCATAAAAACAACTGTAGGTCACTATTAGACAGTTATAACTAGTTTTCATATTCTAAACACTTCTAAATGCCTCAACTAAAGGTGGAAAATAGTTAAAAGGGTATATCATGTTATAATTACTTAAAACTACTTAATTTTCATTAAATATTTGTATTTATATTTCCTAAAAGTTGGTTGCAACAATGGAAAAATTAATTTCCATTTTCTAATTATTTTTTGCATCATATCTTCATTATGTTATCTTAAATATTTTTGTTTAGATTATTGTATTTTGGGAATAACCATAGATTATGGTTATAACTTATTAGATTTTGTATATCTTCTAATAATGCCTTCACATTTCTATTTAAGAGAGAAGCTTTAGGTTGCAAAGAATTTAGTAGAGAATAAGTTAGGTAGAAGAATGTAAGTAAGGAATCAAGTAATTAAAGGAGAATTAAAGTTTAAATAAGATTGTAATGCATATATATCTATTCAATTTTTATGAATATAGATTTGATTTGATTTAATCCTTTATTAATTAATGAGGGGATTCAAACTCATGTCCAATTGAGGTAGGGCCCACTCACATAGATTTGGTAGTCCCCATTCATTAGATAGTTTATTTTTATTATGTGTGTATTTTCAATTCATTTCATCCCTATAAGTGTTTTATTTCATTTATTCTTATGTAATTCAATTATGTGTTTCTTTCTTTTAATACCATGTGGGAATATTCCAAAAAATGAGATTCATATTCCAATTCCAAACGTAGATCTATATTTTAATTATTATAATTTACTTTCATGTACTTTCCTTTCATATAATTTACATTATTCAAGTGTGTTTCCCTATATGCAACCTTTAAAAAATACTAGTATTTCACATACAATTCCAAAATATTGCCAAAATACATGTTGTAGCTTGACAATTGGTTATGGTATAAGAATTGATAAACCAAGTGGTTGCCTTGTCACATCATTGATCGGTAAGGTTATACACAAGTGTTGGTGTTGGTTGTGTCGAGTTTAATAGGTGGTTTAATTATTATCATAAAAACCCATCTAAGAAGGTTTTTGATGCCACATTAAACAATCCATTACAAATAAATGATCTGATCCCTGATCTATCTGCATCTATTCACAAGTAAGATTGTACATTTTTTTCTAGATTTTCCTTTTCACAAATGTCAAAATCATGCAAGGGAAAGGGCTTAATCAAAATTTGAATTTTTAAATAAGTTAAATAATTTTTATATCTATATTCCATTATTTTAATGTTATCACAAATGTATCCACCCATACAAACATAATCCAATAACTATGTTTTAGAAAACCTAGACATAAGATGAAAGGCTTTCAAACAACCTAAGTAATTGGACAACTTGTTGATATTATGCTTGGAAACAAGGTGTCTCTCAAGTTCTCTAAACCACTATGCGATAATGTGTCAGAATGGATAAAAAACTATGGTGAGTTAATTAATTGGTGGAATAATGAGGTATTTTAAGGATATACAAGTGGGTGAAAAAAAGTGATTTGGAATGACATGGATGAACATGAAAATTATATAGTTGCATAAGTTATTGCTAAGATATTGAGAAATGATTATCAAGATAAAACATTGGTAGTAAACTAAGGTCCCTTAAAGATTAATGGTTACATATATATATAATGGTCTAAAACTTTTGATAAAATGATTTATATTGTTAGTCATTGTGTATTACTAATGGTTTTATTTCCTAAGCATAAGTCACCAGCCTACGGCCACTATTTTGGGTCACCTATGGCCATTATTGTAAGCCACCTACAACCAGTACTATAGGTCACATATAGCCACTATTTTAGGTTACCTATAGAAACTATTTTAGTTTGATGTAAATTGTTTTACAAATTTGTTTCAAATTAAGATAATTTAATGAAAAAACTTGAATAATATTTAGTTTCCACAACTAATGCATATATGAGCAGTATATTGAGTAACTCGATCATTTCAAAAAAAAAGAATTTAGTGTTGTAAAAACCCAACCCTCATCAAAGACAACACCTCTATGGTTATAAACCATAAGATATGACCACTATTATATCCAATGTATTCCACCATTGACCATAGGCTAATGGCACCAAATGTATAAACCATCATCTTTAATTATGTACATAACATACACACACTAGATCAATCCATATATAATTTTATCTAATATGTTGATTATCTTCATTGAAATATCATCCCACTTTCAAGACATTTGGATCCCATTTCTTTCCATAACCTCTTCCTAATCAATTTTTCTTTTGACACAAGTGTAATCTATAATTGTGTTAGCTAATACTGTTGTAAGCCTTCCTAGATGATATCTTCATATTAATAGCTACTTGGAGCCTCAATGGAAGTAAAAATTAACATCACCCAACAAAATTTAGATAAACCACCTTGAGGTATATATAAAATCAAAAAAATCACATCTAAAAAGCAAATATATGTTAAGATTTTCCTTGAACATGTATATCTTATCAAATATTCCTTACAAATATTATCAAAATTTCATCATTACTAATTATATTATCATGTTATTTTATTTTATAATAATGCATGTCTTGAAGGTTTTTAGGTTTTTCAGGACACTCTCATGTCAATACATTCTCTTTGAGGATTGAGTTACATAAATTCCTTTCCATATTGTCACTTATGTAACTAAAAAAGTACTATAGGTTGTTCTTAATTGAATAGATGGACAATTGAACTATGCCATACATTACATTAACCAAAATGTAAACAACTCAACCATATGGTAATAATAAATGAATTACTTATGGTTATATATGTTACTAATCAATTTTTTTCCATTAGTAAATTTCATGTTCTTGTGCATATTGATCATCCAACAACCTGATATCTCATGCACAAACTAAATCTTAATGGTTCTAATATTATATAGTTGTTTTTACTTCAATTTTTTGACATTATCATCTTAGATAAGTTTAAAATGGATTTTATAATTTTAACTATCACTCACAACTAACATCTAATTAACAAAGTCAACATGAGGTTGATGAATATCTATTTTTACTTCATGTGCAAGCTTTTAGGTTTGTTAACAACTTGGTTGAAATAAATTCTTCCAAACATTTTTATTTGTTTAGAGATACAACAACATACACCTACCATTGTGAGAGATGTTGGCATCTAGGGCAACCCACATGCTCTGATGAATTTTGTCAAGCAGCTTCATATCACTTAATTATTACTTAAAAACTAAGAATCATGTGTCATAACAGGGATGTTCCCACTTGAATATTAGACATTATCTTATGCTCTGATGAAAAAATATCACAAATCTAAACTTTATAAAATATGGCTTTGAGTTGAATAGATGTTGGACAATGAGATCATAACTATGGAGGAATTCATGTGTACACTCAATTTTTTTATTGATTTGGAGGTTATTTCATACCTTTTCATTATGTCATCATTTCTCAAAATGTAAAAAAAAAAAACTAAAATTAATAACGAAACCCTCAAGCATTATTTATAGTATTAGTTAGAAAACCATCTTATTGGTTAGCTAAGTGTTGATTAAAGAGCCTTGATTAGAAAACTAACTTGCTAGTTTCTCAAGGGGAAAATATTAAAAAAATAAGAATTAATGAAAATATGAAGTAATATTTCATATTATTTATTTTCATGTATTTATAATTATTGTAGTTTTGTGCCTTTATTTACCTTTGTAACTTTTCTTACATAGACTATAGGACTAAATTTTAATTATTGCATGTGCTTGAAATAACACCATCATCACTACAAATAATAAAGATTCATATTTTCAAGGGATATGGGATCCATAATCTTCTTTCATGTTTTCATTTTCAAACCTATCCTACTACAATTTATTCCCACATATTCATGTGTTGCATGTCCATGCTCTAGTTATGTTTATGTGGTTGTGTACTTACTTAGCATATTAGCTATACGTCCCAAGTATGCACCTACAACCACTAATAGCTTGTTTTCCTTTTTCATCCACTCTTAAATTTTGGTATTTCATCCACTATTAATAATTTTTAGTGTTTCTTGTTGCCTATGCATGTTCATCTTTCCTACTTAGTGTTTTTTCTTTTTCCAAATTAAAATCTTTTTAGAAAGCCTATTGTATTTGATCAAGAACTAGTATATACACAATGGGGATTTTCACTTCATTCCCACATGATTCAAAAAATTATTGTCAAAATTTATAACATTATTTGTCTCATAGATTCTAACATGCTTCTCTTTATCTCTAAGTTATCCTAAGTTTTCCACTCATCATTTGGGATGTTTGATTGTTGATTTCATTAGTTGGTCACACTACCTATAGGTCTACATGTTGTTATTTTAATGTACCTACCTCCAATATTTTATCCAACATAATTATTTTATTATTAAACTAATATAAATTCATGTAATCCTACTTTTATTTAGATATATTTTTCTTATCTTAACATTAAATATACAACTATGTCATTTAAGACACTCCCAACGACTAACATCATACTCACTTAGCTCTCTATTGTAGTACTTGACTTACCTTGAAACATTATATCCCTTAACATCATCATATATATGTCATTAATGCCTAACCATAACCTACACATTTTCACCTTATTGATTCCATCACCCACCTTTTTAGCCTTTATAGTCCTACGTAAAGAATGTTCCTTATCTTTAATACTCAGCCAATATCTCAAATGCCACTATTTTCCTTCACCTTAATTCACTTATGGATAAGTTTCAACCCTTATTTTGGATCATTAATGGTCAAAAAATAGTATTTAAATCCTTAAATGAAGTGTCACAAATATGTATGCTTATAAGAGTAATCTTAAGCAACATGTAAAAAGCATTCTAGTTGTGCATCACATATCATTTTAGGTTGATTTAAAGCCATTTCCATAACCCAAAATAAGCTAGTATAGGAAAAAGGAAGAGATTTTTTATAATCATGAGAGGAAATATAGTAATGAAAAATCCCATTGATTATACAATCCTTATGAATAGTCCAGAAACTACATATATCATTAATAATGTTGGTTATTTTTCTTCAAGAAATTCTTGGATCTTATGAAAAAATAACAAAATAACTTTAAGAATCTATTTATGGTAATATTGATAGATAGAAGGGATTAAAAATTGTTTTGATAGAATAATTACTTGTAGAGGTTACTCATCTTTCGAAAATAGGGAATGCAAACCGAATGCAACAAAATCAAGAAATCAATTATACCAAAAAGGGGAGGTACTCACAGTCACTACTTAAAGAACTTATCAACTCTCACTACCATCACCATGGGATGAAGTAACATAATTCATTATGACATATATTGATTTTAATGGTAGGCAATCATTGTTTTATATTATTCATTTTAAATTATTGAACCATTTGAGACATAATATTCATATTAACATGCCTAAAAAATGGCTATAAAATTTCAAAGAGAAACAACAAAGTCACTTTTTCATCATTGCTTGATAAAATATATAGTTAAAAAAAATTGTATGATAATGGACCTAAATTATAATGGGAAGAATTTGTTTTTGCATTCTACACTCTTCCATAGGTTAATTATGCAAAACCTAGCTAGAGGAAAGAACCTCCATTCCATAAGAGGTCACGAAAACAGTTTGTGTTCAACTGAAAGCCCAGACCATTAGCTAAAAAAATTATGATGCTTTTGTAAATAAATAAAGGAAAATCATTTTCCTTTGTGGATAAGGAATAGCCTTGTATAATTTCAAACTTAGATAATGAAAGATCACATTTATGAACCAACAGTAAAGGATAGAAAGACAAGTTTGAATAAGGAAGAAGGTTTTTTTGGAAGTCTTTTAATCCAAGGCTCTTAGTATGGTTTCACAAGGACATGTAATAGGGTAATTTAGGGGAGTGATGAGGCCAAGAAATGATACTCATATCATGTAGTTATATCCTAAAAAATACTTTGATTTTATTATTGATATGGTCCTCACCTATGCATAATTTATAACATTATAAACTCTATCCATGTTGTATATTTTATTGTTATGATTCAAAGAATGTGAATTCTATATAAAACAATATCATTCATTGGTTTTGTCCTTTGGTATTACTCATGGTATGTAAAGAATGTAAAATATACTTCTTTCAAGGTGTTTTATACCCACACTTATGAAGAAGAAAAGATCCATTGAATTTGTTGATATTATATAGCCATTGTCTATGGGCACCTGTAACCACTATTATATTTCTAGGCACCAACATCAACTATTGTAAGTGACTATTTATTAGTGGTGACCAATTATCATCATCTAACCATTTATAACTAACCTAAAAATTGTGGAAAGTCATTTTTAAAAGTTGGAAGGTGTTACAACTACTTTTAACCACCTTTATTCTCATTGGAACATGCATTTTTATTTATTTCCATTTATTGCAACATCTTATGCTCATAGGATATATTTTGATTTATTTATGTTATTTTAGCATAGTTGTTTGGATGATTGGAACTTATTCCATT
The DNA here is from genome assembly GCA_037957365.1 of Torreya grandis. NCBI lineage: Eukaryota > Viridiplantae > Streptophyta > Pinopsida > Cupressales > Taxaceae > Torreya > Torreya grandis. Next base: position 5,040,656 of record JARHVA010000002.1, read on the forward strand.
TTGTAAATAACCATAGATTTATGGTTATAACCTCTAGATATTGGTTTATATAAATAAAGTGTTGCCTTCTCTATTTAAGATAGAAGTTGCAAGCTTCACCTATTTAGTGAATTTTAGTTCAGCTAGGAAATTAAATCAGGATATTATTTGAGTGAATCTGTGAAATTAGATTGTAAGGTACCAGTAGTGATTTCATTTTATGTTATAGTTTAATCAATAAATATTTTATTTAATTTAATCCTATCTTAAACAAGGAGGGGACTCAAACTCTTGTCCAATCGAGGGAAGGTCCATTCAAATATTTGGTGATCTAATTTCTCATTTTTTAGCTAGTTCATTTTTTTTTGTGCACATTTCAATTTAATTTCATTCCTATACATGTGTGTAGTTTTAATTCCAGTACATAGGATGCTTCAAAACTAGATTATCATTTAATTTTTTATTTTTTCCTTTCTTGTAATTAAATTACTTTCAATCTATTTTTCTCAAGTGTGTTTACTTTCAAGTGTGTATTGACCTCCCAGTATTCCATGTATTTTAGTGTTGCATATAAAATTTAGATACCTTACAAGGTTATATGTCCATGGGTTGATAATTGAAGTGAAGGACCATACAGTCTATGTGTTAGGCAGTTGCCACTTGAGCTATATCCACATAGGTTGTATAATAAATCCTCAAGCTAACATACAACTTTAGGTAGTATGATCCCTATAGGTCTCATGGTTTGACATTGAAATTCAAATAATTTAACCTGGTTTGATGGGACATGCATGAACAAGATTACAAGCTCTGATATCCTAGATGTAGGGCCTATGAGGAACCTAATGGACAACAACCTAAATGATAATATAGATGTGTTGTATGCATGTGAAAAAGCTATATGATATATAATGCAGAGAATAAAGAGAGATAATAAGAATTAAAATAACAAGTTTTATTAATCTATATGTTTTGTACATGGTATACTCTTGAGAAAGATATATGGTTATATATCTTCTACTCTAATTGATATCTAAAGATATGTTTGTGTATACATATATTAAAAAGTTTTGAAGGCATAAATAACTATCACAAATTTTGAAATGGTTTAACTTCCATGTATAAATATTAACCTTTATATGATTGCCCTAATTGGTGTAAACATTTTAAAACTCATTTTAGGGAAATGGGGCACTCCCCCTCAACCTTGAACCAATTATGCCTTTGAAAAACATGCACTTCATTCATGTGAGGATGAAAACAACAAATTTTCAACAACTAATAGTAACACACAGTGTGAGTTGGCCTAAGCAGTGTGGCATGGACCCTGTTGCATCATGTAGTGGATACCATGTAAGTTTTTTCACATGCATAGGTGGCACCATGTTTTATTTGTAAAAAAAATCACTATGCAATTTATAAGTGTGTGGTATCTATTGGATATGGATTGATCAACTTGGAGGTATTGTAAACCTTTAAAGATTATTCTAAGATTATTGTAGATCATTAAACAAAAACCACAATAATTATAAGTTGTGAGAATTAGCTTATAAATATCCTTGGTGAGATATGGGAAGAACAGAGGGATAATAGGTATCCATCATTTAGAGATATATCGGTAGAGATCGAGAGATATAAAGTTCAATAGAAGTGGAAGTGTATGTCATGAGCATCAGAAGGTGATATAAGGGAATGGGGAGTGTCAAGGATAATCATAGCATAGGTCATAGGGAGTGGTATAATTTATTATGGGAAAAAGAGCCAATATAGGAATAGGTGGTTGCACATTTATGATAATGGTGGGGATTTCTATAATGGTTATGGGTGGTGTCAATAAAATCCCACCCTACCCACCAACAAAATCTTTTTTTTCAATTTTTGATATTAAAAAAATATGCTCTATTTTTTGAAAATAAAGTCCCCATTATTACCTTTTATTTTTTTTAAATGTATATGTTACGAATGGTTGTGATTTTAGATACTCAAATTTAACCACTAAGTGATTGACAATGTTTAATCTTGACATCCTTACCCTATTTAGCCTATTTGTCATTTCATTAACTTGAAATCTCTACACAACCATTCACTATTCCATTTATTGCCTTGAAATAACTAAAAACATCATTCAAGCATCCTATTCATATTGTTATTTCCTATAAACTAAATTCTAGAAAACTCTATCCTTCTAGGACTAGATTTTACTAAGTAAACAAGGTTGCAACCCAACCTTATCCACTAGTGCAGCCTTGTCCACCATGTTCCAATAGTAAATTTTCAAATTCAAGACATTTCATATGACCCCTCCCGTGTTTTTATCAAGGTTAATTAACATAAATATTATAATTATTCCTCTATATAATGACATCAAGGTCATTATAAATACATCTAGTAATCACTAGGTAATTCTCATGCATATTGAGCAAAAGAGCACTAATCTTCCCAATTTCAATTCTAATTTATTATAACAGTCATAGGCCAAGTCTAAAATTATTTTATTTTATGTTAATATTAGTCATTTTAAAGCATTAAATTCAATTTATCTATTTGCATTCATATATCAAAGATAAATATTCACATATTCATCTTAGGAGGGAGAACTATGTTAGCTTGAAGCCCTTTTGGGACACTCAATTTATACAGGGTTTTCTAAGGATAGCTCAACTCTTCCATTTGATCAAGTCCCCCATTTTGAATTTTATCTCTATTTGGTTTATTATGCATGAACTAGGGTTTGGATTTTGTAGGTCTTCCATGTGAAAAAATGGTAGACATAGACAATCAATAAACCCTTTCAGATATATGCAGGTGCTCATATACAAAAATCAATCACATAGTCAACCAGGATGTGTTTATAGTCAATAAAAAAAATTAGTGTGGCTCTATCCTCTTATTGAAACCTTGTCCTAGTACAGTTTGAAATTTTTCTTTCAATTGTGACACATTTAAGGAGTCATTACAATCAGTTTCCATCAATAGTCGACCTGCATAGTCAACATAAATTTAGTTTGACCCAGGTTTGCAATCTACTTGTTAATTTATTATTTATATCTCATTTTAAAAAATTAAATTATTTTATTATACATTTAGGTTTTGTATATTATGTAGATCTGAACCAGTTTGATTAGTTTATTTGTTTATAGTATTTCATTTCTAAATCAAAATAAACATATAAATATTCTAGTGAACTTGTATTTTATTTAGAACACTGCTTGTTCTTTGCTTGATTTTTTCCTAGGATTATATACAAATTTAAATGAATTCATAACACTAAAATAAAATAAACTTTGACCTTGGATATAAATATAACACCATAAGTCAACCTTCTTAAACTTGGATTTGATTGGACATTGAAGAAATTGTCTTCTCATCTTGGATAACATATGACACTTAACCATTTTCTTTTGAACTTGGGTTGAAATTTTTTGATCTTTATACACAATTTTTTTCATTTGATTTTATATTTTACTTGCTACTTTTTTTTAAAACTATATTCTGATAGTTTTAAAACTACTTAGTGATAACCATTATGGGCTAAGAGGTGATCTATTTTATGAACATCATGGTGTTTTGGGTACTACCTTAATACTTAAGCCATTATATATCACTAATAATTTATTTTAGTTTTCACGTACCTCATTGTATATTGTAAATTCTTAGGTTCCCTTATTTATACCATAGAAATCTTTTTTAGTTGTCTGATTTGTGGTGCACCTGAAAAGAGCGTATTACTTGAGGATGTTACTCTCATCATACCCTCAAAGATGGGATAATGGGATATAGGCATGACTTTACCTATATAATTAACACTCTAAAACATTGGGTTCAAACTACTTTATGAACAAGCAAGCATATTCAAGAGCCCACACAATCATTCAAACACTATATCACCCTTTTTACTTTAATTTTTACTTATATTATATTCATAATGGGATTAATGAGTGACTGTTTATTTCATATGCTATATAAGATTATGAAATTCATTTTCACATCTTGTATTAATTTTTATCATGATATTAATTATGTTTTTATGTGGATTCAATTCCAAATTAACAAATAAACTACACTAAACAAGGCCCAATCTCATGGCCTTCATATTTCAAATGGTTTCACTAATATATCATTTTTAAAATCTAAAATGACTTGGGAATAAGAGGAAACATATGTTATACATTGTATAAATATTAACCTCCAAAGTATCTTCCATTTCTTACTTCACACCCTCTTGAATGGTGTATTATGGCTCTTATTTCAGAACCTAATACTCAAGAACAGTTTGTTAAGATTGATTAAGAAAAATTTAATAGCTTCATGAGCATCCAAAAAAGGTTAAATAACTTTTATATGTTGTTGTAGATGAATATATAAAGGTGCCCAAGGTATCTCTTTCAATATTTCCACTTCCACCAATGCATCTGTTCCTATTTCTACACCTCTAGTCACTTCCATAGCATCATCCCTTGGTTTGGGAACATCACTTTATTTCTAAAAAGTTTCCATGCCAATGAATACTAATGATAATTATACTCCTCCAATCACCTCTACAAATGTTACTCTTAAGCATACAATTCTTACCTTCCAAGCTAATCTACCTCAAATTCAGAAAACTCTTTCTCATACTAGCCCCTCTATGGACTCATGCTCCTTGTTACATAACCCTTTGACACCTTAAATTTCATATTATCCATTACCAATTAGATTTTTGGATCATAAGCTTCCCTTATATGAAGGAAAATGTTATGTTGAAAAACATTTACATGCATATTATGTAGCTTATCTAAACTATGCAGATAATGACAAAGCTTTTTCCAAGAAGTCTCAAGTAATATGCTCTTAGATGGTTTTATACTCTTCCTCTTCAATCAGTAAAGGCTTTCAATCCTTTGGAAAATTAATTTTTGACACCATTTTCTATCAACATTGGTGAAAATCTATCATATACTCAAATGGAAAAGCTCAAACAAGTGTCTAATGAAACAATCATTGAATATCTCTTAAGAGATAATACTATGCTAGCAAAAATGACAAATCAAATGGTTGATAATGAGTTCCAAGATAATTTCACTCAATTTTTTCTATCTCCACTTCAAGATTCAATCATGTTTGATAATTTTAATTTTTTTAATGAGTTATGACATACAATCAAAGAGCGTGAAGTCAAAATTCTTACTCTAAACAAGCTCAAATACACTTCAAATCCTCCTTCTACTTTAAATGTCAAGTTTCAAAGTAAGATCAAACCCAATGAAAGTAAGAATGAATCTAAAATTATAGTTAATGTTATCTCACAATCAATGAAAAATATTCAACTAAAAGCTCCATATAGGAGGAAATTCACAAATTTACCATCACCTTCTCATGTATTATTGAAAAATGTGCTTGAATGCAATCTCATCTCTCTTCTTCCACAAATGGAAGTTGACATGTCTAAACCATAATCTATAATTTTTGATATAAATTCATATTATGACTATCATCAATGTATTATACATTCCAAAAACATAAGTTTCAATCTCAAACACAAGATTCAAGATCTCATTGATGAAAAAATTATTGATATTAACACACCTACAAAAGAGGCTAAACCATAAGCAAATGAAAATTCAAATATCAAAATGTACAAAGATCCTTTTTTGAATGATGAAACAAAAAATAACAATGATAATTTTGAATTAAAATGGGAATATAATGCTCATCCTCCTTATTTTACATATGATAATCCACTTGATATCATCATTGGTACAATTACAAGTAAATAAACATCACATCCTATAATTATATTTTCGATAGTGAAATAATTGATGATGATTTAGATAGACATGCACTCATTTAAGCATATGTTGACAATAAATACATACATAGTGTTATGATAGATAATGTATAAAGGCAAAATTCATGTATTACAACACTCATCTACTTCTACAATAGTCAAAGCATTTGAAGGTCATTCACCAGACACTCCTGGGCATGTGTGTTACCCTTACAAGTGGGACCTCTAATAGTTTCAATCTCATTCGTAGTTATATAAATAATATGGGTCTTTGATATGCTATTAGGATTCCCTTATATACAAAAAATTAGATCAATACCTATAGAGATAATTACATAACATTATTAGTCAAACATTCATCCAATAAATCAAAGGTAAAATGCATAAGAACAAACTAAATTAAGCCTATCTATTCAAGTGGGAATTACAAAGGATAGCAAGAAATAAATTAAAGAAAGTAACATAATATTACCTTCCCAAATGGATTAACCATAACAATGTGGCTCAAAATCATGTTCTCCATTGATCAAGAGCTCTTGCCTTCAACAACAATGGTGGCCAACTCCTCCAATGCTTTAAGAACTCCTTGTAAAACCTAGGTTTATGATTTGGAATCACTAAACTAGCCAATCAATGAAGCTTGCACATAAAATCAATGATAAAATGTAAAGGATTGTGGAGACAATTTAGCATAATAAATTTGCATAAATTAAGCTTTAAAATGATGTCTATGGCCTCTCTATTTATATATTTTCAAGAATGACTAGAATTAACCTGAACCATCCATCTTGAGATGAAGATGTGTGGTTGAGGATTAATTCAATATTTTGAAATAAATCCATAATTATATTCATAATGAATTTAGAAGAAGGGAAATTTAATAGGAATGGAGGGTCATTATGAGGCATAGGAGACCCATAATCTTGATATTTGTGGCATTTATTGTCTAAGGATGTCTTCCCAAGAAATGATGTCACTAGCTGATGTAGTTAATAGAAATCAATTTCCAAAAATAAATATTCAACAACTCTCATGGAAAATCCACTTAAGCTCTTGATTTATATCAATTAGCCTTAAACAAGGTTAATTAAGCATGTGTGTAATTATTTGGAAATTGGCCTTCAATTAATCAAAATAGTTAGAAAGTCATATTACTGGGTCGTAATTTGATTGAGGAAGAATTGGAATGTGATGTTAGATGTGTTGGATCCACCATCCCATTTAGGATCTTGTTGACACAAAACAACAAGGGCATATGTCTCATACAAGATATTTGACATAGGAGAGCAATCCAGGGTACCCAGGTGCAAAATTAGCATTCTAACTCAAAATGATCTGATCAAAGTTAGCTAGCCCATAAAATGCATTACCCCATTTAGGGATAATTTGACCTAAATTATAACTTTTAAATGAGAAGTTAGAGCCATTTAGGGTGTTTTATGGATTTTAGCCTAAAATGTGCATTTGAGCGTAAATCGATTATGATTGACAATTTCAACATAAAAGGTGTTAGGAATTGGATGTCTACATTTTTCCTCTATTTGAGAAGGCATAGAGAGACATTCAAGTGAAACAATGTCTTTTCAAATAAAAGAGTTGTTAAGAAGATATTGGAATATACCCATGATTCCCCCTCGAGAGGACATACTAGGATGAAAGAGAAGGATGGACTCTCAAAAAGAGAGAAAAAGTGAGAGATTAACCCATAGATTAAATCACATCCAAATGAGCTAATGCTTTCACACGTGATTACCATCAATGATCAAAATATAATTAGAGTTATAATAGGCCCTAGTAGATAGGGGGGATGGGAAAGATATAATCCATAAATGTAAGGGACACTATTTAAATGTACCTAATTTGAGAGTACAAGTTGCATGCTTATGGCATTGATCAATCCCAAAAAAAGTTGCACACTAAATATTACCATTGTGGGAAGTAGTATGGAGAACTTGGAATTAGAGGAAATGAGAAAATGTTTTACTTCAAGAAGGGAAGTACCACTAGAATGGGGTCTCCAAAGATAAGATATTAAGAAGTGCCCCAATAGAGAAAATGTGATCATGATAAAATAGTTTGCCCCAATAGAGCAAATTTTGATCATTGATAAAGAGTAAATAATGGTTTGTCCCTATAAGGCTGATTTGATTCAACCATTGTTTAGATGTTTTGCCCCATCATGGGAAAATGGTAAGCAAAATAGATCAAGTATATAACCCAAAATATAGGTTAAAGCAAACAGGCACAAACGTACATGCGATGGTGTAATGGTTTAGAAAGCCATATAAAACTAAGCATATGAGAATGCACAAAGTGGTGAGAGAGATGAAAATAAGAAAGGAGATGGTTGAGATGATTCTAGATGTATAAAATAAATGGACGCTACCTACATAGTTCCATAGACTCATGTTCCAACATGAACTTCAAGCCAATGTAGTTCACCCAAGTTTGGTAGAGAATGAAATGAGGAATGATGAAAAATGACAAAAATTTGATTAAAATCATAATTTATGTGAAGAGATTCATGTCTAAGCATAGATTCAAGTGTTAAAATTCATGATACCTAGATGCCTAATTCCATATCATGAGCCGAGATTATGCAAAGTGTTCTTTGAGAATCGTTCATCAGAGTGATGTTGACGTTAAGACTTTGAGACTTGAGCACAAAGTGCTTGTTATAGAAAAATAAATTAGGCATAATAAGTATAAATAACTCATAATGACATAACATTCCAATTGTGCTAAGTTGGTTCAAATGTGAATACCTATAACTAAGGATAATGGTAAAAAATGACCAAAACCAGAGTTATAACTATTTACATTTAAATAAAAAAGCAAAGACAAAGAAAAAGATAAACATAAATGAACCTAACTTGAAATCAAGATATGATCAATCAAGACTTAAGTAAGAACAAAAATGTTCAAAAACAAAAAAGAAAGAACATCTTAACGACATGATACCAAGATATAAATAATCAAGATCCATGTGGACCATTAAGACATTCTTGAACACAAAAGAGAAAAGCAAAATCAAACAGAAAAATAAGACACCAATAATAATCAAATAAACAAAATGGTCTAAAAATAACTTAATAACATAGGATCAAGATATAAATAATCAAGACCCATGTGAATCATCAAGATGTTCTTAAACATAAAAGAGATAAGCAAAAACATACAGGGAAACACAAGACTAAAATGAGAAAATAAGTGATAAAAACAGAAAAGGAGAAGAAATAAAAGGAAAGGTGTGAAAGCACAAAAAACACCAAGAAAACTCAAATAAACACAAACAAACAAAAAACCAAGTTAGTGCAATTTAAATACAAATGTTCATGCATGTGTGGTAGAGGTGTTACTTTTTACAACATCATAACAAAGAACAATGACACAACAATTATTCCCAAATCAAAGAGGAACAATGACAGAAAAAATGGGGGAAGAGAAGAAAAGGAAGGGGTTGGCCGAGCTGACTCTAGATGTACAAGACAAGTGGACACTAACTACATAGTTCCATGGACTCATGTTTTAATATGAACTTTAGGCCAAATTTATTTATCTCAAGAAATGGGATAGAAGAAAAATAATGATCAGACCAGCATGATTGATGTTATAGAAGAAATGGAAGATATGACAAACAAATGAGAATGGTCTTGTAAACAACAAGTTGATGGGATGAGAAAGAATGATCTTGAAAAATGGAAAGTGTGTGGGACAAGATGAATTGGTGTTCCTTTGCTTGCAAAATGACAAGAGCATATCATGGTGGTATGAGAATATATAAATGTACAAAAGCATGGGATAATGTTTTTGTTCTTTTATGGATCATGTTCTGATGTTTTTCATATTTTCAATGTTTTTAGTGTTTTTGGGATAAAATATGCACAAGGTGGGACCTTCTAGTCAAGGAGATGCATGTCTGAGAGTAGAAGTTCCAATAAAATAGCTAAGTTGATTGCAATGGCCCATGCTTGCAAATCAATGAGAGTGAAGATCTTGATAAGTTAACAAATGCCTATAAAGAGAAATAAATGTCATATAGAATAGTTTACAGCATGAAGTAACTCCAAATAAGTATCTTTATTCACCTATCTATAATAGTGCAGTAAAGGTCTAGAATTGAAGAGATACTCTTGCTCACTTGTCTGTTGAAGAAGCTACAAAATATCATTCTAGCTGAACTACTTTATAGAATTGGCATTGAAGATGATCATAATGTTTATGAGACATAATCAAGATCATAATTGGTCAAGGGATAAAAGTGTTTCAAGCTTACAATATGCCTAAGACATAACAAAGAATATGGTTCTCAAAAAGAATGGTCCAAAGAATAGGGTCTAACATATGCATGGTCCAGAGTGGGATGAAGAATATGATCTCTTCTGAGAATGGTCTAGGATAGGATAAAATGTGTTCAATGTGTCAACAATTCAAAAGCCTTCACTATCCAGAGTCATGAAGTGTGGGCCAATGTAGTATTAAAAGCATTCAAAGTAGGATAAAATGGAGGAATAAAATTACTTCAGCATAATTTTCCCCCAAGTCAAAGGTCTTATAGACAATAGTTCAAAGTTATTAATGCATAGAATCTCTTAAGGTGGATGATGTTCATGGGCTCTAGAATTTCCTCACTATTAGGTTTAGCTAGTTGGTATGCCCCTAATCCATAATTTTCCATGACAATATATGGTCCCAACCAATTAAGTTGAAACTTACCTTTCTTTTTGCATTCAACATTCATGTTCTTTTGGTTCTCTTTCAAAACTAGGTCACCAATTTCAAACTATTGAGGGAGAATGCACTTGTTTTAGCTTCTCTATAATCTATTCTGATAGGCCTTCAAGTTTTCTAGGGTAGCTAAATGCTTACCATCATGAATTTCTAGTTGTTTAATCCATGAGGATCTATAGTCCTCATCATCTTCAATGTGCTTTAGTGATATATGTAATGATGGTATCTCAATCTTGATCAAGATAATAGCTTCAGTGCCACAAACAAGGGAGTATGAAGTGGCTCTAGTTGGGGTTCAATGATGGGTTCTATAATCCCAAAGGGTAGGAAAGAGTTTCAAGTGAAAATTATAGCTATTATTATTTATAATCTTCTTTTAAATGGCTACAATGGTTTTGTTTGATGCCTTAGTTGTCTATTACCTTACGAGTTATATGGAGTTGATTTCTTGTGCTTGATCTTGAATTTTACACAAAGATATTTCACATCTTGGTTCACAAATGATCCACCATGATTGGATATAATATGGGCTAAAATATCATATCGACATATGATATGGTAATAAATTAATTTGGCTATCTACTTCTTGATAACATAAGTGAGAGGAATGGCCTCAATCCACTTGGTAAAGTATTCAATAGCAGTAAAAATGTGCTTATGGTCATCTAAAGATGTTGGGTTAATTTTCCTGATGAGATTGAGACCCCACATTGAGAACAACCATGGTGTTGTGATCAACTATAGTTGTAAATAAGGTGCATGTATCAAGTTTCCATGTTGTTGACAAGGAACACACTTCTTCACATAGTTGCAAGCATTGATCTCCATTTTGGACCAATACTACCCTTTCTAAGGAGCTTCTTTGCTAGGAATATACCATTGGTGTGAGCCCCACACATTCCTTCATGAACCTCCTTTAGTGTCATCTTGGATTCTCCCAAAGATAAATAATGAAGAAGCATTCCATCATAGCCTTTATGATAAACCATGTTTCCCAAGAGAGTATAACATGTTAAGTGATGAAGGAATTGTTTTTGTTGGTTGTTCGAAAGGTCAGTGGGGAAGACATGACTATGGAAATAGTTATAAAAGTCTTGGTACCAAGTTAGCTCAAGTGTGGGATTAGTACCAGTAATGGCATATATCCTCTCTAAATCTATTATAATATGTGCAGGCTGAAGAATATTTTCAATCATGAACTAATACTCTTTATCACTATCATGCATTTGAATCATGAAACTAATTATTTCCATTACGTTGATGGATGTATTGTTGACTCTTAGAATTTTCTTAAATTGTAGATATTTAGAATGTTTTTTGAGGTTATAGACAATCTGTTTGTAAAGAACAAGCTTGTCATCTCTTGTTTGATACTTATCAGTGGTTTGATTAATGATTAATTGTGAATCTCCATAGACCTTTAAGTTTTGAATTTCCCATTGTATAACAAGATGGAGCCCTGCAACCAAGGCCTCATATTTGGCCATATTGTTTGTATAATCAAATTGTATATGGAATGCTTTGGGAATAAAATCCCCCTATGGTGTGATCAATAATATGCTAACTCCATATCTATGGTATGTGAAGGATCCATCAAAATAGAACATCCACTATTTAGGCTCTTTTAGTGCTTGTTCTATCATCATTACAGAATCATCTGGAAATTCAAACTTCAGAGGTTGAGTGGCCTCAATAGGAGCTTTCGCAAGTTGGTCAGCAATTACATGTCCTTTGATTGCCTTTTGATTTTGGTACTCAATATCAAACTCACTTAAGAGCATAACCCACTTAGCCATGCATCCTTGAAGAGATACTTTAGATAAGAGTAACTTGAGAGGATCCACCTTGGTGATGATAATAGTTATGTTATTTAGCATATAATGTCATAATTTTTGAGTGGTGAACACCATAGCTAAACATGCCTTCTCAATAGGCATATAATTATGTTTATAAGCCACCAATGTGTGCCTTAAATAATAAACAATGTGTTCCTTACCATGATCATCATTTTGGGCCAAAAGTGCCCCCAGTGCATATTTTGTGGCTGATATATAAGGAAGCAATGGCTTTCCTTGTGTTGGTGATCTTAAGACTGGTGGATTAGCTAAATATGTCTTAAGATTTGAAAATGCTATCTAAAAATCTTCATCCCATTGATAGATTACCCCTTTCTTCAAAATATGAGTAAATGGGTGGCACTTATATGCCAATTGAGAAATGAACCTACATATAGATTGGATCTTTCCTTACAGGCTTCACAGTTGTTTAAGATTATTTGGTGGAGGCATTTACACAATAGTGTTGACTTTAACAAGGTCGAGTTTGATCCCTCATTATGATATAATGAACCCTAGTAATTTCTCTGATGTGACTCTAAAGACACATTTCTAAGGATTTAAGAAAACTTTATATTCATGAAGCCTTTCAAATATTCTTCATAAAATGTTAGGATGTCTAGATCTTGTTCATGATTTTGCTAGTATATCATCAACACAGTCTTCTACAATGTCATGCATCATGTCATGGAAGATGACAGTCATTACACGGTGATATATTGTTCTAGCATTCTTCAAGCCAAATGGCATGACTTGGTAATAGAATGTCCCCCATGGAGTGGTGAACACAGTCTTGTATTGGTCTTTAGGAGCTATCTTGATCTGATTGTAACCAAAAAATCCATCCATTAAGGGCAATATCTCATACCCAATATTTGAGTCAATGATCAAGTCGATGATAGGTAGAGTTAAATCATCTTTGGCACATGCTTTTTTGATATCCCAAAAATCAAATACAAATATGTATACCTAGGGTCTTTTTACGCACTAGGACTATGTTGGAAATGCATTCAAATTAATCTAGTGGTCTAATAAAATTGGCTCCTAATAACTTTTCCAGTTTGGTTTTAACTAATAGAGCGATGCATGGATGCATCTTTCTCAATTTCTTCTTGACTAGTTTGGCATTGGGATGGACAACAAGGTGATGCACAACCAAATCAAGGTCCAAGCCTAGCATGTTAGAGTATGCCTATGCAAATATGTTTATATAATCATTAAGAATGGATATAATATGTTCACATTCTACTTCAGTAAGGAAGCTCTAAGATAAACAATTTTGGGATCCTCAAAGGTTCCCAAGTTCACTTTTATTACATTTTCCATAAGAAGTGTGGATCCATATTCTAGAAATTTAGGCAAGGTATGGTCATGTTCATCTTTTTCTACCATATCTTCTTGTTGTTCTTCCCAAAGATCTAGATAGTATGAAGAATCAGAATCTACCATCTTAAGTAAAGGCCAAGTAGTAAAAATCTCTAGAAATACAAGATAAAGGTGCTCAAAGATTTGATGTTGTTCTAAAGAAATGCTTATATTGGCTATGGAACTTAAGCTAGAGGGACCTTTTGTGTCCTGAGGGGATAAGAAAACTTTCCTACCTAAGAGCACCTAAAATATTTATTCACTCAAAGGCTTGTCTTTTTCTTTACCTTTTCCCTAATCGACGAGAGCCTCAAAGAGGTTTTCACCTCAAGATCTTGATGTTTGTTTTATATTATTACCAAGAAAGTTTTCCTACTATCCAAAGTAAGTAGAAGGATCTAATTAAAAATCAGATCCTTACTTGTGATCATCGATGGGAAATCCATCTCTTAGGCCCATATATTCTACAATTGATGCTTCATTTTGAAACTCATCGAGGTGTATGACCAAATTTTTTTATTCCCAATCTATGAGTTTAGGATGGAAAAGGCATAGGGAACAATGAGGGTTTTTTGTAAGACAAGAAGCTCCAATGGTAAATATATAATGTCTGGATTTAGGAAGGGAATCACCACTAGGATGGGTTCTTGCTTCAAGATGGGAAGCTCCAATGGGTGTTATGGTTAATATGGCATTTAAATCAAATAAATATAAGTTAGCAAGCTCATTAAAAATTTTATCATGGGATGTTGCATCATTGTTAGGAGTGTTATCACTAGTCACTTTAGAAGAGTCACTATCAAAAGTCATGAGGTCACCCTCTAGTGGTATAAATCTAAGACCATGATTCCAATTGATAACTCTAGTTGATAAGGGCTCCAAGACTCCTTGTGCTCATGGGCCAAGGCCTTTCCCTATATAGTTCAAATGATCTATTATCTAGTTAGGGATATGATACTTCAGATTCTGAAAGCAATCAACAAGACCTTCAAAATATAACCAATCTCCCAAAATAAAATCCTCTCGATATTTCTTTACCATGATTGTAGGTACAAAAACCATAGGTGGTTTATGTTGTTTCTTCTTTGGCCACCAAATTTGGTTGGGTCCATTAGTAGTCTAGGATGGTTTAGGATTTCTAAATGATTTAAGGGATTTAGGTAATTTTGTAATATGGAGGACATCCTTAAGATGGTACATGGAAATACCCATGTCTTTAATAACAACCTATTTTTCAAGATTTGCAGGAAATGGATCAATCGAAGTGGAAGCTAGATCAATAAGGTTAATATAATTAAATAGCTATGGATGCGAAATGATGGCTTTGTTCTTATTTAAAATGAACTCAGAACCTGGGTAATATTTATAATTATAAAACTTAGCTTTAAGATGTTTGCAATATTGATATGGTTGCTAATCAGTGGGAATAGTAACCTTGATCCCATCATGGGGAAACTTAAGGCACTGGTGAAGAGTAGATGGGAGTGCCTATACTTCATGGATCCAAGGATGACCAAGAAGTATGTTATAAGGAATTTTAATTTCCACAATAGGGAATAATGTGTGATGAGAAATAGACCCAACCATGACTAGCAACTAAATTATACCTAAAGACTCCCACTTGGTGTTGTTGTGAGCCTTGTTTGTAATAGTTTTTGGCTAAATGTCCTTATCCATGTAGCTTAATCACTATACCAATTTAAGAGATATGATGTTGAGCTCTGAACCATTATCTATAAGAACTCACTTGATCTTATGATCCGTAATGATTATCTCAATGTATAGTGGGCTATTGTGGTTTGGGCCAAGAGTGAACATGTCTTTTTGATCAAATGTGATTTGCCAAAATGAAGACAAATGTCCAACTAGGTTCTAGAAATGATCAAGGTTAATATCATTAAGCACAGTATATTCTTGCAAAAGGTTTTTCATGATATTTATGGACATCAGATGTCCTCAAGAGTTTTAATATGGAAATTTATGTAAGGGTTTTGTTCAATTCATCTACTACACTATAAGGCTTTTCAATTTTGGATTGAACTAGTTTAGTCTTTGTTATCATAGTGTTCAACTTTGGAACTGTTGGCACAATGTTTTCATTGGGTTTCATGGAAGAAGTGGGTGAAGGGCCCTAGATGGTAACTCACAGGCATCTAGTTATGACTGCATAACCTAGAGGTGGCAAGGAGTCATTATCAGTAGAAGAGGAAGGCAAAGGGCCTTGGATAATGACTCATGGGCATCTAGCTATATTTATATAGTTTTGAGTTGATGAGGAACCTTTATAATTAGAAGGGTGCTACTGTTCAAAACTAGTAAGCTGTGTAAATGGAGTCACAACATGATTATGTGAATTTGACATGGTATTACTAGGGGAGAGGGTATTAATCCTATAATGATGGGTCACATGCTATGAGGAACATGAGATTGTCCACATGGTTTCATAGTAACAGTGATAATGTGGGCAATCAAAATATTCCCCATAATATTATTCTAGTTGTAAGGTATGTTATTAATAGCCACATTATTAGTATGGGCATTATGATCCTGATTATGCTCATTATGATCCTAACCTTGATGTTGGTTTTGATTCCATGTATCCTTGATTTTGACCTTGGTTTTCATTATTTCTTAGTGGTGGTGGATTATGTCAAGGAAAGGGGTCTTTTAAGATTCCCATATCCTAGTTTATGTCTTGATTAGGGGCCAACTTAAATTTTAGTTCTCCACTTTCAATCAAGTCCTCGATAATGTGTTATAATTGGACACAACGATATGAACCATGACCAACAACATGATGGAAGTTACACCATTCATTCTCCTTATACCAATCTGGTTTTGGTTAATCTTGAGGAAATGGCCTTGATACTGGCCATATAATCAAATTAGTCATGATAAGCTTTTGTAACACTATTTCAATCAATTCTTTTAACTTGCTAAAGACACTAAAATTGTTATGAAATGTCCTTCATGGAGGTTGCCTCTATAAAGTAGGTGGTGGATTTGGGGGGGTTAATTATATGTTTTGGGGAGGCATAGCCTATACCATTTATACATTCCTTATTTTAGTCACCCCATTTCCAACCATATTCTTATTTTTGTTAAATCCCTTAGGTTTATCTTACGCAATTATTTGAACTAATGATTTAGTCTAATTAGATGCCTATCCTTAAATGAAAATATTGACAAGGCCTTTAGCAATAAGAGCCTTCTCAATCTATACTCCTTTGTTGATAATTTATTCAAATGGGTTAGTGCAAGCTAACCATAGATTATGCATGACTTCAGGATGTAATTTCTATGCAAATATATTGACCAACTATTTGTCTTTCAAGTTATGTTGAAAGTGGCCTACCAATGCTCTCCACCTTTATAGATATGTAGTAAAACTTTCACCATCACGTTGTTTAGATTTTCACAAGTTAACAATGGTTAATTCATGTTTTATGTTATATGAGAAATGGTTAACAAACTTCTTTGATAAGTCATTCAAATCTGCAATCAATCCTTAAGGTAGTTTAAATAGCCAATCTAAAGCCTATCCCACTAAATTTTATGAAAATAATCAAAGTAATTAATTGCTACTATAAGCAACCTCTTGACATAAGACAAAGAATTCCTATATGTGCTCATGTGGATTTCCCTTTCCTTTATATTTATCAAATTTGGGTGCCTCAAAATGAGGTGGAAAGGGGTTTTGGAGAATAGATAAATCAAATGGATATGGACATATCTCATCAAATTTATACTTTTTAACTCCATTATTTATCTCGAATCTCTAAACAATTTCCTTTATAAAATGCCACTCTTGCATGTTTGGTGCATTTTTGGATTAGATAAGATGTTGTTGGGGTGGTATGTACCCCTGGTTTTGTTGTTTTTGGGGTGGAATGTGCCCCTAGTTTTGTTGTTGTTGGGGTGGAATGTGCCCCTAATTTTATTGTTATTGGGGTGGAATGTGCCCCTGGTTTTGTGTGGGTCTATAGGGAATGTATACCTTTTGATCAATGTTTTGGTTATGATTCACTCCTTGAGTCAAGAAAATAGGTCATTCATTCTTGGATTGTAAAACATTCCCTTAATTCAATTGTTTAGTACCTTATTGACCTAGGATAGTTCTATGTTTGTTTACCAATCGCTACGTTGGTTAGAATAAAGTAGCCAAATTGTCTTGAGGGATTTCCTCAATTTGAACTGAATGTTTAGATCTCTACTTTTTTAAATTAACAAGAGGTTCTTGATGATTAAATAATGTATGCTTCATGTCAAATGAAACATTTTATAAGATCTCTTATGACTTTAACTATTCATTTAGGTTACCTTGATCCATTATGGTTACATTTTCATCAAATGTTTGTTACACACCTTTGACCACATTTCCTTTTTCTTTCAAAGCCTCATTGTGAATTGAAGTGGCAATTAATTATTTAGTTAATTCTATAATAAGTTCATCTGTATATCATTGACTTATTATCTTGATCTTGGCTAGAAGATCTAGATTTGTGGGTTTTGAATTCATTTATATTTATTTTCCTTTGTTAGAAGAAGAAGGTATGTCTATTTATGCAAAATATTTCTCTTTTCATCATTTTTCTCCTTCTCTAACTAAGGTATGCAATTTTTCTATAGGAAAGTCTAAAGACAGTCTAGCACCTGATTCTATCAACCTAATAAGTGATTCATCTTGATCTCCTTGAGGTTGGTATTCATTGTAATCATCTTTGGATCTTACTATTATGGGGATGTCATAAAACAAATGGGGTTATCTTGACCATCATAAAATTTCTCATCCTCATAGCTAAGGCCATAAGAGGCCCCACTACAAGTGAACCTTTGAGTCATGTCTAAAAAGAGTTGTTCTATGTGCTTGACTAGATGTGGATCAATGTTTTGTAAATGTTCAAAGAAAGTATGCCTTGGTTATTTTTAAACAAATAAGGTACCAAAGAGACTATAAAAGAGGGTGGCTAGAAACCATACATAATTAGAAGATTTGGTTCACAAATTTACTCAACTTTTGGTGAAGCTGAAATCATATAGATTCGAAGAGGGTAAGGTAACTCAAAGACCCAAGGTGAAAACTAGTACACCAAAGCCTAGATCTTTGAGATACACCCATATCATAAAATCTAATTTCCAACTTCGATGAGTTGACCCTAGAAAATTAGAAGAAAGCTCTCTGGATTATGAAGAAGATAAAATGAACTAAGCAACTCAAGATGTAAAAACATGCATGAATCACTAAGTACAAAACTAGGGCCAAATGGGTGCAATAACAATGCCACATGGTTATAGTAGGATAAAATATGTTATAGGACTCAAATTTTGAGAGATATACAAGATGACTTGAGTCCACTAAGATGATAATGTGATTTTGAGTCTAATAAATGACCCTCAATCCAAATGGAAACATTGAACCCAAGTTAGAACAAGTTTAGTGTGAAAATGGTGAACCTAATTTAACACACCAACCCTTAAAACTTAGAAAGGTTTAATTTCAAATGTGCATTATAAATGAGGGACTTTTAAAAAATTGGATAAAAGGTCTAGACTCAATTGGGCAGCATGACTACACCAAAGTATATGACATGACATAAAAGATTTTGATAATAATATGAACAAGGGAAAGATGAAATTTTCAATTGGATAGTGTAATGCCTCCCTTTCTCAAGAAAATTGAGGACAATGTGATTTCGTTAAGTTTGTTAAGTTAAAAAGTAGTTTTAGACACAAATTAAGACCAAGTAATCTAATGACAAAAAACAATCATCTTAAGTCTAACTGATAAGGTATTGCAAAGTGGGGTCAACTAAACTAGCAAGTTTTTGAATGTTTCTAGGGGAATCAATTACATAATGAATTTCATTTCATAATGCAAAATAAAATCATGTAATTGGGTGTCTATGACACTTGGCTTATTGCAAAAAGGTTTTACCCTTTTTACTACCACTACAGCGTATTTTTCACTCAGTGTAGTGCGATGTCCAAAGTGCAGATATGTCTCGTGTGCAACTCCATCACTAGAAGGTGGTTTAACCTCTCAAACCTCTGATCCTAATGGGAGTGGATAAATTCAATGCCAGTAGATGAAACCATGGGTCAAATCTTCCCTATAGAACTCATAGGAGGTGATGAAGTCCCCCTTTCAGGATAAGACACAATAAAATAAAAGACATAAAAGAAAGACTTTAGGGTCATTTTCATGATCACCCAAACTATGCTGAGTTTTTAGGGAGTGCTTTAGATGACATTCTTTCTATGTCTTGGGATACGCATGTTTGTAATAAGGATGGCACTTTTGATTCCAAGGATTCCCTAAAGGGGACAAATAAAATAGCATACACATACAAATCTTCCTTTTTCCAATCAAGTTCTAACTAAACAACCATTGAAAACAAAAATTGACAAGTTTGTTCAATTTTAAGCCCCAAATGAAAGTTGAAGTCGTGTTCTTTTGACCCCTTGGTCTTGAGTTGTAACTTTGAAAGTCTAACTATCAAAGATTCATCTTAAGCACCTAAATGTTCCATTAATTACTAAAACAAAGTTCTTAGTTCATTTTAAAAGTATGCAAAAGATGGTCTAAAATATGTTTTATAAAATTCCTAAGCTTGATCTTGCAATAAAAATGTTAAGAGTATCATTTAGCTTTGAAGCTAATTTGCAAATGGAAGGAGAAACTTTGAAATTTGAAGTCTCTATTACAAAATCAAAATTATCTAGTCAATATCATTATTTCTTGCAAAATCACCACTGTCAAATAGCAAAATACATATAAAAATGAAATATCATTATTCAAATGATGAAATCATTGTTATACAAAATCACCAAGCAATATGACAATTATTGCTAACCAGAATGATATCACTACTAAATTCTATGAAATCACTGATTGCAAGAAGAAAAAATAGAAAATACAAAATCATCATTCAAATGATGAAATCACTGTTATACAAAATCATTGCCTAAAATGATGAAATAACTACCTAAAAGAGTGATATCACTACCCAAAATAATGATATCACTACCTAGAAGGATGATATCACTGCTTTGGATGATAATATTGCTAGTCAAGTCCATGAAATCATTATTTACTACATAGTGATTTCATTTACATAAAATTACAATGGTGTAACAGTGATATCATTCTAGATCAAAAAACCAAGTTTTATAGGAACAAAAATGTTATTAAAAGGATGGAAATTTAACTTAAAATCTCACTTTTATGAACCTCCAACTCCAAGATCCTACATGAAAAGGATTAGTAGGTTGATTGTAAAGGCTTTGTGAGCAAATTTATGGGTTATAATCCCATCAGGCATGCCAAAATGTATAGAGTATTACATAACATGATTAGTTAAACATTAGTCCAATTAATCAAAGGAAAAATGCATAAGAACAATCTGAATTAAGCCTATCTATTCATGTGGAATAGAAAGAAACAAATGAAAGAAAGTAACATCATATTACCTTCCCAAATGGATTCACCATACCAATGTAGCTCAAAAGCATGTTCTCCCTTGATCAAGAGCTCTTGTCTTCAACAACAATGGTGGACAACTCCTCTAATGCTTCAATAACTCCTTGTAAAATCTAGGCTCATGATTTGGAATCACTAAACTAGCCTATCAATAAAGCTTGCATACAAAATCAATGATCAAATGTAAAGGATTGTGGGGAAAATTTAGCATAATAACTTTGCTTAGATCAAGCTTAAAAATGATGTCCATGGCCTCTCTATTTATATATTTTCAAGAATGACCAAAATCAACCTAAACCATCCATCTTGAGATGAAGATGTGTGGTTAAGGATCAATTCAATATTTGGAATTAAATCCATAATTATCTTCATCATGAATTTGGAAAAAGGGACATTGAATAGGCATGGAGGGTCATTATGAGGCATGGGAGACCCATAATCCTGATATTTGTGGCATTTATGGCCTAGGGATGTCTTCCCAAAAAATGTTTTCACTAGGTGATGCAATTAATAGAAATTAATTTCCAAAAATAAATATTCAACAACTCTCATAGAAAATCCACTTAAGCTCTTGATTTAAATCAATTATCCTTAAACAAGGTTAATCAATCAATTGTGTAATTATTTAGAAATTAGCCTTCAATTAATCAAAATGGTCAGAAAGTCATATTATTGTGTGATAATTTGACTAGAGAATAATTGGAAGGTGATGATAGATGTGTTGGATCCTCCATCCCATTTAGGATGTTGTCGACATAAAATAACAAGGGCACATGTCTCGTACAATATATTTGACATAAGAGAGTAATCTAGGGCACCTAGGTACAAAATTGGCATTCTCACTTGATATGATCTGATCAAAGTTAGTTGGCCCACAAAATGCACTACCCCATTTAGGGATACTTTGACCTAAATTGGCACTTGTAAATGATAATTTTGAACCATTTAGGGTGTTTTATGGATTTTAGCCTAAAATGTCCATTTGAGTGCAAATCAAGTAAGATTGACAATTTCAACATAAAAGGTGTTAAGAATTGCATGTCTACAATACCTTCTACAGTGCATAAAGTCTCAAATATAATCATGGTAACCAAGTGATCAAAATTTTAGGAATCCAATATGAATATCCTTTTAGATCCATTGATATTTACTCCTCAGATAGAATAGTTGGTTGGCACATACATTAAGAAACATGGTAATGAAATTATCTACAAAACTATCCAAGAGCATGATCTAGTTATTCAAAAGCATATTATCGAATCGGTTTATCCATATATCTATGATCATCATTTAATTACATAAGGATATTATAGAATCAGTTTCTTTATTTACTTTTGAGTATGATACTGTTACACATGAGCATAATCAATTAGTTCCAAATATCATGGAATAATATCCTAAGTATAAAGCAACACCTAAAAATAGGTCTTCATCTCCTAAGGCATTATAGGTTCTTTAGATATCTTCACCACTAGTACATGTAGTTACATCTTCTCCTATTACACATGATGATACAGATTTAGATGGGTATATGAGCATTGATTCATATGGTTATATTACAACATACTGTTTTAATTTAGATTCAAAGACATCTACAATGGGAATTTCCTTTTCACAGGAGGTCCTCCATTCATATCATGCCATGGGTTATGAATATATTCTTTATATTACAAACATAATTGGTTAGCTACTTATATTTTCCTTTGTACATATCTTGTTTACTTTTACTTAAATACTACTTCTATCCATTATCTAGGAATTATTATAGCCCTTTGCTTTATTTTTACTTTGGTAAATTGCCCTCTCATATTTTCAAACTAAATCTAACAATCCAAAACACTATTTGACATTTATTTTGATGCACATTCTTTATGACAACCCACTTGCTTACTATTGCATATCTATAATATTATGGCTTTCATTGCACTTACATGATCACATCTATATTCTCCTACATTATACATAATCACATGTAGATTATTTCCCATTGGGTGCATGAACATCCTTATCTACATTATTCTAATTTAAATCCTCATATATTGGGGGCATTTTCCTTGTTTACCTTCTTGTCACACTATGCTTTAGCACCTTATTGCATATTATTCAAATCCCTCCTATTTTTCTTATTTTAGATTCCTTGATTCTTGGTACTTTTCAACTCTCCTATATTCAAATATTTCAAAAAAGCTCAAATGTTTCAAATATTCAAGTATTTTTTAAAAAAATTTAAAAAAAAATCATATATGTCAAATATTAAAAAAATTTAAAAAATCAAATATCATACCTATAAGCATTTCCAAATGTCGTTAGATTATTTTTTCACGTGTTATTTATTTCACATTAAGTAGATATCATATTTTATTTTTTAATACACAATGCTTTTCATGAGGTATGTAAGTGTGATATAGGGCATACTATTACATGGTTTTTCAATGTCAGGCTTCCCTTTTACTGAGCAACCTTGCTAAGATGGGAAATCTCTTCATTCTTCCTGAACAGTTCCATAAGTTTTATCTATCAATAAACTATATACCATGTTGAGCTATATATAATACAAATGATTTGATAATCACTTATACTTTTCACTATGTTACATGGATATCCTATTTACTAACAATGACATTGATACATATGGTTGATGTAGACTAGGCTCATTTATTTTATGCTTATTTTTACATTCTTACTTTACTACATTATAAAGTATTACCTTATTTCTTATTGTGTGTGTCCCTTAGCATTGTGTGTAACATATACATATTATTACATATATGGAATCATCACTCCATTGTATATGGACCTTGGCATTATGTGTTTATGCAAGATTAAAATGTCCCTTGTATGTGGCATTTAGGATTTATGTGTGAATTATATGCAAATTGCATGGCATTTTATGACATTATTTGTATGTTCATTGTTCTTTACTTTGGAACCATGATTCATATCATGCATTACTTCTATTTTATATTTTCACTATTGTGCCATGATACATATCATGCACATCATACTTATGTGTTGTTATATCTATATAATACATATTTTATATGAAATTTAATGCAATATTCAATGTTATGATTCAATGTAATTCAAATGTTCACATGCTACTACATGATTATATTTTTCAAATATTTAACAAGTTTATTTTGAGATAAATGACTCATGGTCATGCCCCTCATCTCCAAATGGGGGCATCACAATACACTCGTCTTGTGAATTGAAGTCTTCATGAGTAACACATTTCAAATTCATGATAAAATGTAGTGTTCAAACTTAAAACATTATTCTAAATTTTCAAATTATGGGGGCATCCGACATGGATGTGCACTCATTGATACAATTACTTCAATACATATTCACACATACTCGATGCATATACATGGGCATGTGAAAAATATTTACAAATTACAGGATTCAAATACTTACAAGATTTAAATGGCATTAAATATCAATTCAATATAGATAGAAGGGGCATGATATTCATTTATTTCCATGCTTTTACATGGAAATATTCAAATTTCACTTGTTTTAAATTTAAAAGTTTCAAATGGAGCCTAGATCCATTTGTAGTAGTGTGATTCATTTCATTTTTCAAATGGGTCATGTTAGAGTTTAGTGACACTCGATGTCTATGGTTTCACTTTAGCGAGCCACATTTTATGGTTTCACCCTTTTCCTAACATGTTTGAGTCTAATGACACTCAATGTCTAAGGTGTAATGTAGCAAGCCATATTTTTTGGTTCTACCCTTTCAATTATTCTATGAGAATAGTCTATGAGAGTTAGAGCATATAATATTTCCAGCTCAAGGGCTTTAAAAAAATTTCAAATTAAGAATTGATCACTCTTAATTTTTCATAGGTTTAACATTTATCCAATTACCTGAACATGTGGGCATGCACTTCTCCATTTTCAAGTTACAGGATTGCATACCCTTTCAGATGTATTATTTCCTTGCTCTCTTTTCAAATTTATCAATTTCAAGTTTTGAATTTTTAATTTTAAAATATAAAAAATAACTAATTTCAATGGCATTATTGTAGAGTTTGCATTGGGGCATCTTGCACAATCAAACTACACATCAAAATACAAAGTGTGTATACATATTTAGGTTCACATCTCTTTTACTATATTAATTTCATTTCATTGCATCACTATAATAAATTGGGTACAAAAGTAGACATTCAAATTTAATCATTAAGTGCTTGATAATTTTTAATCTTGACGTCTTTACCCTGCTTGGCCTATTAATCAATCTATTAACTTAAAATCTCTATGGGAACATTCATTATTCCATTTAATTCAATGAAATAACTAAAAACATCATTTAGGCATCCCTATTCTACTTATTATTTCTCAAGAACTAAATTCTAACAGTCTTTATCATTATGGGACATTACCATACTAGGTAGACAAGGTCATAGCCTAACCTTGTCCCACATGCTCCAATAATTAATTTTCAATTTTGAGACATTTTATTTCACCCCTCTCATGCTTTTATATAGGTTGGTTAACAAAAATATTCCAAATATTCCTCTGTATAAGCACTTCAAGATAATTCAAAATACATCTACCAATCGCTTATCAATTCTACTGCACATTGAGAAAAAGAGCACTAATCTTCCTAATTTCAATTCTGATTTATTCTAATAATCATAGGCCAAGTCTAAATTTATTTTACTAAAATTCAAGGGCACTCATTTTCAATCATTCAAGTCAATATATCTAGTTGCATTCATTTAGCAAAGATCAATATTCGTGCACTCACCCTAAGAGGAACAACTTTATTAGCCTGATGCTCTTTTGCGCTATGTAGACAACACTCAAATTACATGGGGTTTTTTAAGGATAGCTCAACTATTCCCCTTGCTTGTTTCCCCTATTTTATATTTTATCTCTATTTGATTTATTGTGTAATAAATAGGGTTTATATTTTTTGAGTCTTTTGCATGGAAAAATGACATACATAGATAATCAAGAAACCCTATCAAATAGCCACAAGTGATTGTAATGAAAATTCAATCACCTAATCAACTAAGATGTGGTTATAATCAATATGTAAGGTCATGGTGTGGCCCTATCATCTAAGTGTGGCTTTGTCCTAGTATAGTTTGAAATTTTTCTTTTAATTACGACATAGTCTAGGGGTCATTACAATCAATTTCCATCAATAGTCAACCTGCACAATTAGTATAAATTTCATTCAAGCTAGGTTTGCATATCTACTTGTCAACTTACTAATTATATCTAATTTTAAATTTTTTAAATTATTGTATTATACGTTCAAGTTATGTATATTTTGTATATCTAAATTAATTTCAATATTTTTTTCATTTAAATCATTTCATTATTAAATAAAAATAAACATATAAATAGTGATTGGCCAACCAAATATAGAAAATCTAAAAAAAATGAGAGGTTATTTTTACCAAATAAAGGGTTCCCCTAAATTTGACCAGTGCAAACACATCTATATGGTCAAATTGGGTTGAAACTTCCTTAATTTTATAGAATTTGAGTGGTAACTTTAGGGTTTATCTTGATATTCTAGAGCATCCAATGTCCATTTCAAATAAAACAAAAAATAAAAGTGCATTTATTTACATCTATAGATGTATTTGTAGAGTCAGATCTCTAGCAAATGAATTGAAATTTTTGGATCTAAAAAAGACCCAAAAGTGCCTTATTCCACCTAATTGATTAAGTTATTCTTTGAAAGCTCTAATATTGTGTCAAAATTTACATTTATGCAAGATAAAATATTAACTTATACATATTTTTCTATAATATATAAAAATTACTACTTGTCTTAATTGATTGTGATGAAAACCTATTTGCTCCACCTTTTGTGCTCATGTCTATTAAGTGGGATAAAATATTGTGATCCAGGTTGTCATATGTAGAATTAATTAGTTTCATTTTCTTTTCTTTGAAACCTTAAGGATACTTTGAAATCTTGGAAACCTATAAAAAATATGGAAATGTAATGGGTTGAGTTGACCTCAATCACCCCCTTGATGATTGATCATTGCCTATATAACTAATACTCTAAGAAGGGAAATCAAGCCACATAGTTATCCCACCTAAAGTGATTATGCGATTGTGATCCTCGATTATGTGTATGTAGCTATAAATATGGCTTTGATACTTGACAATGATAGATCTTGACTTAATTTGAGATGTTTTACACTTGGATTATGACTGCTCCTTATTAATGATATTGAATTTAGGAGGAATAAAGAAAATTTTATCCATATGAAAACATGTAAAATATTCAATCAATTAAATAAAAAGTGGGAATAATGAATGGTATTTGATATGTATTTATAGGCAAAACTTTTGATAGTTTCCTTTAGCTTAACTTAATGTGCAAGAAAACCCAAAAAAATGATTTGAATTTCATAAACTAACCATTATTTTGTGTGGGATGCAGTTGAATTAGGTGGACATGAGCATGATAAAATTCTTGTCCACCTAAGGTAGACATGTCCAAAAATATCAAGGACACTTTTCCTAAGCTAGAGATAGTTTGAGGATGAATTTAAGTAGTTTGAGCATTTGAAATTGAAAGTTATATGTAATAGTGATGGAAAAATAAAGGATAAATCTTGTAATTTATAAAAGGCTTAGAACAATGGTGAATGAGAGTCATGTATTTGGGCACATGTCATGGGGTTTAAGATGTTTCAAAAATTAGAATTTTCAAGTACCTGTGACTAGATATATGCATCTACAATTGGCTTTCAATTTTTTTTTTCTTGCTTATTTTCTAGAAATTGCATTCGAGTAGTTATAAAACTCATGGGAACTATTATTTTGGGCAAAGTGGTCTTCATTTTTACCTGAGTTGTGGTGTGATGGGTACCATCCCAATCTTTAATCTATTAGACAACACATACATATTTTCATTTCCATGTACCTTGTGGTATATAATAAATGTTTAGGTTTTTTATTTTTCAACTAAGAAGCCTTTTGACTATTTGCTTTTGTAGTGCACTAGTAAGTGGTTAGCCCTAGGAAGTTATTATCAACATACCCTAGATAAAGGATAGTGTAGCTATATGACAATGGAATCCTTTGTAGTTAGTGTCTTTTAGACCTTGTTCACTATTTTGAAATTGGGATCATTTTATTCGAGACCCTACAAATCAAACACACCATATCTTGTTACACTCCTAATCTCAATTACAAATTCAAATGTTCAAATTCAAATTATGGTTATAATGAATGGTTTTTAATTATATCTTTTGATTTGGTTAAATAAGACAATCATCACCTTCTACATTACTTTCCTAGGTGTTATTTGGATTCATTATATATGTACATTAATTAAATTTAAATATCATAAAAAGGCTAAAATAAATAATGTACAATCTCAAGCCTTCCTCAATTCATATTTTTGCAACATCTAATCCAAGTCACTACCTTTCACTACCAAGAACCAAAGGGCATGTATGGCTCAGTTTATTCCTCTACCCCTAGACCTCAAGGTCATCTCACTCATCATCATGTTCTCATTATTCACCAAACTTATATTAGATTCTAATTTTCATGTTTCCAATACTAGAGGAAGATAGGTACCTCATCATCACAATAAAACAAGGGTGGTAGACATGTTCCTCATCAACCCTCTCAATGTCCCACAAGACAAGAAATTAAATTTAGGGGTTATGATATCATCAATAAACTATGTAATGCCTCTATGAAAATTTATGTTTTTGAGTTATTAAAGAGATCAAGAATTTACAAAGACTTTTTATATGATTCATTGTGTAATACAACTCTCCCTAGTGATACACAACTAGCATAATTTTTTTATATAATTAATACAATCAATGATATCAACAAGGACATCACCTTAGAGAAAGAATACTTACCTCTTAATCATGTCATAGATCAAGATCTTCCACTATGTATCCAAGTTTAGATGAAAAATATTTTCAAGCATGCATTGATTGACAATGGTTCAGGTATGAATATTTGCAGCTCTGCTTTCTTAGAAAAATTGGGTATCAACATGCACAACATTTAAAAATATAAACAAAACATAAAGTGATTTGATAATACTCTTAATTAAACACTTAAAACTATCACATTAGACTTATTAGTAGGTCCCAAGATGG
The DNA here is from genome assembly GCA_037957365.1 of Torreya grandis. Lineage (NCBI taxonomy): Eukaryota > Viridiplantae > Streptophyta > Pinopsida > Cupressales > Taxaceae > Torreya > Torreya grandis. The sequence continues at coordinate 5,069,930 of JARHVA010000002.1, forward strand.
TGCATACTACTTTCTAAGTCATGCCTAACCAATTACATTACAACTTACTTTTGGTGTGACCTTGGATTCATGTGATAGAGGTTATACCTTCTACATTTTATAGATGCATCAAATTTATATATGACAAACATGAATATAATATTATAGTATATGATACCCCTTTCAGATATTTAAAATTGACTCAACCATAAACTATAGATCAATCTATCATACCACCTACACAATCCATCCCACTCGATCAGATGTATACATATGAGGTTGGTAAGTCAAGTACAAAACATGATGAAGTACCAACCATGAGCATTAAATAATATATACAAAAATCACAACTAGTTATAGTATAACAATAAAATAAAATCCAATATCTCCATTTGTTGATCAATTTTGAAGATCTTGATTGTATAGTTATAGATTGATATGATAATGATGACGATCTTATGGAGGATCCAAGAGATGACAAGTTAGGTAAGTTAAATTTCAATCCTATAGATCTAAAGGAATGATTATCATAAACTCTATTCACACATGTGGGATTTGGAACATATTGATATGATTCATATACAATAAAGAGGGATAAATTAGAAACTACTATGAATATACAATCCTCCAAGGACAAAGGAAAGCAAGCTAATGTAAGATAATAAACATATTTTAACTACAAGAAATTATTGTAGTATTAGTTCAAAAAAATAACAATAGAAAATTTAGGCTCTATGTCTAATGGTTACATCACTTGAATGCAATAGTTCACATACTTACAACCCTCATCGTGCTATACATAAAATTGCATCTTTTAAGGAACAATTTCAAGCAGAACACACGAAGCAGTTATAAAATCAAAGGTTACAAAAGGATAAATTGGGAATCAAGAAGGAATGATTGTAAATAGAAAAAATTATAGAATGAAATGTTTAAAAATAAAAAATTTGAGTAAGAAAGGCTAAAAAGGGAACAAGGTGACGTATAAAGTTTACATAAATAACATATTCAATGAAAACACATTGACAAAGAGAAGTTACTTCAAGACCAAAACAAGATGAAGTGGAAAGGTTACATAAAGAACAAATACAAAGGGAACAAGTTGACAAGGATAAGTTACTACAAGAGCAAGCACAAAAAGTGAACATGTAAAAACAAAAATAATATAAGAAAGAAAGAAAGAATCCTAAAAAAAGGGTTTCTCACAAAGGAAAATCAACAGCAAGAAATAACAAATGAGGCTAATGTGACTCAAAAGGATTTAGTTAAAAATCATTATTCATATCTATATCCTTTGATTCTTAGTCTTCACATTTTTGGAAATAAATGTACCAAGGTCAAGATTTCCTCTTTTCATTAATCCTATATATGTATCATGACACTTATCCAATATTTGGGGTATGACGGACAACACTTGGGTAATATTACCAGGCCTCAAAGTTGCATTTGATCTATTGAGTTACCAATAACACTTAGGGTAAAAACATGTTCCATTATATTGCACATTTACCCTACCTTTGATTAATGCAATACAAAATTAAGAAATCATGGTTGATAGTAATGGGGGAAACACTAGGTAAAGATCATGATTACGTCACATTTGAGCATGAAGTTTCAATGGTTAAAAGCTCAAGAGAGTATGAATACATTAATCAAGAATAAAAAAAATAAAATACTTCTTTAACTAACATTTCAACAAAGATAAACACTATAATCACAATAGAAGCATATGACATAACACATTTGGTAAAGCAAAGAATTTGGAAAATTTAATAACACATTATTCTGTAGTTGGGTTTTCATATATAGATACAAACAATGATAAGAACAACATTCCACAATTTCAAAACCAATAATATGATTGTGATTATGGTTATTATTATGCATAAATTGGTATGACACTCTTGTTGACACATAACCTACACAACAGCATCCCATCTCAATTTATTGATCAATAGATAATTTACATGGTGATTACATATATTATGTACAAACCCCATGGCAATGATATATTGACCAAGTCTTTAGTTAAGCTACATTAATTTCCATTATACATGGCCTCCTCATAACTTTACATCATATTTATTCATCTATATGAGCACACATGTACATATGCTCTTACATCACCCATTCTTATAGACCTTCACTTTTCTTTTTGCCCCTTAATTTTGAATGTCTATCCTAATCTAAACATCTATGACACTCATACTATGATGACTACAGTTGACTATCTACACATACTTTGGCTTCCATTTGGGTTCATGATTGAACACTCTTACTTCTACATGTTACATGAGTGCACATTGATTTTTTTGACTAGGGGCATGAAAATTATTATCTTCACATATGATATTGAGTTAAATTATTGCAATACACATATACAGTGGGGGCATATTGCTTGATTTCAATGTCTCCACATTACCATGCTATCACATCTAGTGCACACTATGTCATGACACATATTATGGATTTTTTGGATCCTCCCTTTATTCTATTTTTGAAACCTTACTATCTACCCTTACATGTATTTAAAAATAAATCAATCAATCAAATATGTAAAAAATAGAAAAACATATAGATATTCTTAAAAATTAAAAAATTTGAACCTGAGCATGGCATGAATTGCTAGTTTAATTATTTTCATATGTTATTTATCATATATTTTGGTAGATAACATATTCTCTTTAAGATGTACATGCATTTCATGAGTAATATGAGTGTGATCCAAGATATACATATTATACATGGATTTCTATATGTTGGATTCCTTATACCCAAAGGCCATGCCTATGTTGGGGTCATATTATTCTTACATTATAATAGGTTATATCCATCTTTGACTTATTCACCATGTCAAGCTACATATCTTACAAGTGTCTTGATAATTAATCATATCTTATATTATGTTGCATGGTTATGATACTTAACTTTGATGTGACATAGATGCATATGGATAGTGTAGAGTAGCTTTCACTCATTCTATGCTCCTTTGATGATGTTTACTTTCTTTCATGATAGGATAGGCATTGCTTGTTTATTGTGTGTGTCCCTTGGCCCTATATGTGCAATATTTTCTTGTGCATTTTAAACTTTCCTAATTTCTTGTGAGCCTTGGATCTATGGGTGCAATGTTTTCTTGTATATGTGACACTTGACTATGCCCCTTATATTAGACTCTTAGTCTTATGTGTGACATTGTGTGTTGTGTTTCTTGAGATTAATTATTAGTGTCATGATCCATATCATGCACTTTTACTACGTAGTTACTTTATTATATGCCTAATTTTAATATCTATTTAAATCTGATGTTTATATGCCTCACATTCAATATGTTACATATATGCTTTAATGGAAATTACATTACTATGATGACATACTCTCCACATGATAACATAATTATACATGATTATATATTTATCACATGATATAATTAACAATTCTGTTGAGATGACTAGTTTTTAGGCTATATCCCTTGTCTCAAAAGGGGGCATTATAGTAGGCTTGTCTTATAGATCCAAGCCTCCATGAATTAAAAAATAGAATTTAAGATAAAATACAGGTTTTAAAGATTCAAAATACATGTTTCAAAGACTCAAAGTAATTCAAAAACAATATTTTATGATAAAGTACAACTTTTAAAGATTGAAATTATTTCAAAAATAAAACACAATGACAAATATTTTCACAATGATATACATTATGGGGGCATGTGCACTCACTTTACAAAGATTTGAGTATATATGCATACACTTAAATGTACATTTATGGACATATGCAAAATAGTTACATGTTTTACATACAATTATAATCAAGCATATATATGCATGGCATTATATATAATTTGGCATAGATTTTGGGGCCATGATTATTTTTCATGCACATACATACATTTTTAAAAGTTTAAAAGGCATGATATTGGTTCATATGCATCTCAAATACAATATTGTTTACAAATTCAAAGGTAAACAATTATTGTTTAAATTTAAGTCTATTGGTATTGTGGTCATGATGAGGGCATGGATTTTTTTTTTTCTCTTTCAATCATGCAAATAGAATCTAGATCCACTTGCAGCGGTATGATTTGTTCTATTGCAGGTAATGTACATTCAAGTCTAGTGAAATTCAATGGCCTTGGCATTAATTCTAGTAAACCCATTGTATGCTTTCATATTTTGCTATGGGAAATTTATGTTTGATTTTAGTGACACTCAATAGCCTTATAATCACCTATAGATAATCCATTGGGGTTCCATCTTCTTTTGGAATGATACATTAAGTACTTCTCCCCATTCATGAGAGTTAGAGTATGCATCTTTCCATCTCAAGGGATTGATTAGTTATTAAAAATTTGACTTGATCACTCTTAATTCACCATTGGTTGAACATAAAAAACCATCTCTCTAAGTGTTTTAATAAGGGGGCACATTTCTCTAATGCTTAATCATATGACAGCTTTTATATGATACAGGATAGTATGGTGTCATATCCTTACATGTGTACTCCTTATTTGAAACTTATTTGTATTTTGCCATGCTTGACCCTCTTCCAAACACAAAATCATTCACTAGGAGCAGTTACAAGCAAGTCTAAATCATCTCAAATCAAGTCAAGAGTTATCATTGTCAATTATCATTAAGAAAAGCCATTTATAGTTTCATACATATGGTTAAGGAGCACATTTGAATAATCACTATAGGTGGGATAAATACATGTGGCTTGATTCCATCTTCAAAGTATTTGGATAAGTAGACAATAATCAATCATCAAGGGGGCGATTGGGATTAGATCATCCAATTATACTCACCCTCTCATTTTTCTAATTTTTAGCTCTCACAAAGACCCCTAGTGTTTCCAAATAAAAGAGAATGAAAAAGTGATATTTGTGCTTAAATATCAAAATTGTAACATCTCAACCCACTCAACAAAGACAGCCATAAAAGGTTAAAAAGGCTAATTTTTTCTCATAGTCAACATAGGAAAGTCTACAGTTAAAGGACTTCACTATCCTGCATTGTTATCCAGGGAACGTGGACCTATCTAGGAATATTCTCAAATTCTACCTCTAATCTACATTTTCATAGTCCTAACTTTTTCTAATTTTCACTCTCAAATGTCAATTTTCTAAAAATAACATATAATGAAACTCATATAAAACATATCTTGAATTTATTATGTTGAGATATGCTAAAATGGAAATTATAGCTATACTAGACATTGTAATAATAATTAAACCTAGATACTTATTTCTAATGGTAATACATATCTAGATCTAGATTAATTAGAAAGTAAATTGGATCTAGATTTTAGATCAGTTATTTGATTATGAAAATTATACCTTTGTAGCCATGGACACTTACATTAATTTGGGATGATTATGTCAATGTTATTATCTAACTTGGATGCATGTGTCCAATTTAGAATACCTATTGAAACTAGATGAAACTACTTGGATGCTTTTAGGTTCTATGTCACCTTTTCTCTTGTGCATTTAGATATGGGTCATGGATTGTCACTCCTTATCAGATGATAAAACCCTAAATCTTCATCTTCATAGTGGTTATAAAAAAATGGATTAGTGGGCACATGATGTCGACCTTCTCTAAAGACCCCTTTGTTAATGAGCACTACCTACATATCCAATACTCCAAAGAGGGCCTCATACTTATGCAGGAATCCCCTACATGTTGGCTTGTGTGTGAATCATGCAATGTGTGATAAGCAAGTACACAAAGTGACCTAGCTTATAATTTGAGAAATGTGGCTCATGGAGTTTTCTTTTAGTAATTTAGACCTATAGATGTGTTTTCCCCATGATTAATATGGAAATAGGATAAAATAGGGAAGCTTTGCTCACTTGAGTGCTTTTGGTAGGTTACCTTGGTCTTTTTTAGGTTTATGTTAGATGAGTTATGAATAAGGGTTGAAATATATATATATATATATATATATATATATATATATATATATATATATATATATATATCCCTTTGGAGAATATATCACATTAAATCACTTAGGCTAATCATAGCAATATGTTTCATTTGTAAACTAGATGATTTTAGGTCACTAGACATTTGTGTTAGGATAAGACACTTTCATCAACATAGTTGTCTAATTGGAACACAAGTGTCAAGGAAGTTGGACAATAGGTGCAAGTCCAGAACTTAAATAAAGATAAGATTAAGTAATTTTATAACATTATGGGCAAGATAGAAGGCCTAGCTAATTATAATGACATTGGTCGGACTAATAGATAAGCATTTAGGTAAAAATAGATAGTGTATATGATCCCTTTAGCATCAAGAAAGGTCCAGAAGCTAAAGGTACATCCATGATATGTATTTTTCAAGTGTATAAGGTTAAAGTGATATATAATTTATAAATAGTGTCTACATTTTCTGCTTTAATATAGTAATGAAATTCTTGGTTTAAAGGAGAAGAAATGTGTACCTAGGTGTGTTTAACACACCTTATCTTTGCTTGAGTTCAACTTGAGTGTTTTATCGGTGACTAACTTACAATCAAGAGCATGGTATAGTATATAATCAGTTCTTATAATCTAAAATTTAAAATCATTTAAAAGATTAAAACTAAAAAAGAGTGAGGTTTAGGAGTACACCTATGTATTGATGCAATTGTCTTGTCTTTTGGAAATTTGATTTAAAAGATGTATCATTATGAATCATTGAAACTAAGATTAGGATAAATATAAATCTTTAAATTACATATATCTAAAGAGATAGAGAAATATTTGAGGATACATACCCTCAACCTTGGAGAAAAGATGAGTTGTCAACCGATAGTTGAGATTAGATCAATCATGTAACCCAATCATACTTATAACTTGGTGAGTGTGAGTGAACCAAGTCAAATCACACTATAAATATGGTGAGTTTGGATGATGTAATCAAGTCCAACCTATAAACTTGGAAAGATTGAGTAATTTAATCACCTCAACCATACCAAAAAGTGAACCAACTACTACAGTAAATTGGCTCAATACATTGTATAAAAGTCCAACCTAGTGGGTGATGACAATCCTTGAAAGTGTATAAAATCTGAAACTAATTCAATTTTATGCACTTTAGATGTCTCATGCTAAAATTATGTATAATAATGGTACCGATATACAAAATTCTGACACAAATGGATATCTAAATCATATAATTATGAATTTGGCCAATTTAAAACTATGTATGTATGGATTACATGTTTTCAAAATATGCACCCACTATAATTTGAAACTAAGAAGTAGTGTAAATCTGGAAAACATGTTTCCAAAACATCCCCCCACTATAATATGAAATTGAAAAACTAGTGTAAGTGTGGAGAACATGTTTCCAAAACATGCCCCCCTATTTTAACCTATATTTGAGAACTGGTATAAGTTCCAATGTGGAAAAATCTAAAAATTGATATAAGTGTCAATGTAGATTACATGTTTCCAAAACATGCACCCACTATAATCTAGTTATGTTGCATACTAAATAAGTGTGGAAAACATGTTTCAAAACATGCCCCCACTAAATCTAAAACTATTACAAATGTAAAAAATGTGTTTTTAAAACATGCCCCCATAGTAATTTGAAGTTGTGAAGTAATGTGGATGTCATGCCTCCATGACATGCCCTCATTGATATGCCCCCCCTTTTGAGGTGATAGAAAGTAGCAATTAGTAGTTACCTTACCTCAAAAGGATAATATAACCATGTAAAATATGAATGTACTATGTAGCATATAGAGGGAACATGTTTAGGTAGATATATCATTGAATCATAAATAATGTGATCACACCAAGTCCTAAGATGCATGATGTAGATCATGAAAACATCTAAATAGTAACAATACAAGATCAACAAGAAATCAAGAACACACATAAGATCACTCAAAATTAAATCAAAAGACAATGGTCTAAAGAGTCCTTGAATAAGGGACATATTCAAATGCCACACAATCAAAGGGACAAGACTTAGTCAAATGTCCACAAAAGCAAGAACATATTTAATTGGTAACATACAACAAACCATGACATGTACATATGTCACAATAGGCAAACATAGGCATGGGGGACACATTTAATGGAGCATATTCAAATTCTCAAGCATGAAATATAATAACAAGGCAAGACATTCAAGGAAGTGAATAAATGAAAGCATAAGCAACTAGCATAAACATATCATACTATTCCTTGGATATATGTGTTAGAACAAATATTAAGTACATAGCATATCAAGTACATTGTGAAAGATATAATCATGAATAAAGGCATATGTAATTACATATATGAGCTCAAACATGATAATATGAAGTGACCATAAAATGATATAACCTTGATGTATCATGATCATAGAGTTGGATGCCCCCAACATCCTAGTCATGTGAGTAGAGGGAAAACCCAACATCCAAAAGTGCATAGAATATGTGTGTGTGTGTGTGTGTTCATGCACCTAAATCACACTTAAAATATGTGTGAAACACATGTGTATATATTAAATATATATATCCCATCTACCAACATGGAACCAACAACATGTAAGCCAAGGAGCTAATAGGATATGCAAATTCTAAAAATATTTCTGGATTTTTGAAGTTTTTTTTTTTTTTGTATTTTTACAATTTGTGAAAGGAAAAGACTATCCTATGATCTCATCCAAAGGATGCTCATATATATATCCCCACTGTGAACCTCATGTAATAAATTGGTGGTATTTTTGAGAAGTGTGTATAGATTTAATAGATGTCATTATATGATTTATTATCCTCTGTGTATATATAATAGGACTATATGATCATGAAGCAAAAATGGTAGTAGGGGTTCATAGAACCCATCTCTAAATTTTATATAATTTATTTGAAACAACAATAATAGTAACATGTGTAGGTGCTCTGGATATCTAAATATGGTGTGTAGTAGATGAGGATTCTATGGAACCCACTGTGGATCTTTTATGCAATGGTCTCTCGAGTACAAGTTGCCTAGTAATAAGAATTGTATGTTGCTTTAGAAATAGTCTACCATCATTGTGCCGTAGTATATCTCTTCTCCCTTTAACCCTAGATTCCCCATATTTGTATTTTGAGTTAAACATTTGGTGAACCCAATTCGTATGAATGAAAAAAATTATGATTCCTAAGGTTTTCAGTTAGCTAGGGTTTTAGATTATTGTACTTTTTCATTTCATGCTTATATAATTTTTCATGCAACCTAAGTGTAGCCTTTATTAAGAGGTGTACCTATTGAAAATATTGAGCTTGCCCTCCTACCACCTAATATGTCTAAAACCAATGAGAAACTTAATCTTATGGATCATGATGATACTAATGTTGAGAATGAAAAACATACTGATGAGGTTATCATAGAAGAAGATTTTGATAATGAAAACCTAAGTCTAATGAAATTGATGAATATGAACAAGTACAATAAATTGTATTTTGTTGTGAGAATATTCATCAAACCCTGAAGACCTTGATAAAATCCTAAGAACCATATTAGAAAATAAAAAATCAAAAAGTGTAGATGAACAAGAAGGTCCATTTATTGATCATGTTATTTGAGTTATGGGTCATCCCTATATACCAACAACCCTCCCATTGAGCACATTACCACATTATACTTCTAATGGGGTAATGAGATATGTATTTCAACCTTTATTTCTTAAGGCTACTATTGCTACATCTACCATGGGAAACCTAAATACTTCAACTCAAATACTGCTTTCAATGTCTATATCTACCCAACCTATGGAAGTTGAAGGTGCATCCATGATATGTATTTTCCAAGTGTATAAGAATGAGGTGCTATATAATTTATAAATATTTTTTAAATTTTTCTCCTCTTTAATATAGTAATGAAATTATTGGTTTAGATGAGAAGAAATGCATACCTGGGTGTGTATAACACACCTTGTTTTTGCTTGAATTCAACTTGAGTGATTTTTTAGTGATTGACCTACAACTAAGAAAATGTTATAGTATATACTTAATGGTATATGTTTAACCCTAAAATGTAGATAAGAGGGATCTAGGGTCAAAGGGGTAGAGATAGTCTAGGGTATAAGGATGGTAGACTATCTATAAAGTAGGTCAATTGTTTATGAAACTCAGATAAAACATATAATGAATTTATTATGCTAAGATGTTAAAGATATAAAGTACATATATGTTAGATATTGAAATGATAATGAAAAAAATATACGTAGTTGGTTATGATGTTAATACAGATCTAGATCTAGAATAGGAAGAAAGGAGATTGGATCTAGATTCTGGATCAGTCATTTGATTATGGAAATTATACCTTTATAGTCACAGACACATCAACCTATAATGGTTATGTTTACACTATTATCTAACTTAGATATAGGTGTCTAGTATGAAATACCTACTAAAACTAGATGTGACCACTTGGATGCTTTTGATTTCTATGTCACTTTTGCTCTACTTCATTCAGATTTGGATCATGGATTATCACTCCTTGTCAAGTGATAAAACCGTGGTTCTTCATCTTCATAGTGACTGTGGGAAAAATGGGTTAGTGAGCACATAGTGTTGAGCTACCTTACAAACCCCTCTATTAATGAGCATTACCTACATACCAAATACTCTGAATATGACCTCAAACTTATGTAGTTATCTCCTACATGTTGGCTTGTGTGTGAATCATGCAATATGTGATAATAAAGTAAAACTATGACCTAGCTTGTAACTTGATAAATGTGGCTCATGGAATGCTCCTTCAGTAATTTAGACTTATATGTATGTTATCCCTATGACTGATATGGAAATAGGAAAAAATAAGGAAGCTTTGATCAATTGAGTGATTGATTGAGTGCTTTTGATAGGTTACCTTATGAGTACGTAAGAAGTTTTTAAGTGAGGAATGAATGAGGGTTGAGCTTATATTTATTCCAATCACTTTGGAGAATATCTTGCATTAAATCACGTTTCATTTGAAAATTAAATAACTTGGGGCACTGAACACTTGCATTGGGATAAGACACTTATGTTGACATAAACATCTAACTAGGATGTAAGTTTTCATGCAATTGAAAAATAGGTACAAGTCCAAAACCTACAAAAATAGAAGATAAGTAGGTTTATAACATTCTAAGAAACATTAAAGCTTGGGTCATCTGAATTACATTGGCTAAACTAAGAGATAATTAATTAGGCATAGAGAAGTAGTGTATGCAAATCGGTTGGTAGAGGGAAAGGTCTAGAAGATGAATGTACATCCATGATATGTACTTTCTAAGTGTACAAGTCTGAGGTGCTATACACTTTAGAAATAGTGTCTACATTCCCCCCTCCCCTTTAATCTAGCAATGGAATTATTGGTTTAAAGGATAAGAAATACATACTTGGGTGTGTATAACACACCTTGCCTTTGTTTGAGTCCAACTGGACTAGTTTTATAGTGACTAACCTATAACTAAGAGCATGTTCTAGTATATAATGAGTGCATATAATCTAAAATTTAGAACATTAAAATGAATAAAATTGAAACAGAGTAAGGTTTAAGAGTACATATGTGTATCGATGCAACCATCTTACATTTTAGAAATTTTATTTGAAAAGATATATCATAATAAATCATTAGAGTTGAGATTAGGACAAATACAAAATCTAGTAAGTTCATATATCTAAAGAGATAGAGAGATATTGGAAGACACATGCCCCTAACCTTGGAGAAAATGTGAGTTTTCACATAGAAGTTGATATTAGCTCAATCATGTCAATCATACTTATAACTGGGTGAGTGTGAGTGAACTAAATCACACTATAAAATTAGTGAGGATAGATGATGTAATCAATTCAAACCTATAAACTTGGAAAGATTGAGTGATTTAATCACCTCAACCATACCAAAAAGTGAACCAGTTATTATAGTAGATTGGCTCAATACAATCCATAAAATTCCAATCTAAAGGGCTAAGATAGTCCTTGAAAGTGTTTAGAATCTAAAATTGATTTGATTTTATAATATTAGATGCACATAGCATAGCATATTCAACTTAAATATGTCTTATGCTGAAATTATGTATAACAATGGTACCAATGTATAGAATTCTACCACAAATGTGTAATTAAATAATATAACTATGAATTTTTCCAATTTACAACTATGTGAGTGTGGAGAACATCTTTACAAAACATGCTCCCACTATAATCTAAAACTTAAACCTGGTGTAAATGTGGAGAACATGTTTCCAAAACATGTTCCAACTACAATCTGAATTTGAGAACTAGTGTATGTGCCAATGTGGAGGACATGTTTCCAAAACATGTCCCCACTATAATCTAGGTATGTTACATAATGAATAAGTGTGGAGAACATGTTTCCAAAACATGACCCCCCTAAATCTGAAACTATGAAAAATGTGGAGAACATGTTTTCAAAATATGCCCCCACTACAATCTGAGTTTGTGAAGAAATTTTGAAGTGATGCCTCTATGGCATGACCCCACTAATAGGCCCTCCCTTTAGAGGTGAGTTAAATTAAAAACTGGTAGTTACCTTACCTTAAAAGGATAAGATAACCATGTAAACTATGAATTTACCATGTAGCATATAGAGACAACATGTCTAAATAGATATGTCATTGAAGCAAGAAGAATGTGATCACACCAAACCCTAAGATGCATGTTGTAGATGATGGAAATGTCTAAATATTAATAGTAAAATCTCAACAAGCAATCAAGAACACATGCAAGAGCACTAAAAATCAAATCAAATTAAAATGGTCTAAGGAGACCTCAAACAAGGGGGATGTGCAAATGTCTCACAATTGAAGGGACATAACTTAGTCAAATATCCATAAAATTAAGAGTGACATATTTAAATTTCCACATACAACCAATCACATATTCAAATATCAAAGAGGCAAATATAGCCACAGGTGCCACAAATAATGGAGCATATTCAAATTCTCAAACATGCAATATAATATCAAGGCAATACACTCAAAGAAGTACATAAATTAAAGCATAAGTAACCATCATAAACATATCATACTAGTCCCTAGATATATGTGTTAGCAAAAAAATGTTAAGTGCATAGCATATCAAATACATTTCAAAAGGTATAAGCATGGATAAATTCATGTGCAAGTACATATATGAGCTCAAACATGATAATGTAAATTTACCATAGCATGGTATAACCCATATGTATTGTGATCATAAAGGTGGATGCGCCAAATCTCATGGTGACATGAGTAGATGGAAAACCTAACATCCAAAAGTGCATAGATCATGTACCTATGTATGCCTGTATCACACTCAAAATATGTGTGAAACACATGTATATAGGAATTAATTATATGCCATCTACCAACATGGAACCAACAATGTGTATGCCAAGGAGATAATATAACATGTAAATCTTGGACATATTTTTAGATTTTTGAAGTTTTTTTATATTTTTGGTATTTTTGGAATATGTGAAGCATTAAAACCTTAATTTGGATCCTTTACATTGTTTGAATCATGGTTGGATAAGTGGAAATGGTACATGGAATTTTCCTCCTCACGTTTTACATGTGTAGCAGAAGAACCAATGATATCATTTGGGATATGAATCCATTTTCCTTCACAATAAAAAAGAAATACCTTGTTGATTTTGCTAAATTTTTGCTTCTATTTGACATAACCAAAGAGTGCCCGATGTAAATACATATGGATAGGTTTGTGGCATAACCCAAATCCATGTTTGAATCACTTTAGGACCCCAAACAATTGGTAGTGTTATGTTTCCAAAGGAGTCTTTCCAACCTCCTTTACTTTTAATTTTTTTTAGATCAAAGCCAATTTATTGAAAACATATTATATTACATGTAGTTTTTGTTTATGTAGGGTCAATATGGTTATGCCAAAAATAATCACCACCCATGAATAATGTGATTGTCAAATATTTTTAGCATGGATACTTTTTGGGTTGTTCGACTTGGTGTATTTGCATAAACTGTGGACCTTGGATTTATCTCATATTGAGTAAACTTTGTAAAATCCCATATAAATATTAATAACTCCACATTTTTTTTTCAGAATGTTCATTTGGTAATTCATCTCCCTCCTTTGTATGAGGAATAAAACTTTAGTATCTAGAAAGGGATATGTTAATCTCCTTTGGATGAGTAAGTATGAATGAAGCATATATATGCACATCCACATATAAATGGGTAAATGACACATATTGTTTATTCAATGCTCTTTCTTTTAATGGAGATAGAAGACCTCTACTATAAATGAATTGTAAATCCAAATTTGAAGGTCTAAATGCTAACTCATATGATGTACTTTTGAATTGAAAGGTATAATCTTGAAGGGATTCATCATCACATTGTCTGAAATTGTGTAAATGTTCTAATGTAAGTTTTGGCATGTTATGGGTATTGAAAGCCATGAATAACGCATCTTTTAATTTTGAAAAAGTGGTTAAGGAATCATGTTTTAGGCTATAAAACCAATTATGAGCCTATTGGAAATGTTCATATGGAATAATTTTAGAAATGGTTTGTCACATTTTTCCCATTGACCAAAAGAATGTACACAGTTAATCATGTGGTCGAATGGGTCCTTATGACTCATAAAGAGAGGTAAATTTAGTAGTTAAAATTTTTTTGATAAGGATATTTAGGTATACATTGTGCAAGAGATTGATTGTTGAATGAGGTATCATTTACATTAGTAGTATAGAAAATCATTTGCATTTAAAGTATAAAAACCTAATTTTGGAGATCCCAACTAGTTCTCATCATATAAATAAGATACTCCATGTGAATGGTGGTGCTTGGCATAGGTGTTATCATTTATTCTAATCCACCACCTCTCTTGAATCTAGGTGCATGAATATCATAATCTTCATGGATAACAAGTGCAAGTTCTAAATCAATTAATTTAGCACACTTTGGTAATAGTATTGGATCTATGTATTATGGTACATTTGGTATATAATTTGAAAAGATTGGTTCATTCACCTTGTGTAGAGATATAGCAATTGGTATTGGAGGGAGGTCTGGTAAAGGCATGTATTTATCTTCTTTAAGATGAATCAACTCATCTATTGAAATAGTGGTAGCATGGACCTAATTAGAGGGATGGTAGTTACCACCATTTAAACATTTATGTGATGAAATTACTTAGAAAATATGTAGTAATAAAATAATATATCACATAATTAAGAATAGGCAACCATATCCACAAAAACAACACAAAATACTTGAATATTATGATTGAGCCACTTTAAGGGGGAAACCTCCATAATAATACAATAAGAATAAAATTCATAATATGATGTTAAAATATTAAAAACTACCTCCTATGTATATATATTTTACTTAGCCATGGTTATTCCATAGGTTGACCACACTAAGAACATCAAAAAATACAATAATATAATATGAAGGTATGTAAGCCACAAGTCAACCACACATATACCTAGATACACTATAAGTTAAGGGCATAGCATGCCCCTTCCTTTTAGAACAATGTTGTTCTCAACATTGAATCAAACCATGATGTTGTTGCAAGAATACTTCATCCTCCCATGTTGCATCTTCAAAATGCATATTCTTTCATTTGATCAAATACTCATTAATCACTCTAGTCCATGTTGTTTAATGTGTGTGTAAAGGATTTATACAAGATATAGAATGAATCAACCTTCTTCATCCAATTCAAGTAACTCAATTTGAGTGGAAACTTTATATCTAATTACCTTTTTCAGACAAGATAAATAGAAAACTAGATGTTTGTGAGTGGACAGGGATAATTATAGCTTGTAGGCCACACCAACAATTTTCTACAAGATCTGATAAGGGATATAATACTTAGGGGACAACTTATTATCCTTTTTATGTTGATTCAAATACATCTACTTATATGGATGAAAATGCACAAAGACCCAATCACCTATGTGAAAATGTCACTCACTATGGTGTTTATCTACTTGTTGCTTCATTCTATTTTATACTATTGCTAAATTATCTCAAAAAATAACTAGTACCTCCTGTTCATAGTGAATATGTTCCTTAATATCTTGAACCTTGGGATGTACCATCAAGTCTAAAATAATGGATGGGGGGTGATACACATACAATGCCACAAATGGATACATTCTGGAAGAAGTGTGAAAATAAGTGTTATACCACCATTCAACATGTGGCTACTAATGAATCCATTTGTCCTATTTGTTAAAAACAAAACAACAAATATACCCTTCTATAAAAATTTTGACTACATCTATTTGTCCATTAGAGTGAGGATTATAGGATAATTTATGAGCCAACTAGGTACCCAAACATGCAAATAATTCAATCCAAAAATTACTAGTAAATATGGGATTTAAGTCACTTATAATAACCTTTGGAGTACAATGTTATTTTTGAACAGTAATGAGAAAAGCAGAAACTATTGTACTAGCAACAAATGGTTGTGATAAGGAAAAAAATGAACACATACTTTGTGAGTCAATCTATAACTATCATGATAACAGTTTTACCTTCAGACTATGGTAACCTAGTAATGAAATCCAAGAAAACCTCCTACCAATGCTAGACAAAAATGGATAAAAGATGTAAAAGACCTAGGTCTTAATGGTTTCACCTTTGTTCTATTGACATACCATACATTTAGCCACATATTTATGGACATCACCCTTGAGTATTTCCCAAAATAAATCTTGCTTGATTTTATGATATATTTTCAAAAATCTTGAGTGACCTCTCAATGGAAATGTATGAAGCTCCTAAAGGATTTTATGTTTGAAGAGAGAATGCTTACTTCAAAATCACAACATAGAATTTTATTCACCCATTTTTTATTTTTTAGAAGATAATCATTGTTCCAAAAAATATTTGAGTTTATCATGATTAGTCTTTATCTGAAAGTGATGACCCATCAGATAAGGTGTCCATTATTTGATTGGATGCAAAATAGCCATCATCTCTTTTTCATAGATTGGCTTAAGCCTATTTTTTCCCTTTAGTTGGTGACTCTCAAATTAAATTGGTTTTTCTTGTTACATGAGTACAACCCCCATTCCATATTATGATGCATCACATTCTACATCAAAAAAATTATAAAAATCAAAAGCAACCAAAACTGGAGTGGTGCACATATCCATTTTCAACTGTTCAAATGCCTTGATATTTATATCAACTAGAAGAAGTATTTATTCAACAAATATGTGAGTGAGGTTGTGATACTACCATAATTTTTGACAAACCTATGATAGTAACCAGTTAGCCCTAAAAATCCTCAAAGGTTCTTGAGTGTCTTGGGAACTTGTCACTCCATCATCACTTAATTTTTTAGGATCAAATTTTAGTCCTTAATGTGAATCATTATGACCTAAGTACTCCACCTATTAGATATCAAAAGCACATTTGGAATGTTTTACATAAATTTGATGTTGTTTTAAAACTGAGAGTACCTATTTCACATGCTTAAAATGGTCTTCCCATTTTTTTTAATAAATGAGGATGTCATCAAAAAACACCAAGACAAACTTTCTTAAAAATGGCCTAAAAATAGTATTCAACAAACTCTATGATGTAGATTGTGCATTTGTGAGGCCAAAAGGCATGACCATAAACTCATAATGGTCTTCATGAGTTCTACAAGTTGTTTTAGGTATGTTTTTTTACTCATATTTGAATCTGATGATACCTAGATGAAGATCTAACTTGGTAAAATAAACCATACCATGTAATTCATATAGCAAATCATCAATTATTAAAATATTAAACTTACCTTTGATGGTATACTTATTGAGTTCTCTATAGTCTGAGAACATCTTCCAAGTGTCATCCTTGTTCTGCACCATGACCACTGGGGAGAAATATTCACTTTGGTTGTGTTAGATGATACCTATACCCAACATCTCCTTCACCATATTTTAAATTTCAATTTTATGGATACAAGGACACCTACAGGGTCTGATGTTGGATGGTGTACTTATATGAAAAAGTATGATGGCATGATCATGCACTTGTCTTGGTGGAATACCTTTTGGCATGTCACCAAAAATAATAGAATGGTCATCCAACACCATTTGTAAATTAGGATGGGTAGAATCCTTGGTTGGTTGAGCTTTTATGGAAAATAATCATGCCATAGATGCTTCATCACATTTTATGAGAATTTTTGTCCTCTGATGGGAACTAACTAGTTGTAGATATTTAGCCTGTAATTCATGTTGTTCAAATATCGTACCTTCTAAATAGAAATGCATGAATAGTTCCTAAAAATTTATCTCAATAGTGCCTTGTTGTCACTTTGAATTATACCATTTGAAGAGTTGATTTGGATATACTCACTCAATTGACACAATGGAAACTCTTTAAGGTTGTGGATTGTGATGAATCTCAAAAATGGCTCATTGTATCCATGAAATAACATCCTTTTTCTTTGTATAAAAAGTGGATCTAATGTAGTTTCTAAACTTATAGTCTATTTAAAATAAAATATAAATCATATATCATGGTTATTTCTTTAGAATTCATTATTATCTCTTTGTTATCTATTTCTAATGATTATTGAGAAAAAGATGTCAATGTGTACATATACAATCCATAATAAGCTAGAAAAGATGGAGTATGAGGAGTATCTATTTCAAAAACAATGTTGGATTAGTTTCAGAGTCTTCTATACTAGCTCCTAAAGAAGATCTAGCACTCAGTAAACACGCACTCACTCAATCTACAGTTGTAAACTCAGTCATAGACTCGTTTAGTAGCTATGAACTCACTTAGAAGCTACAAACTCGCCTAGTCTATAGATATGGACTTTCATAGGTGAGCTAAATACCTATACAAGTGAGCTACAAACTTATATAAGTGAGCTATGGACTTTGACATGCTAACTATAGACTTCCACAAGATTGCTACGGACTTCCACAGGACTGTTATGAATTAGCTATGTACTTTCACAGGACTGCTATGGACTAGCTATGGAGTTCCATAAGACTACTACGAACTATGACAAAACTGCCAAAGACTCGTTTGAAAAGCATTTTAAGGCATTCTAATTATTATTGGACCATTCTAAGATGTTCAAGATCATTTCTAGCTATCACAAAAAAAAAAATCATTTAGAGTCTTTTATATATAGACTTTTCATTTATAGATTGTTTATAAATATAGATTTGTATACTTTCATTCTAATAAATAACTATCTCCATATTTTGTGGAGATTGAGATTATGTTGTATTCTTATAATAAATATCTCTCTCCATATTTTATGAAGGTTAAGATATGCTAGAATATCTACGTTGTTACTCCTGAATTAGGTGTTGGTTGGAAGCATGAGATTATAAATGTAACTTTTCACAATTGAATGTAATCAATTAATATATTTTTCTCTCCATCATTCTGAGTAGTCTATTATAAAGCTTGTGTTCTAAAAAAATCCTCTTCCAAGGAATGAGTTGGCCACTCATTCCAAAGAAGATGGATCAATGTATTTGTGTTTATGTCTTTATTCTATAATTATTATTTTATTGTAAATTGTTATTTTATTTCTTTGTGGTTGAAATTATTCCTTTTTACAGTTTGTTATGAACCTACAGGTGTTTTATTTTTTCATCATTTCTTTTCAATTCAACAATTTACTTTCCTACAAATATTTTTTAATTTTTTATATGCGTGATTTAATTTATACAAGAGTGCTTTTTCATTTCTATAAGTGTGAAATGTGCTAGAAGGGACTATTTGCCAAAAATCTCTTTTCCTATTGCATATTGCTTTCAGACACCAACCCTAGATTGATATTATTAAATGAAGGGAATTGACAGCCCTCATCTTTTTTGGCACTATTGCTAGAGAATATGGTATTATTAAGAGATTCAGATTTTTTTAAGAGAATTGTCTAGTGGTAGTAGATAAACAAATTTCCTAGTGAGAGGGAATGTTTCTTTACAAATTGTGATAGGAGATAGTTGATGGTTCTTTTAGAATTGAATTTCCTGCAAAATAGATTAGAATTTATTTTCCTACAAACATAGATTAAATTTTATTTTTTTGCAATTATAAATTTAGTTTAAAATCAAAAAAACAAAACCCCATAAATACTAACACTATTGTGTAGAACAAATATAAATACTAACATCATAAAGAAAGATTTAGTGATTGATGCAGATTGAGAATGAAATTTTGAGATGGTTAAAATTTACAAAAAAGATAGTTGAAGTCATAAGAAGATGGAATTTTGGTAATTATACATCGATAACTGCTTTATTTTTCAAAAAAAAGAAAATAAAATCATGCTATTGATCTCTGATAAATTAAAAAATATGGTTTGTAATCTACTTTGCATAGTTATTGAAGTAAAACATCTGAGCCAAAATAATGTTGGTATTCAATATTCTAGGTAAGAATAGTTTATCAAGACACTACATTTGAGAGATTAAAGATACAAAATCATGTATGGTATGTTGAAAAGGAATTATTGCTCTAAACCCAAGACACTTGTGATTTTATTTGGTAGCTCTAACTTTATTCCGAATCTAGTATGGCTCATATAAATAATTGTTATGTGTGATAATGTAGAAACGGTTTTAATGACATTTTATATATATATTTATCCATTTCATGACTGACATAGTTTGTGGAGAGAATCATGCATATATTATGCACAAATCAAGCCTCTCAAAAGATTACATGCAAACATATCGTTATGCATAAAGTTAGTTATTTTGGATAGATTTCATGTGGATCAAAAAGATTTGACAAGTTTAAAATAATAATAAAAATTGCAAGCAACCAGATCACAATAGAAGTAGATTCTGTTGAAAAGAGGGGATTCTATTTTTGCTAAAAAGGCTTAATTATTTATGAAATAGTCAGTATGAAATGAAAATATCGCGTAATTATTAGAATGGGCCATGCAATGGATTTGGCATCATGTCATTCACCATAATAAAAATATTGCTCCAGATTTTATGTGGGCAAAATAACCATATCCGAACATTAAATGTAAGTCTTACATCATCATTGATTTATTATCACTATTTTTTTAGCACGTGCAATTATTGAGTTTGTTGCTCTTATTGGAGAATCTAAAAATTTTAATTTCTATTACATTGATTGTTAAGTTTTTACAAATTTTTTTGGGATTATTTTTAAATTAGAACAATGACATCTGATAGGAACTAGAAATAGATTTTACTTGTATGCAAAGTGCCAATGTTTTCCAAGAATAGTTTCCAACCCTAGATCTCAAAAAAATTAATTATACTAGTTTCAATGCTCGTTGTTTATTTTGTTTCTTTATTTTAATATTAATTTACATAGATGTTAAAATTTGAGTAAAAAATAGCCTGATTACATGAGTTTTTGAAAAAAAAAAGGGATCTAAAATAGATGCCCCTATATCTGACATGCCTATTTGAGGGACGATTTGCCTTTAGAAATTAGTTGAATTAACTATATCTGGTGATAAAACCTATAACAATATAACTACACCTTTCCAAAAATTGCTTTTAATAAATCATGTGTTTTAATCAATGGGTTGACTCTAGAAGAAATACAATTTATTACAAAATAGATGAACATCTCTACTAAATTAGTCTTGATATATTTTAAGCAGGAGCTTTAAAGATCGTGATTCATGCCTACATGCATGCAACAAGTATGGTGGAATTATGATTTTGCATGGTTTGAAAGCTATATCTTTATTATTTATTGCATCAATTTTGTTGTTTTCTATTTGGTCTAAATTTATTATAAAAAAATAGTTTTCAGCAAGATAAAAAATGCAAAAGTTAGTTTTTGATAAGCATGTGGAATATCAAATTGTATTTAAATGCATTATTTTTAACCACATAATTAATCTCTACTTTGAAGTGTGCTAATAGGAAAAATTAATGATTTTAAATGAGTTCTAAAAATAGTAGAAAATTAAATCTTTTTCTTTAGTGATTAAATGGATTTTATGAATAGAAAAAGGGTAATCTAGTCTTGCTTGACCCTATTAGGGGTTGTCGCCCCCATATCTACTTCTTTCTTTTCCAATAACAGAGAAAAATGATGAAGATTTTATGTTATTAATTTCTTAATTTTTTTGGTATTAATGTTAGTTGTTTATTTCATTTCTATGTTTTAATATTAATTTGTATGGATGTTGAAATTTGATTTTTTTAGAAAGATTCTTATTGTATGAGTTTCTAAAAAAAAGTAGAATTTGGAATAGATGGTCCTTTATCTGATGTGTTTAATTGAGGGATGATCTGACTTTGCAAATTACTTGAATCGACTATATGTGGTGATGAAACCTGTAATGATATAGTTGCACCTTTACAAAAATTACTTGTAATAAATCATTCATTTTAATCAATGGATTGACTCTAGAAGAAATGTAGATTGCTATGAAATAGGTAAACATCTCTATTAAATTAGTCTCTATATATTTTAAGCAAGTTCTTTATAGATCATGTCTCATGCCTACATGCATGCTACAAGTATGGTTGACTTATGATTTTACATGGTTTGAAAGCTATATCTTTGTTGTTTGTTGCATAAATTTTGTTGTTTTATATTTGGTCTAAATTTATTAAAAAAAAAATGTTTCCAACAAGATAAAAATTATACAAGTTAGTCTTTGATAAGCATGTGGAATATCAGATTGTATTTAAATGTATTATTTTTAACCATGCAATTAATACCTACTTTGAAGTGTGTTGATAGGAAAAATTAATGATTTCCAATGAGTTCTAAAAATAGCAGCAAATTTAATCTTTTTCTTCAGTGATTAAATGATTTTATGAATAGAAAAAAGGTAATTTGGTTTTGCTTGACCCTGTTGGGAGTTGCCACCCCCAAACCCTGTTGGGGGTTACTGCCTTCAGACCTCGCTTCTTTCTTTTCCAATAACAAAAGAAATGATGAAAATTTTATGCTATTAATTTCTTATTTTCTGGTCTTAGTGCTAGTTATTTATTTCATTTCTATATTTTAATATTAATTTGCATGGATGTTGAAATCTGAGTTAAAAAAAGAGATCAATTGTATGAGTTTCTGAAAAAAGAGGAATCTGGAATAGATCTTCCTATATCTGACGTGTCTATTTAAGGGATGATCTACCTTTGTAAATTAGTTAGATCAACCATATGCAGTGATAAAACCTGTAATGATATAGTTGTGCCTTTATAAAAATTGCCTATAATAAATCATGCATTTTAATCAATGGGTTGACTCTAGAAGAAATGCAAGTTGCTATGAAATAGGTGAACATCTCTACTAAAATAGTCTCTATCTATTTTAAGTAGGATCCTCATAGATTGTGTCTCATGCCTACATGCATGTAATAAGTATGGTGGACTTATGATTTTGCATGGTTTGAAAGCTATATCTTTACTATTTGTTGCATCAATTTTGTTGTTTTCTGTTTGGTCTAAATTTATTAAAAAAAATAGTTTACAAAAAGATAAAAATTATAAAAGTCAATTTTTGATAAGCATGTGGAATATCGAATTATATTTAAATGTGTTATTTTTAACCATGTAATTAATCCCTACTTTGAAGTATGTTGATAGTAAAAACTAATGATTTCCAAGGAGTTCTAAAAATAGTAGCAAATATAATCTTTTTCTTCAGCGATTAAAGGATTTTATGAATAGAAAAAGGGTAATCTGGTCTTGCTTGACCCCACTGGGGGTTGCCATCCCCAGACACTATTGGGGGTTGCCACCCTCAGACCTTTTCTTTTTTTTACAATAACAAAAGAAAATGATGAAGATTTTATGATGTTGATTTCTTAATTTTTCATGCTCAAAGAAGCTCATGTCTTAGTATTGGTCATGTCAAGTTTCTTGAAGAAACATACAAAGAAATATGGTTGTTTGGTAATATTTCAGGTATGATTTCTTGTACTTTGTTTTAATTTTTTATTTAGCTTTTCTCCACCAATAAACATGCACTATAAATTAAAAAAATGATGGTAGTCTAAAAATAATTAGAGTTACATTCTGGGCAAGTTCAACATGCAAGTCAGAATACTAAATTTTTATATAGTGATATGGGGCCAAATATTTAATCAATTCTAACTGATGTAGATAATAAAAAATAGTAGGAATTACATATTTTCATCAAGATTTCTAAAATAACATGAAATTATCCAAATATAATTGACAACAAATATATTGTGGTTACAAAAGTAGTAAATTGGGCTTGTTTTTTATGGGCTCTGACCTTCGACCCTATCTTATATCATGGCAGGGAGTGTGCAAGGGGTACTACCCCTTGGCCCCATTAAGGCTACTACCATCAGACCCTCACTTTTTGATTTACCAAGAAAAGAATAATATAATGAAGACCTTGCTAAACATGATGAATATCCATATCAAGTTGATGTAGAACACAAAATTTGCAACTGCAAGAGGCACTATGCAAAATTTATCTACAATTCAATAAAAATAATGTCCTCCACAATTTAATTATCTAAGTATGTTTTTTAGTTGTGATAATTTTAATAAGTTTACATAAATTACTTCAAAATCTATATTTATCTTCCTTGTACAAAATAAAAATTCATAATTCTACATAGTTCATAAATAAGTTTAGAGGTGTTCTAGATTTTCTCCAAATTATTGGTAGAGAACATCAATAATTGTAAATTTAAAGCTATTGAAAACCCACTTGGAGAGGAGGATCAAAGACTATTGAAATTATGGACTATTAATCAAATATCTATCAAATTGATAATTCCAAAAAGATAGCTAGGACTAGAACTAAATGGACTGTGCCTCAAAAAGATTAGTTTAAGCTCAACTTTGATGGGGCAACCAAAGGGAATCTAGGGGTGGCTAGTGGAAGAGGCATAATTAGATTAGATTCAAGAATGTTTGTGGCTGCTTATAATAGGGGAATTGGCATTAAAAGTAATAATGAGGCTAAATCTTTAGCCATGTTGTGGGGTATTAAACTTGATATCTCCCTGAACATTTGACACCTTCATGTGGAAGGGGATTCATAGTTTATAGTGAATGTTGCCTTAGGATCAGTGGGTATGAGTTAAAATCTAATGGATATTATTGGTGATATTTGGTTGCCTCTCAATGCCTTGGAGGAATATAATATTTCTCATATATATAAGGAAGGTAATGTTGTTGTACACACTATGGTGAATTTAGGAAGTAACAGTAATGGTTAGTGGTGTTAGAGGCTTATGTCTAGGTTTCCTCTTGAGATTTTAAATCTAATTAATAAAAATGGAAGCACATGCACAAATTAGATGTTTTGGGCTCCTTGTCATTAGTACTCTCTGGCTTAGTGGAGGTGGCTATTTCTTATGGTAAGGCAATAATTTTTTTGAGGAATCTAGAATTTTTAGATTTTAAACTCAGAATGGTGAGAATAGGGTTTTAATTTTTCAATTTTATTGGAGAGGGACTAAGGATAGGAGAAGTGGGGAGCTCACTAGGAGACCTAGAAAGCTAAGTAGGCAAGACATTGGTAGACGGACAAATCAGATAATACCCTAGCTTGAAAGGACATTGAGGAGGCAAAAGACTATCAAATGGTTTAATAAGAGGATAAAATAAAAAAAGAGGATGATGAGATGGCATGTGATGGTAGGACATGATGATCAAAAGATAAGATGGCTCAGGAATAATCAATTCCCCACATTCCCCATCTCAAGTGATCATCATTTTTACTTGAGGTGGTGAGTAACCAGGGTGGCAAAAGTAATGCCAATCTCCAAAATTATTATGCTATCATTTTTGGATTTGTATGGCCTTAAATCCATTAGAATTACTTGGAGGGGCCTATTAATATTATTAGGTATATTGTTAAATAGTCCTTCATTCCCTTTAATCTTTTTCTCTAGCTGCATGATTTTTAGCATTTAAAAATGAGTGGCGACATTGTTAAGATTGAGCTTACCTTCCCTGAGGAATTCTATCAAGAACCTATGGTTTGGCACATTTTACAGGAGGGAGATATGGTTCCATTCCTTGAGGTGATGAATGCACATGATGAAAATCCATCTCACCAGTTTGTGAAGTCTTGGGATGAAGATTATAGACAGGTCCATTTGGGGGGCATTGATTTTAAAGTCTTGAAGGAAGTGATTGGGCCAGTCATGGGATTCTCCATAAAAAGTAGAAAGCATTGTATATGTATTAAGGTGTTAGACCCAAAAAATGTGGTGATTTTCTTTAAAGGAGAATTTGTTGTGAAGATTCGTGGGGGATTCAAAAGGTAGAAGCTACCAAAGCCATGGGGAAAAATTTACCTCATGATTATGAAATACTTCATCCTCAAGGGTAGATTTAAGGTATTTTATCAGTACCACTTTGCCTTGCTCAATCATTTTAGGAATAGAATGAAGATCAGTTTTCCCTTCTTTCTATTATCCTCTCTAGAGAACTCTATTAAATAGGCCAAGGATTCCCATGCTAAGAATCATAGCTCCCCCCTCATTCCCATTCACCAATGCCTCATTCTAAGTTTGTACTATTTCCATTTAGCTTTGTGCCCATGAAAACCTATTAAAGTTTATTTTCTTGAGGACAAACTATCAACTCTAACTCCTATTGTTAAAGGTAAAGACAGAAAATCCATTAGAACTCCCAAAATATCCTCTAAAAACTTGAATGGGGGCCTCAAGATTGAAGAATGTAGTACTCCTGTAGGGACCCCAACCTCTGATTCCAAGCTTAAATCTCTAAAGAAAGCCAGTGGAAAACTTGTGACCCCTAACCAGGAGACCAAGGTGGATACAATGGTACCCACTAAAATGGAACAGAAGGTTGGGGAGGATGAGGAAAACATGTCTAAAAAGGCTAGAACTAGGAAGGAGGACTCTGGTAGGGTTGAGGATCCCATCAAAGATTTGGGCCTAGGTCCCAAACAAGAGGGGAGTGATTATGGGGATGGTGTTAAGAATCCTAGTGGCATAAGAGTTCACAGATCCATCCATATTTTTAGAATCCCATCCACTCACCCCAAGGGATTAAAATTTTTGATGACTCTAAGTTTTTTGAGGATACCATAGGGGAGGGAGAAGATGAAACACCTACTGAATCTATTTATGAGGAGGAAGGAGCAAACTACTTTTTTGAGCTAAACAAGTCTAGCTTAGAGGAGATATAGGAGGTTGTTGATGAATCCCATGGCAAGAAAAAGAAGGCAAATTTCTCATTGTGTGTTATGACTACTAATAAACTTATGGAGTTCAAACCTAAGAGGGAAAATATGCAAAATAAATGGTGGGTGATGGCAGAATTTGCTACCAAGGCTCTTTACCACATGACTTTGATGTTTGTTGCTATCAAAGACTTTGATGACAAGGTCAGAGATGTGGGGGTGGAAAGCCTTGATGATTAAAAGGATATGCTCAAGTTTTTAGCCAAATATAGGACTGTTGATAGTCCTTAATGGTCCTATTATTTTTCATGCTTTTGTGTTTCTTCATTTTTTGTCTATTATTTATGTGTTGGTAAGTATTGTTTATGGCTCGTTTGAGGCCTTCTTGTTGTGAGATGTTTTGTATAGGGTTCAGGACCCTTTTTTCCTACTGATCTTATCAAAAAAAATTGATGACATTTCATTCCATCCCTTTCCATCCATATTTAGAAATTAGTTGAAAACACATCCACTTACATAATTGGAGAACTATTATGAGGGAGTTCTTGTTTTTCCACCATAGATTTTCCTTTATATAATGTCAATTCTTGAACCATCAATTATTTTTTAATTACACTAACATACATTCCTTCATATATAATCAAATGTTCCTCTTAATATTCCTATTGTTGACATTTATAATTCTTTGATACTATTGATATTATACTTGTATGGAAAGGTTTTGTTTGTTTTGGGTTTTGTAGGATAATATCATAACAAGAAGTCATACTAGAGATTGTAATGGATACATTTATATCCATGACTTCGTCAGATAATTAACACCTTATCCTAAGTCACCTTTGACAAAATAAAATAGTAGCATCAATTGGTTTTATCTCTATATCAATGAATGATGAAGAAATATCAACATAAATAAAATTTAATGATGTGTTTGAAAGCAGTATGAGGATGTATATAGTCTATGGCTAACATTTTCCATGTCATCAATTTTCAAGGAAAAATAAACCAACAATAAAAACCCTCAAGTGTTATTGGGAGTCTTAGTTTGAAAACTAATTTACTAGCGAACCAAGTGCTAGAACTATAATTCTATGAACACTTTTCTCAACATTTATCACTTTGACTACATGGAAGAGGTTACAAATAATGAAGTTATGTCAAGCTATCTTACTTTACTATTTTACATTTAAATGTACTTTTAAGTTTTTTTATACATGAATATTCACAATTTCACTCTTTAGAAAAGTTTTGGTGTGGGGGAAAAAGAAAATAAACTACCATATGATCTATGCAATCTTATCACACTTCATTCCTTTAGCATGCATGAGGACATGCATGACATTAGGTGTGGGGGAGAATAGCCTCAAGAAATAAATAATTGGGATTATGAAAATATACTTTGACCTTAATAAAGTTATATAGTTTTCAAAACTATTTTGTAAAAATTTCAAGCAACAAGATTTACTTCATATTTTCTGTCATTATGTCAAAATTTACTTTATGGTCAAAATAAATATATGTAGGCACAATAGGAGATTTTAAACACAAGAACCTGCTCTCACTTTAAAAAAAAGAGTGAGAAACATGAGAATTCTCAACACAATAACTTGCTCTCCCTTATTTTTTTTTAGAGAGAGAGAGAGAGTAGCATGAGAATTCCACATAAGAACCTGTGTCAAATAAAATTAAGGATAATCAAAAAACCTTCACACAAGAATCTATCCTTAAAGACTGAAGCCCATTTAAAATACAAGGAAATGAATTTAACTCATGCATATATACCTTAATAATATTTTTCAAATAAAGATAGTGGCATGCATGAGGACATGCATGAGATTAGATGTGGGAGAGATGATGAGTCTCAAAAATAGTTCATTATATCCATGAAATAACATCTTTTTTCTTGCATAAGAAGTGGATCTAAATGTAGTTTCTAAACTTATAATTTATTTAGAATAAAATATAAAGTATATATCATAGTTATTTATTTAGAATTCATTATTATCTCTTTGTTAGCTATTTCTAATGATTATCATAAAAAAAAATTAATATGTGCATATGCAGTCCATTTAAGCTAGAAAAGATGGAGCATGAAGAGTAACCATTTCAAGAAAAATGTTGAAATAGTTTTAGAGGATTCTATAGTAGTTCCTAAAGAATATATATCACTTAGAAATTATAGACTCACTTAGTCTACAACTACGGACTCAATGACAAACTTGTCCAATACTTATGGACTCACTCAGCGGCTACAAACTCACCCAGTCTATAGCTATAGAGTTCCATAGGTTAGTTACATAATTTCAAAATTGAGTTATATATTTCCATAGGTGAGCTATGGACTTTGGCATGCTAGCTATGGACTTCCACAATACTACTACAGACTAGGTACAGACTTCCATCGGACTGCTACGAACTACTTACAAACTTCCATAAGACTATTATGGACTAGCTAAAAACTTCCACAAGATTGCTATGGACTATGATAGAACCAACACAGACTCATTTAGAAAGAATTTTAAGGAATTCTAATTATTATTATTCCATTCTAAGATGATCAAGATCATTTATAACTATTACAAGAATGTTTTCCATTTAGAGTCTTTCTATATATAGACTTTCGATTTATAGATTGTGTGTGTGTATATATATATATATATATATATATATATATATTACAGGAATGTTTTCCATTTAGAGTCTTTCTATATATGTATACTTTCATTCCAATAAATAACTCTCTACATATTTTGTGGAGATTGAAATTATGATGTATTCTTATACTAAATATCTCTTTCCATATTTTGTGGAGATTGAGATATGCTAGAATATATACATTGTTACTCCTACATTAGGTGTTGGTTGGAAGCATGAGATTATAAATGCAACCTTTCACATTTGAATATAATCAATTAATATACTTTTCTCTCCATCATTCTGAGTAGTCGATTTTGAAGATTGTGTTCTAAATAAATTGTCTTCTAAGGAATGAGTTGGCTACTCATTCCAAAGAAGATGAATCAATATTTTTTTCTTTATGTCTTTGTTCTATAATTATCATTTTATTGTAAATTATTATTTTATCCATTTGTATCTATAACTATTCCTTTTTAAAAATTGTTATGAACCTGTAGGTGTTTTATTTGTTTATCATTTATTTTCAATTCAACAATTTACTTTCCTACAAGTGTGATTTAATTTCATGCATGTATAATTTAATTTATGCAAGAGTGATTTTTAATTTTTGCAAGTGTGGAGTGTGTATGCAATCAAAAATTCAACATGTCTATAAATCAATCCTAACTCAGAGAAGATAGATCATACCATACACTTCTGATTGGAGACACATTAGACTGGAGGCTTTGGAACATGACCAATATGGAGATCCACTAGACTTGATTAGGGGATATATTATCACAATACATAATGATATGCAGGGTTCCAAAGCCTCCAGTCAAGCACAATCATGTAATAATCCTAAGGGAGTCCTCTATTTTATATTCACTAAACTAATAACAAGTAAGTAAAGTCTAATCTAGTGCTCACCAAAACTTATGGCATAAAGTGGGGGTTAGAAACAATAAAAGTAAATATGCATAGAAGGCATATACTTACATCAATTTATACAAAATCTTAATGCATGGAAGATAAGTACAAATGCATATCTACCTACTATTACAAAAGAGGAACAAGGTTAGGAATACCTACCTTTGAAAATGAACCCATCGAGTCTTAATCTCTCCTTTGGCCAAGGTGTTTTGTAATAGGTTGTTATGGTCTGTAAGGATGATAAAGATAAATTATCTCTAGAATACATAACCTATCAATTCATCCAAAAGACTTCTCTACAAGACAATATCTGTATCTCCAAAGAAAGTATGAAACTTGAAGCTTGATCCTAAAGTAGAATGGTTGATAAGCAGATGTGTAATAGCTCTTACGTATTCTTCTCTTCTCTAAAAAATGATGAAAATAACTTGTATATATAGGCAAATCTAACCCTAAACCCTTACAAAAAAATTGGCTGACAGGGTCGACCTAGTAATGTTTTGGATAATAACCCATGCTGAAAATGAACTACGTTGACATTGTTGGATAATGATAAAACAATATAGGGTTGACCCAGCTGACATAATTTCAAAATTGCTAAAAGGGGATTTAGGCTAGGAAAAGTTTAATAAAAGTGGCAAATGATTGGAAAATGAACTACGTTGACACTATTGGTTGATGATAAAACAATATAGGGTCGACCCAGTTGACATAATTTTAAAATTGTTAAAAGGGGATTTAGGGTAGGGAAAAGGTCAATGAAAGTGGTAAATGACTAGAGAAGGGTGTATTAGAGAATAACAAGCTTAGTGAAATGGTTTTTAGGAGACAAGTATGTAGATAACAAGTAGAAAAATGGATAATAATCTTGTGAAGCACCAATGGTCTCCCACCCCTTTCTCAGTGCACCCCTTAAGGCATACACTCAGAGAGATTGAGACTTGAGGGTTCATACAAGATACAAAGTGTTAGTAATCAATAAATTTAGGAAATATTATGTGTATATATAGTGTGGTATAAGGGACCATTTACTAGAAATCTCTTTCTCCTATTGCATATTGCCTTTAGAAATCAACCCTAGATTGACATTATTAAATGAAGGGAGTTGATGACCCTCATCAAGCAACCTGTGGATAAAGAGAACCTCCAGAGAGGTTTGGCTCCCTTGATGCTACACATATACAATTACTACACCTATTCAAATTATAGGAAAAAAGAAAATAACAAGATGAAAGTAATAGAAAAATGGGGTAATATACCAAATTATAGGTCTCCTTCTCTTTTCTATGAGTTCATAACAAAGCTAGGACAATGATTGAATCTCACAAAACTCTAAACAATATTTCTATCATAAACATTTTAATATGGAGGCTATAGCTAATTCATCATTTAAAAGGTACAATCAAGAGGTATAGAATGAGACACTAGTGAAGGTTTTCCACACTTAACATTTGTAAAAAACTACCTGACATACACCATATGACCTACAATAAGATGATTTACACACAAAGAGGCAAGAATTTTTAGGCCCCTAGCTCATTAACTAAAGGATTCATGTCAGCATGACATCCACCTAGGTGTGAAGGAATCATTTTATGTAGTGGTTATCCCTATGAAATTTTGGCATCAGTTGGAAGGTGCAGTACATATCTTGCACCAGTTGGCAGACAACTATCTCTTAGATATTTAGGTCATCTTCTAGGATTGGAGAGATATGTAAATTACAACATAGACTTTGTGGAATCATGAATATGGTAGTTATGATGACCAAATTCCAACTCTACACTCGGCATGCACCGTCCACCCTAGAGAAGATGCTCCCAAAGACTATTTAAGGAGATTGAGCTAGATGAAGTAAAAGGACAATGAGAATTATAGTGATGCCCTAGAGAAATGATGTTGTTTTGTATACATTACTTTGGTAGCCTTTTAGAGTAGGAATAGTATGGAAGCCATGAATGATCCACTTGTAAGTGCCCAAGCTCATTTGTGAGCATCTGGGTCATTGAGTAGTGTGAACTGAACATTTATTAAGATATGAACTCTATACTCTATTATACATCTTGAATAATGGTGAAGATTATTATAGTAAAACATAATGTGGTTGGTTTATGCATCTTTAGTATTGCTAGTAGAATGTGTAATGGATGTAATGTTACATTTTTAATACAACTATGTAAGTAATGTTTATGCATGCTACTAGTTCATGTCTTTAATGGATTTCCTGCAAACTTTCATGATGTCATCTGTAAGTAATGTTTGAGTATAGAGTATGTGCCAATTATTCCTATCCTTGTTAGGATCGTATGTCTAGCATGAGTAGTTTGAGTGAAAGTACCCTTGTGACCCCTTACGAGCCTATATGACACTAGGCTTAGTCCATGAAGGGTTGACACCTATGGATCTACCTAAATCTTTCTTTCAATTGATCAAGTCCTCTAATTAAAGTCTCATGCCATGGCATAACTAGCCTAATGCAGGCTCCAGTTCCTTCTCAATTGTGCTTTGGGTGAATGCATAAGGCATATGCCTTATATGGATTAATGTTGGTGTAGTCAAGTGTTAAAATATTGAGCATAAAGGGATTATCCCATGCTTGTGCCTAGTTCTAATAAATTGAGAATTAACTAATATAACTTTGTGATCTTTTCTACAACATTTTGGTTCCATTGTTGGGACCCATGTTGAATTTTTTTGCTATGATGGTGTAACAAAATGATGTATCAACTTTTCCACAAAAACATCAAACATTGGATGTAATAAGTTGAAGATAGTTTTGTACTGCATCCAACCTATAGAGGATAAAAGCTGAGAAAATGGGTTCAGGACAACCTATATGATGTTTTGTATAAGGTTTTTTTCTATGAGTTACTTGAGCATGTGTACAAGTGGTTGATTACATATTCAACCCATAGAAGAAGAAATTATGGATAGTGTTATGAGTGGACAAAGGAGCACCTAAAGAGGCTTCAGACCATAAATGCTACTTGGACTAGAGCAGTAGATAAATGGTGGCAAGGAGCTTTGAATAGCTACATACTTGAGTTTATAATCTCAATATACTTGTGACCTAAGGAAGTAAAGTACCAGTTTTTGTGTGACATGAGAGGCATATTTGTGAAGGAATTTGGTGCAGAGATCAAAAATTTAATGATGGATTATAGTTTTGAAATTTAGGAATGGAAAGCTAAAATCCTTTTATGTATAGGCAGTGAAAAGGGAGAGAAGGGGATGTGTAGGTGAAGTGTAATGGAATGGGATGAGAAAATTGAGACCCAAAAACTTAGAAGATAAACTTGTAATAAGAAATGATGTTGACTAATGGAAGATCTAGAACCTATAGCAAGTTGGAGGGGCATAGGGAAAGATCTCTTTAAATACAACGATGTGAGGATGAAAGATATAATGAAATGATGGATTGAGATAAACACTTGATAGGTGTGGAATTAATTGGGTTCATATAGAATTTAGTGACAATAGATATGTTTGATGTGTCTACCCCCTTTGAACCTATGGCACATGCTCACATGTTGGCTCCCCTACTTGAATAAAGTACAAAAGTAATAATTGACTCTACTAATGACATAAATCTTAGATGTTTTGTAGACTTGGATTGCAACTTTCTGATTGAAAAAATTATTCCATACAAGAAGGTGAGTAAAACTACCTCTAGACCATTAGGCCTAGCTTACGACAACATAACTTGAATGTGAGCATACCAACTCAACCAATGTTAGCAACTCAAAGTGGGAAATAGCCCACAAGAAGTAGTTAAGTCCCATGAGTAATTAGTACAGTGTCAACAACATCAATTTCACTAATAGTAATGATGGGACTAGTGCCTAACCCTATGGCTAGAGGCATTAAAGGACCACCACTAAGATACGCACCAAAGAGATAAGTGCCTCAAATACTAGTTTCCCCCATAATAAATCTATTACAAGATGGCTATGCACTTTATAGAATATCATGGTATGGAGAATGTCATAGAACATGTGTTGAAATGTGAACTACAGTGGCATCCATTGAGCATAACCTAATCAGAGTGTAAGGCTACCCAGTTTGTAACCACTTTGCTTGATTGTGCCCACATCTAGTATAGGAAATTGATCCTAACCAGGACATGGTTGACTATGATACCTTGAAGGATACATCCCTGAAGCAATTTGACATTTTAGAGTTTGAACAATAGAACATCACCAAACTAAAAGAGATTACCCAAGGACTCTCATAGAGTGTGTGCCTATATGATTTTAGGTTCAAAACTCTCCTATCGAATCTCTTATATGATATTCACCCTTTTCAACATATGTAGTGGTTCATTAGGGGGTTACTTATTCCATTCTGAAGAGCACTTTCCATGAAGACTTTTATAGACCCTCAAGAAGTGCTTGAAACTGTGCTCAGAGCCAAGGCAATTAAAAGTGTAGATACCAAGATCAACCCATTTATAGAAGCGTAGATTATATCTATGGCCTCCCAACTCTAGAAGATTATCGCTAGCTCATCATATGATGTTCTAAGTGGACTATGGTGTACCAACTATAAATTAGGGGGCCATAATATGACCAAATACCTATGGAGAAATGTGTGTACTTTGATTTTAAGTTGTGAAGTTTGTCGAGAGGTGTGTGACATCTAAAACTACCCTTTATTGCAACATACTAGCCATGTCAACACAACCATCTATTATTAGTTTTGTGATGCCTATACACCAGGTGATTGATGAAATGCATGAGAACATGGAAAGAGGTGCATGGTAGTCCACCATAACAGTCAAAGGGAAAATAAATAAAGGTAATGAGGGCTATAACCCAAGCTTCAAAATGTAATGAGGCACTAGAGGGTGAGGTGGATGATGTGGTGGTGAAAGGTTCCCATCGTGCTCATGTTATAAGTATGTCTCAATAAAGCACTATCAGCATGATTGTTCTATGCATCCTAGGTGTGGGTATTGTCAACAATCCCATAAGGTTGAAGAATGCCCTGACCTATACAAAAATTTGACCCAAGATAGGCCTAACATATACAAAGGAATAACAATGATCAGACCTCAATAGAAAATAGAAAATTGGATGCTAAAGGTGTAATTTATGTGTACATAGGTAGTCAAGGTACATGAAAATACATGCAGTGGATTCATCACTCAACTGTTAATTATGCCAATACCTAAATTATGCTTAGAATATGATGTAAAGGGTTGCAATGAGCATATAACGCAGATTGAACCTAAATTTGTGCCATACCCAGACCTAATGCACTATAAATATGTGTTACAGCAAGTTATGAGTGTCATCCAAAACTTGCAAGGGGAGCTCCAATTAGTGTAAGACCTAAAAACATAGGTTGTTACCTCACATAAGAAGTAAGATAGTTAGGAGACTGAGATACAAGAATTAATTGAGATCATGTGCCTCCTACAAATAGAGGGATGTTACCCTTATTGAAGAACTTATTCCTAGAGCATGTATGTTAAAAATAATTTGAGGTCATTATGCCATGTATCGAGAGAGCGTGAGAAGTTCAGCACACACAAAATTTTGATTATTACCAAGAACTCTTAGTAATTCCACTATTGATGGATGGTCTATTTGTAAGGTTCTTGTAGACACAAGCACTAAGGTCAACATCTTGACTAAGAATGCTTAGGAGAAAATGGGTAGGTTAGACTTGAGACCCTCCCCTCATGTACTCTTCATGGACAATAAGACATGGGTGTAACCTATCATAATTATGAAGAGTTTAATTAAATATATCATGGGCATCGAATTCCATTCTAATTTTGAAGTGATAGAATTAGCAGAGCAGGACAACTACTTGATGCTTCTAGGAAGGCCATGGTGTTATGTAAACAATGAAAATATGCACTTCAAAAGTCACTACATGACATTTGAGAATGGAAAGGAGAGGGTAGTTTTACCCCTCTCAAATGACCAAGGACCCTTTATGTTGAGAGCATAGACATCAACTATGAGATCAACCATAGCTATAACATACAACATAAGGCATCGAAACTCTAGACCCAAATGATCAAAGAATCATCTCTTGGGAAGATAGATAATTAGCTTCAGATACCACTAACATTACTTGTGATCGATGGGTTAAGAAAGCATGTGAGACCACTGGCCAAAGGTGCCACTTGATGCATGCAAAGGCACCAAAACCAATAAAAATAGGCTAGGTATAGATCAAGTTCACTTCTAAAATATGGGTCCCTTACGTCAAGAAAAAGGGAAAAAGAGTGTTTTGCATTAATACGAGTAAATTTGCATCTTTCCCAAGATATGAAGGGAGTATTCCAATGGAAGACTATGTCCATGACCTTGAGTCATGCATCCCAAAAGAGGTGGATAGGATGGGCACACTAGTGTATATATTGAAGAGAATTATCACTCATTGGTGGGTAGTGAAAAATCCTAGCTTACCTACTTGGTAAGATGTGAAGGCAACCATTTGCACTAGATTTAGAAAGAGTAATGAGGACCTAAACATTTTAGCCTACTATGATGACTTTGACCCTATACTACATATACGTCTTTGTAAATAAACATGGACTATTTATAGTAAAAATTCCCCAAGGAACATATGTATGCGTGCCTTTTATAGGACCTTGAAGACTTGGGCATGGGCATGGTACGTAGTCAATTAGACACATCATAAGACAATGAATTGGGATGCCCTTAAGGAGTAGTTTGTTTAAACCTTCTCCTTTTCTTTGCAAAACCTTGAGTTGATTGAGCCACTAAAGGTAGTTTTAAGGTCAGTGTTTGAGGACATTGCAATATTAAAAGGGTTCATAAAAGATATGTTTGTAAAAAAAGGGTTAACACTCCCAACCTTCTTTAAAGAGCAAACTCTCAACAGTGACTAGCGATGAATATGATGACACATGAAAGGCATGCAACTAGAAGAATTTGACAGGCAAAAGGAAGTTAGTGTGCTAATTTGAGAATAGCACCTTATAAGAGGAAGACCCTACCCATCTTTAGATAGAGATAATTGAGGGTAGTAGACAAGTTGAGGATTCACACCAAGAGAAGAATGAACCCTATCGAGTTCCATTAAAACTACTAAGGTAGATATTAGTTCAGAGGGGGAACCAAAAATTACCACTCTGGGCACCTATTGGTTTAACATAGAATTGATGCATCTTGTGGATCTCTTGAAGGAATTCAAAGACGTGTTCCTTCATAACTATAGACATATGAAAGGCACACACCCATCCCTCAAAAATATGAGCATTAAACTATTCGATAGTGTAAGACCCATCAAGAAGTGACCTTAAACGATGAACCTAAATCTTTATGCTAAGGTTAAGATAAAAATTGATGACATGATAGTCGTCAACATCATATACCCTATACAATAATTTGAACAGGTTAGCTCAATGGTCATCAACATTAAAAAATATGGGTGCATTTGAATTTATGTTGACTATAGCTTATTAAACACTACCTATGTGATTGACCCCTCTCCAAATCCAATCACTAACAAAGTATTAGATGGTGTCACAAGCTATGTGATATATACCTTTATTGATGGGTTCTCAGGTACCATCAAGTATAGATCAAGTATAAGGACAAACCCAAAACCACCTTTATGATTTAATGGGGTTATTTCACATACAACATGATGCCCTCTAGATTGAAAAATATAGCAACCATGTTCTCCTAAGTGGTGATCACCACTTTCAAAAACTTTATTCACAAGTTCTTCCAAGTATACTTAGATAATTAGACAGTGTATGGGTTAGTGAAGGATCACTATGACAAATTATGCCTAATGTTTGAAATGTGTATGTCATTAAAATTTTCATTAAACCTAAAGAAATGTGTTTTTACAATGCCATTTGGCACTTTGCACAGGCACATCATCTGCAAGGATGGTCTACTCGTTGATCCCACAAATATTGCAATCATCCTTTAGTTTTAGACCCTGTCAACACATAAATATGTTTATACCTTTCTTAGACATTATCGGTACTATATAAATTTCATAACTAACTATGCTAATATTTTGGTGCTGCTAGAAGATATCTTGTGCAAGGAAAGTCCATTCTATTATGGTGTAGTGCAAAAAAATGCTTTTGACACCCTAAAGCTCAAAATAGAAAGTGCATTGATGTTATAATTTCTTGACTAGGAAACTCCCTTCCATGTCCACATTGATGCCTATGATACCGTAATCAATGCCATTCTGGCACAACTAGGTGAGGAAAAAATAAATCATCCTATTTCCTTCACAAGCCAAAAACTAACCAAGGTAGAATAAAACTACACCATAACTGAGCATGAGGTGCTTGCCATGGTTTATGCCCTACAAAATTTTTGACAATATTTATTGGTGACCCCCTTCATCTTCTTCATTGATCACAAGGAGCTCAAGTACCTGGTGAACAAGATCATTTTACATAAGCACATTTGTCAATGGATTTTTTTGTTTCAAGAGTTATAGTTCTCTATTATAGTAAAGCTTGAAAAATAAAACTCAGGCCCAGACCATCTATCCCACATCAACAATGGTGATGCAAAAATGCCTATAAAAGATGATATGCTTGATATGTAACTTTCTAGGGTTTAGCACATCCCTAAAGACTTAGAGAGATCACTGCATTTCTAACCTTTGGATCTGCACCCTAGACCATGATGACTAAGGAGAAGAAGTAGCTCATAGTTTGTATACCCCCTTTCAACTCATTAGTGGGGAACTATACAAGTTAAGCCATAATGAGGTCATGCATCGATGTGTCTTAGAGCATGAATGGGACTCAATACTGTAAGATGTGCATTAGGAGATTGTAGGAGGCTATTACACTAGAGATGCTATAGCATGTAAAGTACTACAATCAAGCTTGTGGTGGCTAACTTTATTTTATGACATAAAAGAGTATGCCAAATCATGTGACATCTACGAGTACATGAGAAAACCAAACCACTGGGATGAGATGCCTCTCGTCCCCATCCTTACCCAAGCACCATTTGAAAAATAGAACATTGACTTTGTTGGGCCCATTACTCCCATGGCAAGACAGACATGTGCAAGATATATTATGGTTGTCATAGATTACTTTACCAAATACATTGAAGTAGTGTCAACCAAATATTTTATAGCTACTACTATAGAAATATTTATCTGGTAGAATATCATTAGTCATTATAGATTCCCACTTAGCTTGACTAGTGATCATGGTGTGTACTTCATTAATGAAATAGTTCAAATATTATTATTTGAATATATAGTGGCACACCATAAAATGACACCCTACCATCCCCAAGTGAATGGCACCATAGAGGCATTCAATAAAATATTGAGGACGTACCTCATAAAAATATGTGACATTGGTCACAAAGATTGGGATGATCATGTGTCAATGGTTTTATGGGCTTATCACACTACATATAAGTGCCTGAACAAGGCCACACCATTTCAACTGATGTTTGACGTAGAAGCAATTTTACTTATAGAATTCTTAGTGCCCTCATTTCACATCATGTGTACTAGTTAATTGGATGATCATGAATCTTCAAGTGCATGCCTAGAAGACTTGGAGCACCTGGATGAGACATGCACCTACACATAGTGGAGCTAGTAGATAGAAAAGGCATGCCAAAAGTTATGTCATGATAAGCACATCAAGCACAAGGTATTTATATAAGGTACACTGGTCTTTTTATATGACTCTAACTACCTCAGGAACCTAGGCAAGCTACAAATTAGGTAGATGGGACCTTACATCATCCATAGTATATTGAATACTAACACATGTAAGCTATGCATGTTTATGGGTGAAATACTCCCTAGGCATTTCAGTGGTAATATATTGAAGCTTTATAGTCACTAGGATGGCACTTGCACCATCAAACATTGACTTTTTGATCACAAGTCAGTTGTTGGGTTTTGACCATAATAAAATTTGGTGCAAGCCAAATCTTTCCTTATGTTTATTTCTATTGTGTTGAGTGAATAAGCATGGCACTTTTAGGCCTATAAGAAAACTCTTATAATGCATACATGCATAAATCCAGTTGGGTGAGTTGAGCACGGTCACTTTTTAAGTGTTTAAAACCAGACACCTTAGTTTTTGGGTACACGTGAAGTTGGCCAAGTTCGAAAAAGTTGTAAGTGCAAGTTGATGAAGGGAGGCACACCAGTTGTTTATGCACAAGAAATCAAGGAGATAATGAAGCACTTGAAGACCAGTGTAAAGATTTATATGAGGTAGGGAAGGCCAAAGCAATAGACATGAAAGCATAGAGAAATCGACTAAAAAAGAGAGGTGTGTTTATAAAGATGCACAAGACTAAAAAAGATGGAATCAAGGAGGATAAATTGTGTGCTTATGAAACACTACACCCAAGTTTCCATAAGAAGGGCAAAGGTCATGCCAAGTTGAAATAAGCATAAGAGAATGATCATCGAGATAGTTGTCACCCACCCAACTATCGTTGAGAAGTGACCATTTGAATCACCATCACTTTACCAAATAAACCACTACAAAATTTAATGCTACAGTGGTGGAAGAAAAAATTTACATAATAAATGAGCAATTGGCAGTAGATTCTACCAAATTTTATGGGATAGCAGATTTCAAGAAATCCATGTGTCATAAGCCATTAATGAGGTAACTAAAAACATAGTATAAATGGCTGAACAACAAACTTCACTAAGTTACTGACCTTTATAAGAATTCAAACCCAAAATAAAGTGTTGAAGCCATTAAAACTAGATAATGCTACCAAATAGAACTAATCACCCATAGCCCTTCCAAGCAAGAGCAAAATACCACCAACAAAATTGAGTTCTACTTTGAGTTGAAAAGGAGGCAAGTGGAGAGAAATTGATAAAGAAACAGGGCAGTAGAAGTTTTGTAGAATGACCAGGCCACCATTAATAGTGAAGGAAGCTTGAGAGCCGAATGCATGGTTGTATTTTCCATGATTGTGAAAAAGTGCCAAGCAAAATTTTGGGTTTTGATAAGATCAACCAGCCACACTTCAATAGCAACAGGTTTATAATGGGAAAAAATAGGCTAAACATAGGTCCATCATAGGAATAGAAGTATGTGAAGAAAGAGTGGGTGGTGAAAGAATAAGTTTTAGTAAAATGGGATGCATATCTGGTGGAAGGTGTAAGCATCATGGAAATAGATCTAAAAGAAAGCATAAAGCTCTCCTATAGATAAATGCAATTCCCCCCAGAGGTCATGATGGGGGAGAAGTGGGTGTCATTTGTGGACATGTGCAAGCTCAAGGATTACAACCATAGAATGGGAAGCAATGCACAAGAGTTGAAGTAGGACTTGGTGGTGGACATAAGGAAGAAGATAAAGGCAAACACCACAATCTTCAATGTTTCCATTAGAGACAATTGGTAACCATGGAAACCACATAACTATTTGAGTTACCAAGCTTTAGCAAGTTAGAAGAGTTTGTGTAATTCCTCCTCTTTCATGTGCATGGTGATCACTTCTAATTCATAGGATGGTGCATGAGGATCTTGGCAAGACTCATTAGTAGAATCATGGGACTACCCAGCATAGGGGTAGACATTTGTGAGATGATGGAGGATGAAGTTGAGGTTAAAAGGGTCATAAAACTCTTAGGATTCTACAAGTCAAGGTTTGCACTCCCCATCAAGGACATCCAAGACCCTAGCAAAAGGGCAATGATGCACCCAGATAGCTTCAAACTATGCCCTAGCATCCAGTGGTCCAAGATTAGCAAGACCTTCTTGTGCATTACCCACCACATGGTGCAAGGGGTGAAATTTAACATCTCCAAGTTCATTATTGAGGAGATTATCAAGAACACATAAGAGTGTCATCAAGTGTGTGAAACCTTTCAATAGGGGTATATGTTGATTTTGATAGTGATAAAGGAAATAGGTATGTTAGATGGTAATGATGACCACCTATGGGTGTTCCCAGCCAATCATGAGTCCTTTATGATGAAGTACCAAGACTTCATTTTCCCACCATCTTCTCATATAATTACAAGACCATGGTACAAAGATGGTGTGATAGGTACATATAAGCCTTTAGGAAGGAGTGGCACATCCCACAAGAATTTCCCAAATAATTGGTGGGAATGGAAACTGTTGTCATGATATAACACTTCTACATGGTACACCTAGCACTCATAGATGGTAACCTATCAGGATGGCTCTAGTTGACTTACATGCTCTTGGCTAAGTATTTCATGGCAGTTTTAAGGATAGTCCTTAATGCACAACATCTTAAGATCATAGTCAATATTGTGGATCAAGATAAAAACATGATGAAGTGTTAATCTGTGCACCCTAGAACTAAGGCCACTAAAGATGAGGAAGATGACACTAATAGGATGGATGTCCATCCCCTTTAGAGAGTGATAATAAATGAGAGTATCTTTAACCTCTACTATGAAATGAAGTTGTGCAAAAAAGGTGACAATCCTAGAAAAGATGATGAGCACCCCCTCTTTGTTGGTGATGAAGGGAAGTTGCACTGAAGCTGCAATAGAAGACTCTCTAAAAGAAATGGGGAGAGAATATTGAAGAGATCACAAAGTTCATATAGCTAAAAATTACCTTTAAAGAGATAATTGTGACCCCTGATCTGAAGAAACACATGACCCTAATGCAAGAGAGTACTTCTTCCAACAAGAAGCACAATAAAAATACCAAGGAACCTATTACATTCTTGAATATCAATCTTACAGAGGTGGAGAAAGAGGAAACCCTCGTACCTATAATAGATGAGGAAACTGAAGAAGATCAGGCAGGTACCAATATCCTACAAGTAGAAGGAGAAAAGGAACCCAAAGCTAAAAAAGTGTAGGAATACCTACAAAGTGGTATGACTGACATGCTTAAGGAAATAGAGGAGATAGCAAGCCCCTCATATAGTGAATAATCCTCCACACTACCACCATAAATAAAAGAGGAGAAAATAAGGGTTTGGAATAAAATGGGTTTGAGTGAGGAGGACATCAATAAGGTGTTGGTGCTTGAAGAAAAGTAGAGACTTGCCCAAGAAATGGAATTGGCCAAGGTAGAGAAAAGTGCCTTGAAGGTTTCCATAAGCATAAGACCAGAAATTGAAGTGGTCAAGAAAGCACCAAGTTCCCCCACCAGGAAGGTGGAAGAAGTTGCATAAGAGGAATGCTCAAGTAGTGAAGGGGTGCCTGAAGAGAAAGAAGGTGATACTAGTGCCTTAGAAAATAAAACAAAGATAGTGGAGGAACCCTAATAGCAATAAGGGGATGTTGGAATCAAATGAATTTCCTTAAAGGTGAGTATTGAAAAACCTTAAAATAAATAAATAGATAAGGGGGAGAATTTTGAGGAAGAAACACCTAAGGATCAAATAGGTGAGTTCTTTAAAAAGAGCGTCGAAGAGAGCAGTGGTGCTAGTGAAGAGGAGGAAGTACAGAGAAAAAAATTCATCATCAAGAAGGATGACAAGGAGTTGAATATAATGTAAAAGGCATAGAAGGGATGGGTGGGTGAAGAACTCTATATGTATGACACTATGCCCCCCAAGCTGCCATGACTAGGATGCACAAAAAACTCTCATTTGTGCTAGACCATTACATGGATGAGCCCTAATTTGAGGTACCTAGGGTAGCTACCTTGAGCATGCAAGAGCCTAATTAGGGGTAGGATTCCCTCCTTATTAACCTTTTCACCATAAACCCAATCCAATCTGAGAATGCACTAATTAGGATGGCCACAAAATTTACTTGTTGAAACATCATCAATGACAGTAAGGTGAGAAAATGGAAAAGGCTCCACAAAGAAGCCAAAGATGAAGCACAGGCCACCAAATTCAAGTTATAAAAACTTTATGATCACTTAGAGGAAGTTAAACCATCTCTTCTAATCATTTTCAATACTTCAAACCTTTCAAAGGTTAATAAAATTT
Organism: Torreya grandis; assembly: GCA_037957365.1. NCBI lineage: Eukaryota > Viridiplantae > Streptophyta > Pinopsida > Cupressales > Taxaceae > Torreya > Torreya grandis. The sequence continues at coordinate 5,114,447 of JARHVA010000002.1, forward strand.
ATGTGTTGGTAGAGCAGATACTTCCAAGGTTAAAACCCGAGATAGCGTAAGAATAAGAAGATCCCAACATCGTGCTATAGAAAGAGCTAGTTAACAAGTTCCAAGAGGTAGAATACCTCTTTGCTAAATTACAAGAGGGTGTAGATGTAGTATACACCATATTCTTAAGCTTATTCAACCAAACCTCAATTTTAGATGCATGCCTAAAGCAGGTAAAGGAAGAGAAGAAGCAGATGGCACAAGTGTACTCGACAAGTTAGTTAGAGAAGGTGCATATTATTAGTAGTGTGAATACACTCAGTAACCAAATCAAAGATCAAGATCAAAAATTTTAAGCACTCTTATACACTCTATATACTAAGGCCTGTGAACAAGGAGTGATCTTAGACAGGAGTGTAGAAAAGGTAAAAGCTAATGTTGAGGCCTTTCAAAAGGAATAGGAAAAAATGAATGTGCTTACGATCACTATTGCATCCACCAAATAGATAGTGCCACTGAAGAAATAAAGCTCACTATTAAGGGCTTTAAAGACTTCAACACTAAACTTAAGGAGAATGCACCCAAGTTATACACTCCTAAGAGCTTGATAGCCTAGTCTGAGGATGGACTAATGTTTTTGTACAGGGTAATGTTGGGCCCCTAGCTTGTTAAGTAAAGGATTCACACCAGCACAACATCTACCTATTCACGAAGGAATGATTTTATGTATTGGTTAGCCCTATGGCATTTTAACACCAGCTAGAGGGTGTAGCGCATCTCTTGCAGCAGTTGGCAAATGGTAAACTATCTCCTAGATTTTTAGGGCATCATCTAGGATTGATGATACGTGGTAACTATGGTGCAAAATTTATAGAGTCATGCAGCCAATACCTATGATGACCAATCTCTAACTCAGCACTCAGTGTACACCTTCTACCCAGGTGAAGATGCTCCCAAAGACTATCTAAGGATCTTGATCCAAATGAAGTAGAGGGATGATGAGAATTGTAATGATACCCTAGCAAAATGAAGTTATTTTGTATACATTACTTCAGTAGTCCTTTGGTGTATACATAGTATAGAAGCCATGAAGGCTCCACTTGTAAGTGCCCAAGCTCATCTGTGAGCCTTTAGGTTATTGAGTAGGGTGAATTAAACATTTTTTCTTCTATGAACTCTATACTTTATTATAATTTTTTATTAATGGCAAATATTATTGTAGTAAAACATAATGGGGTTGGTTTATGCATCTTTAGTATTGCTAATGGAATGTGTAATGGATGTAATGTTGTATTTTCAATATAATCATGTTAAGGAATTTTCATGCATGTTAATCATTTGCATAATTAATAGAGTCCATGTAAACTTTCATGATGTCATTTTTACTTTTCACAAAGTTTGAGTATAGAGTCTATGCCAAGTATTCCTATCTTTGTTAGGATAACGTGTCTAGCATGAGTAGTTTGAGTGAAAGTAGCCTTGTGACCCCTTAAGTGCCTATATGACATTAGGATTAGTCCATAAAGGGCTTACACCTATGTATCTACATAAATCTTTCTTTGAATTGATCAAGTCCCATAATTAAAGTCTCATACCATGGTATAACAAGCCTAATGTGGGCCCAAGTTCCTTCTCAACTATGTTTCAGGTGAGCATATAAGGCTTGTGCCTTATGTGGAATGATGCCAATGCAATCGATTGTTAAAATGCTAAATGCAAAGGGAGTATCCCATGCTTGAACTTAGTTGTAATAAACCAAGAATTAACTAAGTCAACTTTGTGATATTTTCTACACCAAGAATGAAGAGGACAAATTCAAAGAGATGGAACATAAACACTATCATTCATCAATAATTCACCATAAGACACTAAATATGAGATGACAAAGGTATAAATAGCTTGTATTCACTTCAAAAGCAATAACAAGTATCAATTTTATAAGGGCTTCACCATAATAACATTTAAGATCCATTACAATGTCATTTTTAGTAGTATATATAGGAAAATCAAGAAGAGAGAGAGAAGGTGGATGTGTAAGAAGTTCATTATGATTGTCATCTATCATGAAACCAGTTACAACTTCAATGGAAAGTGAAAACTAGTCATATGATTCTTACTCTACATGTGTTGGCTTTGCTTGATGATGGCCTCATGATAAGTGGTGTAGAAGTAGATCTTGAACTTTTATGACTTGTACTTGATCTCTTAAAATTGTCCTTTCTTGATTGAGGAGTTACAAGCTTAGGTCTTGACACATGGCTCACTTGCTCTCCTTAGCATCTTTATACACCATCCTTGAATCTTTCAATGCATATTTCATCATGGTGAATTAAATCTCTTCATACTATGATCTTTTTCCTTAGAACCTATAATTTCATGTTTAAGATTGTTTGATCTAATGGAATGTAGTGAAGATAAGTCTATCCATTCATACAATGTCTAGTCTTTGTTTGAAGACTACCACCACAATCATGTCAACCTCATGGAGGTCTTATAGAATATCATGCAACATTTTCCCATTTTTTAGATCATATTCAATTGATTATCTATCTATGTTTAGGAATCTTCAACACTGATCTTGTAGGTTTCTTAGGTCCTATTAGTGTTTTCAATAGCATGTTCAACTGTTACAAGGTCTCCTGAGAGATATTTGACTGGAAACAACTTTTGAGCCTTCTCTCTAGGCTTCTTAGAGGTAATATTGATGTTTACCAAGCCACCTTATTCATCATTACCTAAAAAAACTTGGTGCATAATGAAATTACCCTAAAATAAGCTTGAAACAAATGATAAAGGCTTGTATTTGTCTTTGAAGTCTCTTATCATCATGAAGCTTATGGATTACCTATATATAAGCCCTTAAACACTACCTATAGTCATTGAAATAGGCTTGTATATGACCTAAAGAGTCATGTAAGGATGATATTAGATGTCTACAAGGTGTTATGAAGTTTTTTGTTGCCATTAATGACATTAAGAATGTCTGTAACCTCATCCTTTCAATACCAGCAAGGGACAATCCTCATCTTGGCATGTTTAGTGACTTGAAAACTATTGAATCATCATGATTGCATCTTAAGTGGATGGTGGAAGATTATTAGGCCTCTGTCTAAGCCTAAAAATTGTCTTCAACTAGTTAAAAAGTCTAAACACACTCAACACAATGCAAACCAATTAGAATAGGTAGTTTTAGGCCTTTTTCTATGTCCTCTTCACATGTGCCAAATTATTGCTCCAACAGGTGCACATGTGACCTAAAAATATCATCCAAGTGATTTCAACGCAATTTAAGGATTTATTGGAAGTTTTGAGGACTCTAACTTCTTAACTATTTTTCATAAAGTACAAACCTCTAATGGATTGAAAAATACTAGGAACTTGGAATGCATATACATTATTAACATCACATAATGTTATTTTCCCCCATGCACTTGGTCAACTAACTTCTCATGTGAGAAAGATGACCTTCTCAGTCTTGTAGCTCTGTAGGTGCCTATTCAAGATGAGTGTAGTCATATAAAATGTTCAAATTGGTAGTTTGAGTGTGGTTTGAGACATCATATCCATAGCTCCTCTTTGCATGATCTTATAACCCTTCTAATCACCTTTTTGTTGATTCACAGTCATTTGTAGCCTTCCAAACAGTCATTCTAGCTCATTCAGGGTGCATTTCTCAGGCCAATCCTATCCCCTAAGTCCTGAGCTTGGAGGATAGGAGTGTCATACCTTGACTATAGCATCATACCCTAGGGTGTCTTGTTTTCAATGCTCCTATCCAATCACATTTTGAACCCAAATGACCATTTTCATCTAATTCCTATCCTTAATCATGTCATCCTAGCATGAATGCATTTAACCCATGACCAATAGTTCCCTATAAATGTCCATCCAAAGGTCATTTATAAGGGAGGTGGCAAATCTTACAAAATAATCAAGAATACAAGAAAACTACCAAGGCAAATTTTCCTGTTCTCTACATACAGTCACCCAACTCAATTCGAAAGCATATTCAAACCATCATACCAGTCCCTAACCACCTCAATCTCTCTTAATTTGGAATTTTTGTATTTGCATGACACTATTACATAAAGCATATTTAAGTGGGAGAACTACATATGGCTTGATCCCTCTTTGGAGTATTGATATGTAGGTAGTGTGCCCACATAAGGGGTATGGATCACACATTCAATGCATCTTACACACACTAAACCCACCTCTTTCTTAATTTTTATCAAACATAATGAGGATCTAGGGTTTGAAGATTAAATCAAATCTACAAGGAGTTTTATCGACATTTAGCACTTGAGATTTCATAAGAAGGCTTATACAGGGACAATGAACAAAACCCATAAAATTAGGTCTCTACAAGTAGTTTAGACAACAGTGTCAAAAAAAGACAACAGCATCAGACCTTAGAGTGTCATGTTTTCAATGGTCCTGTCCTTTCACAAAATGAAAGCCAAATTCTAATTTGTGACACTATCCCAGTCTTGTATAGCTAGTTTCAGACCTTACAACAGCCATTTCAACCTATTTTAAGCTAAGTTATATTTCTCTTAATTTATTACTATTTTTAAAAAAATATAAAAGGAAAAAATAAAACATACAAATCAAGACTATAATTATTGTAATATTATTTACTGATTTTACATTCCAAACCCTTAATTAAATTAGGAATAAAACTCCATTATTCCCAAAACTATTAAATCATTTGGTGATCCTGAATTACTTCATTTGTGCATAGAAACCCTAGGGAAAATTCCTTGCTAATTTTTTCCAATAATTTTTTGATTTTTCTTACATATTTAAATTATAAATTCATATTAATTTTTAAAATTTACCTTAGTAATTTTAAAATTTATTTCATTAAAACCCTAGTTGCCTATACTAGGTCCTGCTTTTTTCCAATATTTTTTTGATTTTTTCTTACATATTCAAATCAAAAATTCATATTTATTTTTATAATTTACCATAGTAATTTTGAAAATCATTTTCTTTCAAACCCTACTTGAATTTACTAGGTCCCTTTGTATTTGAGGTATCACCTTACATATTTTATATATAAAAAATTACAAATGGATTTTACTCCTTTCAAAACATTTCTTGCAAATAATGACTTCATGCTTGGTCCTATCAGGTATATGAATGATGAAGTTTACCATATGTTAATACAAAGCTTCATTCTGGTCTTTTCATGCTTACTTTTCATAATATGGGATGATATTAAGAAAGTTACTGCTAAACATGTTAAGATCCCTTTCCTTCAAGGCAATGTTTACTTTTCTTTAATACAAGGCTTCATTACATACTTTCTCTCTCTCATGTGGAATAATTTTCAAGTATATCTTGCTAAACATATTAGAATTTTGATATCACAAGTAAAATTTTTTTATGCATTAGTGCACAATTCCATACTCTCTATCCCTTACTTTTTATCTCTCATATGTGTTAGGTTATGGAGCTAAAAGCTTCACTGTATGCAGACATGGAGGAGGTTGCTAAGGTGCACAAAAACCAATGTCGATAGTGCAACTGATGTCGGTCATATCCAAATCATAGGGCTACTGACATCGATCATGGATCGGCTGACATTGGTCACCTCTAGACAGACAGGGACCGACATCGATCGCCTGTGCATTCTAGAACTGGTTGTTGATGAACAGTTAGTTAGTTGAACGGGTTGTTTGCATGTAAAGACTAATTTTAGTCTTGAGCTGCGGATCTAATTATTGTAATTGGATGTCTAATTATTGTTTGCATGAGATCTATTTAAGAGACTCATGGGTTGTATTGTAAGGTGTGCTAGTTGAGTAAGAGCAAGGTTATCTCCTTCAGTGTGAAGAGAGCAAGGTGTGTTCCTCCTAGTTCCACAGGGGTGCCGAGTGTGTATGATCAGGTAGAGCTGCAGGTTGTGCAACTTCTGATAGAAGATCCATAGGGGTGCTAGTTTGGAGAATCAGAAGGGTTCTTCATGTGTGTATGATCTTGGTCGACAGGTGTGCAAGGCCAGGTTTGGAGATCTACATGGTAAGTAAGATCAGTTGATTTGCAGGTGTGTGTGTGTGTGAGATCTAAGTTTACAGGTGTGCAGAACTAGGGTAATTTGTAGGTGTGCAAGATTAGGGAGGTCAGCAACATAATAGGTAGCAAGATCAAGTGAGATCTACTTGGAGTATGTTGTGTACTTGGAGTACGGTGTGTACTCAGTCGTGGAGTATGTGGAGTACTTGTGTAATTGCAGTAGTGATACTGACTGGTGGTACTAGCAGTAGTGATACTAACTGGTTGGAGGTGAACACCAACTTTGTGTTTGAGTTGTGTGTTGGGACTGTAATTGAGAGAGTGAGCTCTTAAAGAGATTTACTATTTATGCCCTAGAGGTGTGGGAGCCCTAGAGGTGTGTAAGGAAGAAGACTGTGGCATCTTCTTTGTTGTATTTCCTTCTGGAAGAGTATTAATACAATTGGGTATTGTCTCTCATAATTTGTGTTATTTTTTAATTCTAGTGACTTGTTACTTCTGGTTAATTCCTCATGTTTAGTTGCTTGGTAATCAATTGTGCTTTCGGGTCCTAACAAGTTGGTATTAGAGCTATTTGTGGTTCTAGATTCCTGACAAAGTGGTATCAGAGCCAGGTTGCAGGGAGCTGGGTTGTGTTTGATTATAGGTCACTCTCAGGGGTTTCTGATTGAGTGGGAGTATAGCAATGGCAGAAGAAAGTACATGAAGAATGGAGGAATTCAAAGGCATGAATGGTCAATTATGGTGTTATGGAAAGAAAGAGCAGGAAAAGAAAAATTATTGGTTGATAGAAGATCAGCATGAAGGAACTGAAGAAGTAGATGTTGTAGGTGTTGTTGCACAGGATGCTCTGGTATGTTCCTTGGATAAAGTAGAATCTTGGTTTATAGATTATGTTGCCTCTTTCCATGCAGCCCCATATAGAGGGGTTGGTGAGCCTTGTCAAAGTATTGGCAAAGGGGAAGTGCGACTGAAATTGTAGATGGCCAACACATGGGTGTTGAGGGAGGTAATGCAGGGCCCAGTTCTGAAGATGAGGCTAATTTCTTCAGGAAGGTTGGGTGATGAGAGATGCACAGGAACTCTCACAGTAGATGCACTTGAATTAACTGGTGGTAAGAAAGCAGGTACTCTTTATCTACTTGCTTATATTACTGATTCTTCTTATGTTGCAAAGACGTGGCTTTGTAGGCTTGGTCACATGAGCAACAAGGAGATGCATGTTCTTAAGAGGAAGTCAGATGTGTTTGGCAAACTTAAGAACTAGAAAGCCTTGGTGTTCTTAGAGGAGATGACGGATAGAGATCAGTGGATGGGGCTAGATACTTCTGAGCAGGGCAGTTTGGACATGGGTATGATTCAAAGAAAGCTCATGGGTAAAAAATCATCACTCACAGGAGAACACAAGTACCGGCATTAGTCAAGAGGAACTAGTGTTGAACAGACAAGCACCGATGTCGGTCATGTGTAGACAGGCAAAGTCAGTGGTGTCGGGCTGGTGGCGACTGACGTCGATAGGATAACAGGTGTCGGTGACCAGGTCAGTCACATGGAATCGATGTCGATCGGATGCAGACTGGGTGGTGATCGACATCGGTCATTGGAATGGATTTTGGGCAGATAGAAAGCTGTTAAAGAGTCTCAAACGCCCATATGGAGGACTAAAAGGGTAAGTAAGCCTCAAATTTGTTATTCCTCTTCTTTATACTACTTGTTGCTCACTATAGAGCAGGAAGGATCTAGGAAACAGTGGGAGTATGGCATGAATTCTTTGGAGAAGAACTAAATGGGAGATTTGGTAGAGTTGCCAGCTGAGATAAAAGCACTGAGAGACAAATGGATTCCTTGGTTAAAGAATTGAGAGAATGGACACGTGAGACAGAAGGCCAAGTCATATGGTCTTGAGCAAGCTATAGGACAGTGGTATAGGTTTGACAGGTGGATGATAAAGCATGGCTTTAGTCAATGTCATTGTAACCATTGTGGTTTCTTTACCAAGTTGGATAATGGTCACTACATTATCTTATTACTGTATGTGGATGATGTGCTTGTTGCAGGTGCATACATACAGGGATTTGCTGAGCTAATGGTAAAGTTACTTCAGTGGTATGTTATGAAGAATTTGGGAGCAGTGAAATTCTTTGGCATGAGTAATCCTAGAGATAGGGAAGATCACAAGTTGATGTTGTCACAGAATGATTGTGTGAAGGTAGTGCAAGATGCAGAATGGAAAGCGCACCTACGGATGGACAGTTCACAGAACAGGGTCCCCAATCACATGATGAGGTTGAGTACATGTGTACTCCCTGATATTGCCCCAATAGTGGGAGTTGTCAGCAGGTTTGTAGTCAATCTAGGAAGGAAGCACTGAAAAGTCAGTTTAGTGGGTTCTCAGGTATCTGAGAGGGACTAGCAGTAGTTATACATGTTATGCAGGGTCAGGCACTTCAGATGTGGTAGGTTACATAGGATGATAGGGTTTGCATCATAGGTTATGTGGCGGTTGGTCTTCAAGATTGAGCTTGAAGAGGGATACAAGCCAAGAAACAAATTAGATGGTGTACAGGTATAGGTACAATACAGCTATTTATCTCCAAGTGGGAGATTGTTAGGTTGTGGAGCTAAAAGCTTCACTGTATGCAAACATGGAGGAAGATTGCTAAGGTGCACAGAAACTAACATCGTTGGCAGTGCAACTGATGTCGGTCATATCCAGAGCATAGGGCTACCGACATCGAGTCATGGATCAGTCGATGTCGGTCACCTGCCAGACAGACAAGGACCGACATCGATCACCTGTGCATTCTAAAACTGGTTGTTGACGAATAGTTAGTTAGTTGAATGGGTTGTTTGCATGTAAAGACTAATTTTAGTCTTGAGCTGTGGATCTAATTATTGTAATTGGATGTCTAATTATTGTTTGCATGAGATCTATTTAAGAGAATCATGGGCTATATTGTAAGGTGTGCTAGTTGACTAAGAGCAATATTAGCTCCTTCAGTGTGAAGAGAGCAAGGTGTGTTCTTCCTAGTTCCACAAGGGTGCTGAGTGTGTATGATCAGGTAGAGCTGTAGGCTATGCAAGTTCTGATAGAAGATCCACAGGGGTGTTGGTTTGGAGAATCAGAACAATTTTTCATGTGTGTATGATCTTGGTAGGCAGGTGTGTAAGGCCAGGTTTGGAGATCTACATGGTAAGTAAGATCGGTTGATCTGCAGGGTGTGTGTGTGTGTGTGCGAGATCTAAGTTTGCAGGTGTGCAAAACTAGGGTGATTTGTAGGTGTGTAAGATCAGGGAGGTCAGCAACACAACAGGTAGAAAGATCAGGGGAGATCTACTTGGAGTACATTGTGTACTTGGAGTACGGTGTGTACTCCATCGTGGAGTAGGTGGAGTACTTGTGTACTGGTAGTAGTGATACTGATTGGTGGTACTGGCAGTAGTGATACTGATTGGTTAGAGGTGAACACCAACTCTATGTTTGAGTTGTGTGTTGGGACCATAATTGAGAGAGTGAGCTCTTGAAGAGATTTATTGTTTATGCCCTAGAGGTGTGGGAGCCCTAGAGGTGTGTAAGGAAGAAGACTGTGGCATCTTCTTTGTTGTATTTCTTTCTGGAAGAGTATTAATACAATTGGGTATTGTCTCTCATATTCTGTGTTATTTTTGAATTCTAGTTACTTGTTACTTCTAGTTAATTCCGCATGTTTAGTTGCTTGGTAATCAATTGTGCTTCTGGGTCCTAACAAGTTGGTATCAGAGTTATTTGTGGTTCTAGATTCCTGACAATATGGAAAAAAATTCAAGGTTATCTTGCTAAGCATATTAAAAATATCATGTCACATGTCAAAAAAATTATACATTAATGCATAATTCCATGCTCTCTATCCCTTGCTTACCATCTCTCCTTTGGAATGCTCTTTATAAACATATTTATGTATAACTTATAACTCCAATTTTATGCATTTCATTCCACATACATGATTTCTACCTAGATGCATATAACTCATTGGCTAATTTTGAGTATTTCCCTATCACTAATAGACACAAGCAAACACTAGTAGTCATATTTATTCCTCCTCCCTTCAAATTTGTTACCTCTAGCTCTCATCCCAAATGTACTACCAACTCTATGCCTATATTAGATCATGTGGTACATGATATCACCCAAGATTATGAAGATAGGCAGGTTGATTATACCCATGGTTATATCTTTTTCACTCAGGTTAGCACCCTTCTAATACAATTTCAGTTCTCAAGCTCCTTCAATGATCGGATGTGTACAAAGATTTTCTATATGCAACCCTTCATAATACTAGAATTCCTATTTTCACCAAACCAGCTTATGTTGCCGCTATCCTCAACACAATGTAATGGACTAAAGAGCATATTTTCTCTAAGAAAGAGGATTTACCCATGTGCCACATCATTGAACAACATCTACCTTTGTATATTTAATTAATAATTAATGATATGGGGATAAAAAGAGTGTTAGTTGATAACAGTTTAAGACTCAACATTTACAACATTTCTTTTCTTAAATGTCTTAATATATAACCTTAAGATCTAGACCATTCTGGCATGAACATCAAAGGTTTTGACATCATTCCACATAAATTCAATGGTCAAATAACACTCAATCTTACCTTAGGGCCTAAAACACTACCAAATACTTACCAAGTCATGCCAAATGACCTCAATTATAATTTATTACTTGGTCGGCGTTGGTTCATGATATGCATGCAGTCCCTTTTACACTACATGTTTGTCTAAAATTTAGTCACAAAGGCTACATCTACGCATGCCCAATAGATAATGAACCTTTTAAATACTACCAGGTTGTTGAATCTCTACATAATTACATTCTGCACTTTAATCTCAGTAATATACCTACACAACCCACTACTCACAATGTACTTCTAGACCATGCAACACATCAAAAAATTCCAAGTGTTGTAATAGCACTAACACCAAATCACCAATTTACTTCCCCTTTTGCACTTAAATATCTTAACAATATGGGATATCAAGGCAAAGGTCTTGGAAAGCATGAACAAGGAATCATCAATCTTATCAAGGTATCCACACAACATGGAAATCAAAGGTTGGGATATCATCTTACCCTTCCTCATGATAAACCTTCTTCCACCACTTCAAAGAATATAACATTTTGTCCACCCATTACACATGTAGACCATATAGTTAATCATACCTCTACATTATCATTGGTCTATCCTGATCTCATCAATGATGTAATTTCACTAGATATGTTCACATTAGATGAATTCTCTAATGATGAATCCCTCCTACATTTTTTTGGAGCATATGAGGACCTCCCATCTTGCTATCATAAAAATAGATTTCCTCATCACACAAATTCCCTTGCTTACTTCAGAGAAAATTTATATTATTCCCAAGATATACTAGTTGATTCAAATGATATTATTCCTACAACCCAAAACACACTAGATCATTCTAAATTGCTTAATGAGGAAATAATTGATTTCAATTTTGGAGACAATAAAGATCCCCACATTGTCTTATTATTAATTACCCTATGAAAGGAAGAGGATACAGATATTCATCAAACTTTAATAGATTTTATATAATTCTTTACTTGGTCTTACTCAGATATGCCAAGAATTGATACATCTATAGCAGTCCATTGGATTCCTTTGTACCCAAATGCCAAACTAGTTAAGCAAAAAATTTGGAAAATGCATCCTAAGGTGGCTCTCTCAGTTAAAGATGAGATCCAATGCCCCTTAAATACTAGCTTCATTCGACCAGTAGCACACCCTGAATGGATTTTTAATATATTCCCCATGGTAAAACCCAATGGAAAAATTTGGTATTGTTCTGATTCTCAAGATTTAAACAATGCATGCCCTAAAGATGATTTCCCCTTGCTTAATATTGACATGATCATAGATCCCACAACTGGGTATGAAATGTTATCATTTATGGATGGCTTTGTTAGATACAACCAAATCAAAATCATTGAAGAAGATCAAGAGAAAACATCTTTTACAACACCTTGGGGTATATTTTGTTACATTGTCATGCCTTTTGGATTAAAAAATGTCAGAGCCACATATCAATGTACTATGATGCATATCTTTCACAACTTGATTCACCATACTATAAAGGATTGTGTTGATGATGTATTAGCTAAATCCAAATAATGACAATATCAAGCTATTGGTTTATGAAAGATCTTTCAATGACTCAGGCAATACAATGTCTGATTAAACCTAAAGAAATGTGTGTTTGGAGTTACATCAAGCAAACTCTTAGGTTTCATTATTTCTCAGCATGGCATAGAGGTTGACCCTAAGAAAGTCAAAACAATTATTGACATGCCACCTCTCACAAACTTAAAACAGCTTCGATCCTTCCAAGGCAAGATCCAAGCAATCTATCATTTTATAGCTCAACTTGCTAATATAACTCAGTCATTCACTTGATTATTAAAGTAAGATACAAAGTTTGTCTGGGACCAAGTTTGTCAAGAAAGCTTCAACACAATCAAGCAATATCTTCTTAATCTGCCTATTCTAGTACCACTTATACCTAACTAACCTTTCTTACTATATATCTTAGTAATAGATCATACATTAGAAGCACTCTTAGCACAATATAATGATCAACATACTAAGTGAGCAATTTATTACATCAGTCGCACATTAGTTGATTATGAAATAAATTATTCCATGATAGAAAAATTGTCTAACATTAGTTTTTGCCACACAAAAACACCAATATTACATGGTCAATAATGAGACCCAGGTTATCACAAAAGTAGATCCCTTAAAGTTTCTAATGGCAAAACCACATCTCTATGGTCGCATTGCAAAATGGTTCATGTTATTAATAGAGTTTGACTTAAATATAGTTCTTCAAAAATCAATAAAGGGCCAAATCATTGTAGACCATTTGGAGGTCGCACCACTCTTCGACACCAATCCTATTAGTGATACATTTAGAGATGATTTTACTATGTATTCTACCCATTCTAATACCTGGACCATGTTTTTAAAAGATTCTCAATGTGCATTTGGTGTAGGGTCAGGCATTGTCTTTATCTACCCTTCTAGTCACATAGTTCCTATTGCATATTGATTAAATTTCTCCTACACCAACAACACCACAGAATATGAAGCACTTATCTTAGGTCTATTTGCTTTCCAATCCCTCCAAATTAGATCTATTCAAGTCTTATATGATTCCCAAATTGTGGTCAATCAAGTCAATGATGTCTATCAAACAAAAGAAGAACATCTTATCCCATACCAGAACATGGTACAATGTTAATCATCATAATTTGACTACTTTTCTATAGAAAGTATACCAAAAAAAGACAACTGACATGCAGATGCAATGACAAGTGCTACATCTTTGATTCTTATCAACACTAATGATGATCAAACTATTTTCACAATTAAATGATTACAATCACCATCAGTAACCAGCATAGATTTGATTACACTATCCATTCTAGTCACTACACATAATTTTGCAACTCTAGAATGGTTCTCAAATATCTATAACTTTCTAAATAAATCTGTTACACCAGACACTTTTTCTCAAAATAACAAATGTAAGTTACACAAATAAGCACTCCATCATGTAATCATTGTCAGAGACCTTTTTAAATGATCCTTTGATAAATAATTACTCTGATGTTTAACTTCAGCAAAATCCAAAATTGCTTTTACACAAATACATGATAGTGAGTGTGGTGTCCATTTCACTAGAAAGGCCATGTCACACAAATTACTTTTATAAGGGTACTACTGGCCTACCATAGAAAATGAATGTTCACAATACACAAAACTATGTGATAAATGTCAATGACACAATAACCTACAGCATGCACCATCACAACAATTATAACCTATTGTCTCTCCATGGCCATTTATGCTATGGGGATTTGATCTTAATGGAAAAATTAACCATGAATCCACCGACAGGCATAAGTTCATCATCACAGTTATAAAATATTTTACCAAATAGGTGGAATCCATTCCACTTCAATCTACCACAGGGGTGGACATCTATAGCTTCCTCATGACTCACATTAATTCATGCTTTGGCCTACCCATAACTATCATTTCCGATAATGAAACATCATTCAAGAACAAAACTGTAAAGAAATTTTGCACAAAATATAAGATTATACACATGTTCTCCACTCCATACTACCCATAAGGAAACACTCAAGTAGAGGCTACCAATAAAACCATCAATAATATTTTGAGAAAAATAGTGACCAAATTCAAAGATGATTGGCACAATCAACTAGTTTTTGTATTATGGGCTTATCTCACAAGTATTTGTACGCCCACAGGAGCCACTCCTTATTCACTCATTTATGGCATAGAATTAGTTTTACCATTGGAATTAGAAATCCCATCTCTCTATGTATCCCTTAAAGGTATCCTCACTGATGACCAGTATTGTAAAAAGCATCTACACCAGTTCAAGAAGTTAGACCATACATGCATTCAAGCAGCTAAACATCTCAAAATCTACCAGTAACGTATACAATGATCCTGTAATAAACAAGTTCACACCAGAGAATTCAAAGTTAATGATCTCATTCTCAAAGAAAACCTTCATAATGTCAATGCCAAAGAAGAAACCAAATTGGCTAGGTCCATACCTCATTATCAAAAAGCTTAGCCCTAAAGTGTATCATCCAGCCTCACTTGAAGGAAAAAAACTCTAAAATCCAATGAATATTATGCATCTACATACATTCCATGTATAGTATTTCTTTTTGCTTATTTTCTTGTACATAGTGTCCTTATGATTAATTATACATATCAAAATTTCAAAATACCAAAAACAATATAACATGTCAAAAATCCAAAAACATTCAGATATATCAAAAATACCAAAAACATTAAAATAACTCAAAAAACTAAAAACATTTTAATTGTATGCATTATCCATGCTTTACATTTTTACTACCATGCTAGACTTACATTTTGTTGTTTTATACTATTGTATTTCAATTTATCTACATTACCATGCTTCACTTGATCTTTCTTAAGTGTGTGCAGTGACACTCAGATCCTTGATTGCTTCACTCTACCCATGGAGGGGGCATCCTACTTCTATATTCGAGACATACATCAATATATCTACCCATCAAGGGCATCTTCTACATGACTAAACCATCTAGATTATCTCATTCCTACACCACACATTCTAGTTATCAGGATGATGTACATAACTTACTATCTTACATAAATTATTCTATCGACACTAACTAGTATATAACACTTGTGTATCTTTTAGCATATACCGAGTCTTATACTACATGTCTTGCATACTTTCACTTCTTGCTCAGATTAGTTAGATGTGATTGTATTTCTAGCTTTTACATGCATTCCTTTCTTGCCTTATGTATCTAGGTGTGATTGCATTTCTTAGTTTTTATTTTGTCACTTGAGTGTGCTTTAGGACATTTGCTAATGTCCTTTGCTTTTTCTCTTCTATGTGTTTATGGCCCTCATGCCAGTCTTTCTTATTTCTAATTGTATGTGTATGTGGGCATTTGAACATGCTTTGTATGCTTACTTTCCATTTTGAGTGACATGTGCCCATGTCCCTTGTTTGCTTGGGCCCTTGGCCATTCTTGTTTGTTTCTTGCTTCTTACCTTGTGTGCTTGTTTCTTGTTGCTTCTTAATTATTTGCAATACCATGATCCACATCATGCATTATCTTGCCTTCTTGGATGCCCTGATGGACATCATGTTCCATCCCTCCTTAACAACTAACAACTAATATTTCTAGTTTCATCTCAGTATACTACACATGATATTACATTGTTACATCTATCTAGGCATACCCCTATTGATCTAACAATCTCCAATACAAACTATGCTATATCTTGAGACATTTTTTTGATTATCATTGTAATATCATATATTTTGCACCATAAAATACTTATAGGACTTCTTCTCTTGAGGGCAATCATTGTAGGGTCTTCATTACTACCCTCATAAGAGGGGGCAACAATTAAGGGTTTTGTCACAGAGATCAGAGCCCTCTATTGATCAAAAATCAACTTTCAACACACTCAGAACACCTATCACACATCAAACTAGGTAGAATAAACCAAAAAAATACTGATGATTCTATAACAATCTTTAGAATTAGCAAAGGATAAGAGCACCAGACTTGGACTACAATGCCAAATAGTAGGGTATCCTATTTTTGGTGCTCCTATATAGTTAACAAAAAAACCATATTTTCTAGAAATAAACAAAAAGTTAAGTTCAATTACAGTTTTGACATTTATAGTTCAGACCAGATTCAGTAGTTTTAGTATAGTTTTTCTTAGAGAATTTAGATATAGGGGGCATCATGCACGACATGATGGATCTCACTTCTAGTTTTAGATTGGGCAGTTATTATAACTTCTAAATCAGAATCCATGTTTCAAACATCAGTGATTGGGGGCAATGTGCAAGGCACATTTGCCTTCTTTTCCTTCTAGTTCATTACATTACCCAAGCATTCTTAGCAGTTACATACCTTATTCCATCTACAACTAGTTGGCATCATTTTTGAGTGGCTTTCATATAAGCCTATTGCCCAAATTTAGAGTGGCTTTCATACAAGCCTAATCTCCACCTTTTTGAGTGGCCAAGAGTGGCCTAGTTTCTAGTACACATTCGACCATCCATGCCACATTATCAGATTATAGATCATTCATGGGCTTCAAGATCCATCTCATATGACATATATTCATACTGGTATAAGTTCATAAGCTTCACTTAGTGGGAAATGATGGATCCAAATGACTAGCTAGCCTTTGTATTCTTGAGCCACCTACTCAGAGGGATTGTACACATAATCCAAACATCGATCAACACATGTAAGATCACATAGATTCACTTAGTGGGCAGTGATGGAGCTAAAGGGCCAACCTTTGCATTCTTGAGCCAGTCTCAAGAAATTGAGCACTCAACTCTATTTTTGATATTACTCTTGGTACAACATATACCCAGTATCATTCAACATCACACATCTTCATGGGCTTCACCCTTGCAAGTAAGTTTAGGTATGCTTTCTACTTTTTCATTTATCCTATTATTTCACTTTGTTGCATCAATATAATAAAGGGAGGGGAAATATAGTCATATAAAATGCTTAAATTGGTAATTTGAGTGTGGCTTGAGACATCCTATCCATAACTCCTCTTTACATGCTCTTATGACCCTTCTAAGCACTTTTTTTTTTATTCCCAGTCATCCATAGCCTTCTAAATAGTCATTTTAGTTCACCCAAGCTACATTTCCAAGGCCAATCATATCCCTCTAGGTCTTTAGCCTATAGGACAAGAGCGCCATACTGGAATTATAGCGCTAGACCTTAGGGTGTCCTATTTTTGGTGCGCTTGTCTAATCACATTTTGAGCCCAAATAACCATTTTCATTCAATTCCTATCCTTCATCATGTTGACCTAGCATGAATACATTTAACCCATGACCAACAATTCCCTATAAAGTCCATCCAAAGGTCATTTATAAAGGGAGGTGGCAAATATTACAAAGCAAGCAAGAATACAAGCAAACTACCAAGGCATATTTCCCTATTCTCTACATACAGTCACCCAACTCAACTACAAGCATATTAAAACCCTCATACCAGTCCTTATCCACTTCAAGCACTCTCAATTTGGCATTTTGGCATCCACGTAACACTATTGCATAAAGCACATTTAAGTGGGAGAACTACATATGGCTTGATCCTTCTTCAGAGTATTGGTATGTAGGTAGCATGCCCACACAAGGGGTTTAAATCACACATTCAGTGCATCTTACACACACTAACCCCCCATCTTTTTCAAGTTTTATTAAACATAATGAGGATCTAAGGTTTTTAAGAGTAAATTAACACTACAAGGAGTTCAATCAACATTCAACACCTAAGATTTCATACGAAGGCTCATACAGAGTCAGTGAATAAAACCCAAAAAAATTAGGTCTTTATGAGCACTTTGGACAACAGTGTCAAAATAAGATAACAAGGTTGGACCCTAGGGTCTCCTATTTTTTATGGTCCTATCCTTTCACAAAATGAAAGCTAGATTATTATTTACAACACTGTTCCAATCCTGCACAACTAGTTTTAGACCCTACAACAGTTGTTTCAACCTATTTTAAGCTAAGTTATATTTCTCCTAATTTATTACTATTTTTAAAAAAACACAAAAGGCAAAAATAAAATATACAAATCAGGACTATAATTATTGCAATATTATTTATTGATTTTACATTCCAGACCCTTAACTAAATTAGGAATAAAACTCCATTATTCCCAGAACTATTAAATCAATCAGTGTCTTGAGAAAAAAGGTATTAAAACTAATTTTTTTTGTCATAAATGTATTCTTGAAGTTTTATTCATCCCCTAAAATGTATACATATAGGTCTCTAGGCCATTTGACCCCCTCAATATTCTTGAAACTTATTTTAGCCATGACTGGGGTTTGTAGGTAATTCAACAATTCTAGCCCTAGTGGCTCTTTTTTGATGATTTCTTCTCATAAAATGAGTCTAAACACCCATGTAATCTTCCCCATGTCTATCACACCCTGCATGGCCTTTTAAACATCATTATTAATGCAAAACTTGCATATTTTTTCTACATTCTGGTGTATAGGCCTGTAGGTGTGCATTCCAAGCTCAAACTTCATTGAAACCCTATTTTTGGAGTGGTTCTTCTGCCAGTAGCTATTTCTAAATGATCTTGGATACAAATGAGATTATATTTGGATTACTTGAGTACCTCTTCTCAAATGATAACAACATAAACTTGCCAAGAACCTTCATTTTATACCTGAAGACTTGACATAGTCTAGTTGGTGTGCATGCTTAGGTTATTGATTTATAATTTGGGTCTTATTTTTGGATTTTTATAACCTTAAGGAGATGTTAAAGGTTTAACACCATGTTTTTAACTAGTTTTCAACCATTTTTCATGTTTGAAAACACCAAACAACTTCCAAAACCTTCCTATCATGTTAAAATATAATCAAACATGAGGTTTCTTACCACTGTAGGTCTAGTTCATAGTTGCATATGTTGAGTTTGATGTTTTAGGGGATCTTAGACCTCTTGATATTACTTTTCACACACTATCATGCATTCAACAAGTTCAAAAAATTTGTCAAGAGGGAAAAACTGTGTTCGATTTTACTAAGGTTTTAGGAGCACTCAATTTGTTAACAGTGACTCATAGAGCTCTGCCCCCTAATCCCTAAACTATTAATATATATTGGAAGGTCATGGGGGTATTATCCTTCCCATAAGAGTGTTTGTCTTGTTACATCTCATTTTTTTAAAATCAACTTCATCAAAATGACTCTTCTTTTCTTGTAAGTGACCTGATGGAGATATCAAGTGATATTTTGCAATTTTTTTGGACCTATAACTTCTACTTGAGCATAGTTTTGAACTTGAGAATAATGAAGGAGGTTGTGGCATTGATGTCTACACCTCACTAGAACTCTACAATAACTTCATCTTACATTTCCACTCTATTGACATGATCACAAGCCTTGTTTGTATTGAGGAACTTGCTCATTTGAAAGAGCGCCCTGTTGTAGCTTCTTGGGGAGTATGGTTTTGAGTTTGGGGAAGTTGGATTTGACCTTGAAGAGTATTAAAGGGTAATTTTTAACTTGGAAAACCTTTCAATAATACCTCTGTCAACCTCATGTAAATGCTTTCTCAATGCCATAAACCCTTTTTCATCAAGAAAACTATTCATTTGAGGAAATGTCTTGTTGTACCTACGCTCAATATTACAAATGGAGCTTACTTAACTTATACAATGATGTTTTAACATACAAATAACCTTTTTTACCTCTTTTCCTTCCATTTCCCACATTATGTTATGCTTGAAGGCTAAAATAATGAACAAAGAAGTTTTTTAAGTGAATGTACGTTAGAAATGGAGGCTTTAACACTTCTTGGTTGGGTGTACAGACAAAAAGATATATAATATGATCTTCAACAAATGTCAAATGACCCAAAAAGACCCCTTTTAACCTTTACCATGGTATTAATTCTTCGCACTTGATATCTCTCAAGGGAGTCACTTTTTCACATTACAACAAGCAACAGAACCAAAACAAATGAAAACTTTGTCTCTCCAAAAATACTTTAAACTTCCCAAAATACTTGTAAAGACAATAATGTTATCTCACTATCTTTTCTTCTATATCTATTATTCACTATGGAGCACTGTGTTATCTTGGAAGATCACCACATTACTATGTTCACCATGGATAGACTATACCTTAACTTTTGTAAAACAACCTTAAAATCTCCAAAGTTACCTTAAAGTTTTCTAAATTGCTTACAAAAGACTTCTTAAATGATCATGGCACAAGACTAATTAGACAAGTCACATGTCATAGACCTTATCATCCTAATAAGACCTTGTTTAGACCTTGAGACAACCCTAACAATGCTAAACCGTGACACCAAGACATGACTCTCAACAAGATCATTTAAAAGGTTAGATGACTCATGTACCTATTTTGAATAGACCTTGGTCAAGGGTGGTTTATTAGCTAATATTTTTGGTGACCTCCTAGGATATTTTGCCTGCTAAACATTTGGACTAGTGTCCTTAAACAACCCATTAAACATGGATTCATTGAACACTACTTCTCTCTAAGACCA
Organism: Torreya grandis; assembly: GCA_037957365.1. Classification (NCBI taxonomy): domain Eukaryota; kingdom Viridiplantae; phylum Streptophyta; class Pinopsida; order Cupressales; family Taxaceae; genus Torreya; species Torreya grandis. The sequence continues at coordinate 5,135,159 of JARHVA010000002.1, forward strand.
AAACTAAACTTGAACATGATATTAGCTTTTGAAACAAACTAAAAATTTGAAAATACCTTCAAGACACACACATGTGATAAGAGGAACTTAGGGAAAACCACACCTATTCCACTATGTACAGGTTGAGAAAATGACCTCAATAGTAATGCTTAAGGTGTATCCCATTGAATGGGATATGTAACTCTTCTCCATTCAGCTTTGAAAGCTAGAAACCATTGTGTTGTTTGTAATAAGTGATGACATAGGGCGCACTCCATAAAGTATCAAACTTTGTGTGTCTTCCAAGCTTATCCCTATCTTCATCCCATTTGAGTACAAGGTCACCCTATTATAATGCTCTTGGAATAGCTTTTTTGTTAAAGTACCTCTTGATTTGAGCTAGGTGAGATTCTATAGTATGCATCGTATGATCTCTTGTTTCTTATAATTCCATCAACTTAGCTAGTCTAATCTCTATAGCAACATTTTCCATCATCTCAAGCTACTTTGTAAGATCTAGAGATGGTAACTCAAGGGAGATTGGTAGCTTTGTTTATTTTCCATAGACAAGCATGTAGGGGAGTTACCAATGGCTCTTTTAGGAGTGATCTTATTAGCCCATAAAGTTGTCTTCAATTTTGTGTGCCATGCTCTTTGATTTTCCTCCATAGTCCTTTGGATAACTCTAATTAGATTTTTATTTGTGGACTCTAATATTCCATTCCCTTGAAGATAATAGTTGGATGAGGTACTTAGGTGGATTATATGCTTCAAATCCCACTCACTTATCCTAATACCAAGGAAATCCATTGTATTATTTGAGATAAGTGTAGAAGGTACTCCAAATCTAGTTATTATGCTTTCATATAAGTCTAACACATTAGTCTCATTAGTTTCCTTGATAACCACAACTTATATCCATATAGTAAAGTAGTTAGTTATAATCAACACCCATTTATGACTAGCAATTGAAGGTGGGTTGATCATACCTGTGAAATCCAAATCCCATTGAATGAAAGGTTGGTATACTCGAATGGGATGGAGAGGGAAGGCTGAAAGTTTCTATTTTATTGTGAATAAGGCATACTTTTGACATTTTCTCACCCATTAATATGAGTATTTGAATAAGCTAAGCCAATAATAACTAGCTCTCATCACTTTAGATGCTATAGTTCTTGATGCAAAGTGACCACCTAATGGCCCATCATAGAATTCTAACAACACTCTCTCAACCTAATCAACCTTTACACACCTTAGGATAACTCAATTAAGGTCCTTCTTACATATTTTTCCATATACAAGAATATATGGGATGGATTGTGATCTAAAATATCTCATTTTAGTTTTGTTTAGGCCTAATGGACACTAACCTATTTGGAGAAATTTGACCATGTCTTATGTCTAACTCATAAGGTAGATAGAGGTACAACTATTTGAGTGTCATCTTAGAGTGCTAGGAAAACTTATTTTTGATCTCTCAAGTCTGATGTTAAGTTATCACATAGTCCTTTACCTCTCACCAACTTGGTAACCTTGATATCCACATCATTTTTCATTACTTGGTGATCCAACCAACTCTTTTCTCATTCTAGTCTCTGCTCAAAAGGAAGTTTTTAATGCCTAGATGAGACACCATCACATGAAATTTTTTGTTAGAGATAATATGAATAAATTTTTTAAGGCTTCTTATGACAACAAGCACTTTCTTTTCTACAAAAGTGTATCTTACCTCATAGTCTTTAATCCTTGGCTGAAGAAAGCAATGGGTTATTCAAGACCTTCCTCATTTGATTGTGTCAACATGGATAAGATGAATTCATCATTTACTAAAGCATACAAGGTGAAATCCTTCTTGAAATTAGGGTTTTGAAGTGATGGAGATTGAGTTATGGCTTGCCCAAAACTGTACCTTCCTTCTCTAGTCTAACTAAAAGCTTGTTTCTTCTTCAACATGGATGTTATAGGCTTGACAATATTAGCAAAATTAGGTATGAATATCCTAATGAAGTTAATTTTTTCAAAGAAACCTTACAACACTTTATTGTGCTTAGGTAATGATAATGATAATATAACACTTACCCTTTCAAGATCTATGGAGATACCTTTTTTGGAGATAATGTAGCCCAAATGTTTGCCTTCATGGACTACAAATACACACTTTTTAGGATTGAGAAAGACCCTAAACTATCTACATCTCTCAAATATATGTCTAAGATGAGTCAAATGATCATTTGCATCCTTGGAGAAAATAATGATATCATCAAGATAAATCAACACTATATCTTTTATCAAACCTTGAAATTCCATGTCCATGGCTCTTTGGAAAGTAGCTCCAGCATTGAACAATCCACAAGTCATCTTCTTATATGCATATATGCCCCATTTTGTGGTAAAGGTTGTCTTATGTTGGTCTTCCTCTTGCACCAAAATCTAATTTTACCTTGAATAGCCATCAAGGAGAGAGAAATGTTTAGAACTTGTTACCATTTGCAAGATTTATTCCATGGAAGGCAAAGGATTATGATCCTTCAATGATCTACATTCTTCTTCCTTATAAGGACTAGATTGGAAACCCGAGATGAATGTTTGATGGGGAAGATGATGTTAAAATCTATCAACTTAGTAAATTCTTTCCTCATTAATGGATCTATTCTTGGGTTGATAGGTCTTTGCCTTTGCCTTATTGGTTTGACATCTGTATCTATCTCTATATTGTGTTGAGCTAAGATATAATTAAAACCCTTGAGATCACTATACTCCCAATTAGATATATCAACAAACTCTTTGCATAACTCAATGAATGCAACTCTCTCTTCCTTGTTACATACCTTTCTATAGTCATATAAAATGCAAAAATTTGTAACTTGATCGTGGATAATGACACCCAACCCTTAGGTCCCTCTTGCTTGCCCTCCTAACCCTCTTAGGCTTATTTTCATTGATTCCCATTCATCCGTAGCCTTCTATACCTGATCCCAACTGAGATAAACTCCTCTTTCCATGATAGATCAATCCCCCCAGGTCCCATCTACTTAAGACAATAACACCACACTAGGACTATAGCATTGGTGCCACTTTTATCTACTTTCGATGTTGTTGTCCAAGTCTATTTCTAGCCCTAATGGTTAATCTCTTCTAGTTTCCCATCCTTCTCCTTGTCAGCCTAATGTGAGTATATTCAACCCATGACCAATAGATCCCTATAAAATCCCATTCAAAGATCATTTGGAAAGGGGTTGTAAATTATCACTAAGCAAGCAAGAATACAAGCAAGACTATTCAAGCAACCTTCCCTTTTCTCTGCATACAACCAACCAACACAATTACAATCTTATTCAAATCTATATACCAGTCCCTAGCCACCTCAAGCACATCTAGTTTAGTATTCTACATTTTCATACACACAATTGCATAAAGCACATCAAGTGGGAGAACTACATATGGCCCTCATTGAAGTATTGGTATGTAGGCAATGTGCCCACACAAGGGGTGTGGATACACATCTAGTGAATCTTACACACACTAATCCCCCACTCTCTTTCTCAAAATTAGTCAAAGCATAATGGACTATAGGGTTTGAAGAGAAAATCTTCTCTCTAGGGAGCTCTATAGACTTCCAATTGCCTAAACTTCATAGATAGGGTCACACAAACATAGTGAACAAAACCTAGAAAGCTCATATCCTCAAGATAATAGTGACAGAGGTAGACTACAGCTCTGATGCCACTCCTATCTAGTTTTGGCTCTCATGTCCAATCACAAAATGAAGTTTAGATCTTAGTTTATGATAGTGTCTCAGTGCTGCATAGTGAATTCTAGCCTTTGTCTCGATCAGATCAATCAATTTCTAGCTAAGTCTTCTTTTCCCTCTCATTACTATTTTTAGAAAGATTTGAATTGTAATCAAATTTCACAAATCAGTAGCTTAATTATTGCATATTTATTTACTAATTTTACTACTTAGACTTTATAACTAAATTAGGAATAATACACCAATATTCTCAAAAGTGTTAAATCATTTAGTGAACCTGACTTACTTTGTTTGCGCATAAAAACCTAGAAACCCTAGGGTAAATTTTCTACTAATTTTTCTTATATTTTTTTTATTTTTTTACCTACATAATAAAATAAAAAAATTGGCATTAAATTTTAAAATTTTGTAGTAATTTTAAAATAATTTTCTTTTAAACCCTAGTTGCCCATACTAGGTCCCAATATTGTCCCAGTAATTTTCCAATAATTTTCTAATTTTTTACTAGCATATTTAAATTAGAAAATCCATTCAAATTTCAAATTTCAATAGTAATTTTCAAAAACATTTGTCTTTTAAAACCCTAGTTATACATACTAGGTCCTATTCAATCAATTATTTTCTACTAATTTTCTAAATTTTTAGTTGCATATTTAAATTAGAATTCCACTTTCATTTTCAAAATTCCATAATATTTTTCAAAAAAAATATTTTTCACACCCTTGTTGCATACACTAGGTCCTACTATTGTTAAGATATCACCTTACATTCTAAAATTAGATTTCAAAAATGGATCTCACTTATTTAAAAAAAAATCTTACATTTTTTGTAAATAATAAGGAGACCATCATTGGTCCTATTATGTATATAAGTGATGAAGTTTATCATATGTTAGTACAAAGATTTATTCTTTGCATTTCATGCTTATTTTTCATAATAAAGGGTGATATTACAACATTTATTTCTAAAAATGCACAAGATTTCAATATTCCTTTTGCATATTCTCTCTCGCTCATGCAAAATAATTTCCAACTACATTTTCTTAAATATGTTACCAATGTTATGATACATGTCAAAATTTTCTATACATTTGTGAGAACTTTCATGTTCTCTATCATTTCCTTTCTATCTCTCATGTACAATTTTTTTAAATTTTATCATGCTAAACACATTAGAAATGTCATAGTACATGTCAAATTTATTTATGCATTTATGCACAAATTCATGATCCCTATCCCTTGCTTGTTATCTCTTCTATGAAATGCTTGTTATAAATATATTATTGTACAAATCATCACTCACATTTTATGCATTTCATCCCACATATATGATTTTTACTTAGATGCATATAATTCCTTGGCTACTTTTGAGTATCTTCCTATCATTACTAGACACAAGCAAACACTAATGGTTATATCTATCCCTTCTCCTTTCAAACTTGATACATATAGCTCTTATCCTTCACCTACTACCAGCTCTATTCCTATAGTAGATCATATGATACATGTTATTACCCAAGTTTCAGAAGATAAGTAGGTTGGTTACACCATGGCTATAGCTTTATCACTCAAGTTAGCACCCCTTCTGATACAGTTTCAGTTCTCAAGCTCCTTCAACAATCAAATGTTTACAAAGATGTATTATATGTAGCCCTTCACAATAATAAAATTCCTATTTTTATTGAACCAACTTATGTTACCTCTATCCTCAACACAATGCAATGGACTGAAGAGCATATTTCATTTGAGAAAGAGGATTTACCCCATGACATATCATTGAACAACATCTATCTATGTATATTCAATTGAGAATTAATGATGTGGGGGTGAAAAGGGTATTAGTTGATAATGGTTTAGGAATCAACATTTGCAACATTTCTTTTCTTAAACATCTTAATATTTAACCTCAATATCTCGATTATTCTGATATGAACATCAAAGGTTTTGACAACATTCCATGGAAAGTCATGGGTCAAATAATACTCAATCTTACCTCAGGGCCTAAGACACTGCCAACTACTAGCCAAGTAATTCCAAATGACCTTAACTATAATTTATTACTTGGTCAGCCTCAGATTTATGATATGCATGTGGTCCCTTCTACACTCCATGCTTGTTTAAAATTTAGTCATAAAGGCGACATTTACACATGCCCAATAGATAATGAACCTTTTAAATATTCCCAAGTTGTTGAAACTCTACAAAATTATATTTTACACTTTAATCTTGGTAATATAATGACAAAACCTATTATTCACAAGGTCCCTTTAGACCATGCAATACATCACCAAACTCTAAGTTCCATAGAAGCATTGATACCAAATCACCAGTTTGCCTCTCTATTCACACTTAAATGTCTTGATAAAATGGGATATCAATGAAAAGGTCTTAGAAAGCACAAATAAGGAATCATCAATCCTATCGAGGTATCTACACAACATGGAACACAAGGGTTAGGATATCAGTTTACCTGCCTTCATAATAAGCCTTTTTCCACCACTTCAAAACATATAAAGTTTTGTCCACCCACTACACCAATAGACCACACTATTAATCATACCTCAACATTATCATTGATATATCCTAATCTCATTGATGACACAATTTCACCAGACATGCTCACATTAGATGATTTCTCCAATGACGAATCCCTTCGACAATTTCTCAGAGCATATGAGAACCTTTCATCTTGCTATCATAAAAATAGATTTCCTCATCATACAAATACCCTCGTATACTTTGGAGATAGTCTAGATTCTCCACAAGACATACCAGTTGATTCAAATGATACTATTCCTACCACTCTTTACACACTTGATCATTCCACATATCTTAATGAAGAAACAATTAGTTTCAATTTTGGAACTGACTAGGATCCCCGCATTGTTTTATTAAATTCTACCCTACAAAAGGAAGAAGATATAGATATTCATCAAACCTTAACAGATTTTCTAGAACTCTTTCTTTGGTATTACTCAGATATGTTAGGAATTGATACATTCATAGTAGTTCATTGGATTCCTTTATACCCAAATGCTAAACCTGTTAAATAAAAAATTCACAAAATGCATCCTAAGGTGGCTCTCCTAGTCAAATACGAGATCTAATTCCTCCTAGATGCCAATTTCATCTGACCAATAGAACACCCTAAATGGATTTATAATATAGTCCCCATCATCAAACCCAATGGATAAACTTGTTGTTGTTCTAAATCTTGAGATTTAAATAAAACATGCCTAAAAGATGATTTTCCTTTACCTAACATTGACATGATCATCAATTCCATAGTCAAATGTGAAATGTTATCATTTATGGATGGCTTTGCAGGATACAACCAAATCAAAATTGCTAAAGAAGATCAAGAGAAAACATATTTTACAACACCTTAGGGTACATTTTACTACATTGTCATGCCTTTCAAATTAAAAAATGTTAGAGCCACATACCAGTGTACCATGACACATATTTCACAATTTGATTCACCATACTATCGAAGATTATGTCAATGATATCTTAGCTAAATCCAAACAATGACAACATCATGTTATTGATTTATGAAAGATCTTTCAAAGACTCAAACAATACAATGTTCAATTGAACCCAAAGAAGTGTGTGTTTGGTGTTATATCAAGAAAACTCTTAGGTTTCATTATTTCTCAACTTGGTATAGAGGTTGACCCTAAGAAATTCAAATCACTTATCAACATGCCACCTCCTATGAACTTAAACCAACTTCAATCCCTACAGGGCAAAATCCATGCAATCCACCATTTTGTATCTCAGCTTACTGACAAAACTTAGTCATTTACTCATTTACTAAAGAAAGATACAAATTTTGTCTAAGACTAAGCTTGTCAAAAAAGCTTTGATACAATTAAGAAATATCTTATTAATCCACCTGTCTTAGTACCACCTATCCCTAACAGGCCATTCCTACTATACATCTCAGTAATAGACCATGTATTAGGAGCACTCTTAGCATAACATGACGATCAACAAATCAAATGAGCAGTTTATTAAATTAGTCGCACATTAGTTGATTATTAAAAAAATTACTCTACAATAGAAAAGTTATGTTTATCACTAGTGTTTGCCACATAAAAACTTTAACATTACATGGTAAATAATGAGACCCAAGTTATTACAAAAGTTGATCCCTTGAAGTTTCTCATGGCAAAAGCACATCTCTCTAATCACATTGTAAAATGGGTCATGTTATTAACAAAATTTGACTTAAAAATAGTTCTCCAAAAATCAATAAAGGGCCAAATCATTGCAGACCATTTAGTAGTCACACCACTCCTAGACACCAATCCTATTAGTGACACATTTAGAGGTGATTTCACTACCTATTCTACTAATTTCAATACTTGGACCATATTCTTTGATGGTTTTTGATGCACATCTAGTGCAGAAGTAGGCATTGTCTTCATCAACCCTTCTAGTCACATAGTTCCTATTGCATATCGATTAAGTTTCCCCTACATCAACAACACCACAGAATATGAAGTACTTATCTTAGGTTTATTTGTCTCCCAATCCCTCAAAATTAGATCTATTCAAGTCTTTGGTGATTCCAAACTTATAGTCAATCAAGTCAATGATATCTATCAATCAAAAGAAGAACATCTTATCCCATACTGAAACATGGTACAATGTTTATCATCATAGCATAACTACTTTTCTATAGAAAATATACAAAGAAAAGACAATTGACACGTAGATGAAATGGAAAGTACCACATATTTGATTATTATCAACATTAATGATGGTCAAGCTATTTTAACATATTAAATGATTACAATCACCATCAATATCCCCCATGGATTTGATTGCTCTATCTATTATAGCCACTACACACAGTTTTACAACTCCAAAATGGTTCTCAGATATCTATAACTCTCTAAACAAATCTATTACAAAAGACACTTTATATCAAAATGAATAAAAGTTACACAAACAAGCACTCCATTATGTAATCATTTTTGGAGACCTTTTTAAACAATCCTTCAATGGATAATTACTTAGATGTTTAACTTTAGTAGAAGCCAAAATTACTCTTATACAAATACACGATAGTGAGTATGGTGGTCACTTTAGTGGAAAAGCCATGTCACACAAATTGCTTCAATAGGGTTACTACTGGCCCACCATAGAAGATGAATGTTTGCAATATACAAAACTATGTGATAAATGTCAACAACACATTAACTTATAGCATGCACCATCACAATAATTGCATCCTATCATTTCTCCATGGCCATTTGTGTTATGGGAATTTGATCTTATTGGAAAAATCAACCCTAAATCCACCAATGAACATAAATTCATAATCATAGCCATAAAATACTTTACCAAATGGGTAGAAGTCATTCCACTTCAATCTACTATAGGTGAGGACATTTGCAGCTTTCTCATGACTCACATTATTTCACACTTCAGCTTGCCCACATCTATCATTTTTGATAATGGAACATCATTCAGGAAAAAAATGTCAAGAAATTTTACACAAAATATAACATTAAACACACATTCTTCACTCCATATTATGCACAAGGAAATGATCAAGCAAAGGCTACAAATAAAACTATCAACAACATTTTAAGCAAAATAGTGACCAAATTTGGAGATGATTGGCACAATCAACTAGTCTCTACATTTTGGGCCTATCGCACAAGTATCCACACACCCATAAGGGCCACTCCATATTCACTTGTGTATGGAATGGAAGCAGTTTTACCATTGGAATCACAAATCCCGTCTCTTTGTGTCTCCCTCAAAGATATTATCACTGATGACCAATATAATGAAAAGCATCTACACCAACTCGAGCAGTTAGACCATACATACATTCAAGTATTAGAACATCTCAAAATATACCAACAACCTATACAATGATCCTTAAAAAAATGAGTTCACACCAGAGAATTTGAAGATAATAATCTTGTTCTCAAAGAAAATCTTTGCAATGTCAATGTCAAATAAGAAATCAAAGGAAAATTTAAACCAAATTGGCTAGGTCCATATATTATTACAAAAAATATTTTCCCTAAAGTGTATCATCTAGCTTCACTTGATGGAAAGAAACTCAAAAATTTAATGAATATTATGCATCTACACAAATTCCATATCTAGCATTTCATTTCACACGTTTTATTATACATAATTATTCAAAATTAATTGTACATATTCTTCATATGATTGATTGTACATAGTGTATATCAAAAATACCAAAAACAATACAACATTAAAAAATCCAAAAACATGCAAATAATTCAAAAAATATCTCGATTTTATGTATCATCCATGCTTTACATTTCTACTATCATGTTAAGACTTACATCTTTTGTTATATGCTATTATTTGTTAATTTATCTACATTGACATGCTTCACTTGATCTTCTTTGAGTGTGTGCAATGACATCCAGCTCTTTGATTACTTCAATATACCCATTGAGGGGGCATCCTACTTCTACATCGAGATTCACATCGATATACATACCCATTGGGGGCATTTTCTAAATGACTACACCATCCAAGTTATGTCATTCCTACACCACACATTCTAGTTATCATGTTGATGTACATTATATACTAGCTTACACAAATTATTATATCGACATCTCACTAATATAAAGCACTTATATATTTCTTAGCATATACCTAGTCTTATACTAATATGTCTTGCATACTTTCCTTTTTGCTTTGACTAGTTAGATAGGATTGTATTTCAAGTTATTACATGCTTTCTTTTCTTGCTTAGCATAGCTTGATGTGATTGTATTTCTCAGTTCTCATTTGTCTCTTGTATGTGCCTTAGGACATTTTCCAATTTCCTTTACCTATACTCTTCTATATGATTGTGGATTCCATGCCAACCTTGTTTGTTTCAATTATATGTGTATGTGGCATTTAAACATGCCTTGTATGCTTGCCTTCCAGTATGAGCAACATGTGCCCATGTCCCTTGTTTATGTGGCCCTTTGGCACCCTTGTATGCTTATTTCCTCTTGCTTTGTGTGCTTGTTGCTTGTTTTCTTCTCATTGTTTGCAATGCCATGATCCACATCATGCATTTATCTTGCTTTCTTAGATGCCATGATGGACATCATGTTCCATCCCTCCATAACAACTAAAAACTAACCAAACTTTCATTTCCAGTTTAGTACATTACACATGTTATTACATTTTTATATCTATATAGGCATACCCCTATTAATCTAACAATCTCTCATTACAAACCATGTTATATCTTGAGATATCTTATCGATTATCATTGCTATATCATGTATCTTTGCAGCATAACACACTTGTACAACTCTTTCTTTTAAGGAAAGTCATTGTAGGGTCTTCATTCCTACCCTCAAAAGAGGGGGTAACAAACAAGGGTTTGGTCATAGAGATTAGAGCTCCTAATGGTCAAAAAAGTAGTTTTTAACACACCTAGAATAAAAACTAGATATCAAAACAGTTAGAACAGACTAGGTAGATAGTGAGAATATCAGAATAATTACCAAATTTGACCCAGAACAATAGTGCCCAACTTGGACTACAACATCAATGCCACTAGTGTCCACTTTTGATGCTCCTATCCAAACAAAAAAATAGACTTTTTAGAAGCAAGTAAAAAGGTAGGTTCAATTATAGTTTTGCATAGCTAAACCAATTTAAAATCAATAGTTTTTAGTATACTTTTACTTAGAGAATCTAGATATAGGGGGCATCATGCATGACATGATGGCTCTCACTTCCAGTTTTAGACATGGAAATTGATATAAGTTCCAAAGTATAATCCATGTTCTAAACACCAATGATTGGGGATAATGTGTGCAACACATTTGTTTTCTTTTCCTTTGCGAGTTCAGTATTACCTGGGCATTCTCAGTAATTGCATGCCTTATTCTATCTATAGGTGGTTGACATCATTTTATAATGGCTTTCATACAAGCCTAACTTTCACATTTTTGAGTTCTCAAGTGGATTTCATATAAGCCTAGTGCACCAGTTTTAGAGTGGCTTTCATACAAGCATGATCTCCATCTTTTGAAGTGGCCTAGTTTCCAACATACATTTGACTATCCATGCCAACATTGTCAAATCATAATACATTCATGGGATTCAGGAGCCATCTCATATGACACTCATTTCATACTGGTATCAGTTTATAGCTTCATTTCATGGGGCAATAATGGAGCCAAATGACTAGCTAGCCTTTGTATTCTTGAGCCACCTATCGAGAGGGATTGGACACACAGTCCAAACATTAATCAACACACACAATATCACCTAGCTTCACTTAGTGGGCAGTGATGGAGCCAAAAGGACAAAATTTGCATTCTTGAGCCACTTTTGGTGAATTGAGAACTCAGCTCCATTCATGTTATTAATCTTGGTTTGGCACACATCAAGCATCACTAAGCATCACAACAAGTTTTGTATTGGTCTATGTACCCTTTGAGGTGTATTTGTTTCTTTCTCTTCCTCTCTTTTTTACCTAGCTTTATACATTCTTATTTTAGATATAGTGTATCTGGTAAGAACTGATCTAATCTTTATTTTTTCTTGTAGATTTACACTTCATAGTGTTCTCTCTTTATGCACACCCACATCATAATAGCTTCATGAGTTTCACCCTTGCAAGTAAGTTCAGGTACAATTTCTCTTTTTCCTTTATCTTAGTATTTTGCTTTATTGCATCACTAAACTAAAGGTGGGGGGAAAATGTAGTCATATAAAATGCAAAAATTGGTACCTTGAGCATGGCTAATGACACCCAACCCTTATGTCCCTCTTACTTGCCCTCCTAACCCTCTTAGGCTTATTTTCAGTAATTACCAGTCATCTGTAGCCTTCCAAACCTGATCTTAGTTGAGCTAAACTCCTCTTTCCATGATAGATCAATCCTTCAGGTCCCATCTGCTTAGGACAATAGCACCACACTAGGATTATTATGTCAATGCCACTCCTATTCACTTTCAGTGTTGTTGTCTAAGTCTATTTATGGCCCCAATGGTCAATTTATTCTAGTTCTCCATCCTTCTCCTTATCAACCTAACGTGAGTACATTCAACCCATGACCAATAGATCCTTATAAAATCCCATTCAATGATCATTTGGAAAGGGGTTGGTAATTATCACTAATCAAGCAAGAATATAGTAAGACTACTCAATTAACCTTCTCTATTCTTTGTATATAGCCAGCTAATACACTTACAAGCTTACTCAAATCCTTATACCAATTCCTAGCCACCTTAATCACATCTAGTTTAGCATTCTACATTTTCATACACATAATTTCATAAAGCACATTAAGTGGGAGAACTACATGTGGCTTGATCCCTCTTCAGAGTTTTGGTATGTAGGTAGTGTACCAAAATAAGGGGTTTGGATACACATCCAGTGAATCTTACACATAGTAATCCCCCCCCCCCACTTTATCGAAATTGGTTAAAGTACAATGGAGTATAGGGTTTGAAGAGAAAATCTACTCTAGAGCTCTATAGACTTGTTGAAACTTTGTAGACAGGGTCACACAGACATAGCGAACAAAACCTAGAAAGCTTAGATCCTCAAGACAATAGTGGTAGAGGTAGACTACAGCACCGGTGCCACTCCTATCCCATCATAAAATGAAGTTTAGATCTAAGTTTACAATAGTGTCCTAGTCCTACACAGTGAATTCCAACCTCTGTCTCAGTTGGATGAATCAGTTTCCAGCTAAGTCTTCTTTTCCCTCTCTTATTACTATTTTTAGAAAGATTCAAATTATAATCAAATTTCACAAATTAGTAGTTTAATTATTGTATATTTATTTACTAATTTTACTACTCAGGCCCTTTAACTAAATTAGGAATAATACACCAATATTCTGAGAATTTTTAAATCACTTTCCAAGTGCTAGAAGTTTGTCTTTAAAGATGGTGATCCTCTCATAATTATATTGATTTTCTTATCTTTCTTCATTTGATCATCATCATTAAAAATGCTTTCAAGTGTCACTAGGCCTTTAAGAAGTTTGTTTGACCTTAGTTGCACAATCTGATCACCATATTGTTGTTGTAACTTAGACTAATTTCTTAAAGAAAACTCAACTTTTTCTTGGATAAAGCATGTTATTTGTTTGTCACTATCAAATACTTGTCAATCATGGTCATTATCATGAATTGAAGGCCTTACCACTACCTTTATATGTGGTTGACATCTTGAACTCTTCACATCATTAGGGATATCAGACTAAGATCCAACTGTAGCCAACCTATTAGCATGACTACTTTCATCTCTTGGAAAGGCTTGTATATTGAAATCCTCAAAATATTCTATAAGATCCCACACCCTATATTTGTATAACTTTAATAAGGAGTTCTTTGTTAAATTTTGTTCCTTCACTTGATAAACAACTAACTCACTATCACCAAACACTTGTAAACACTTCACTCCTCTTTTCCTAGTCCATTGAAGGCCATGTACAAGTGATTCATACTTTGTGCATTAAAAGTACAACTGAATTGAAATCTAGAAGTGGTATCGTAACTTTATTTAGAGGGAAACACCAAAATTTCACCACCTCCCACACCGATCTAGCTTCTAAATCCATCAAATAATGGTTACCATAGGCCATCCATGGGCTCACTAGGCTTGAAAAACTCTAGAATGAAAGAACATTCCTCATGTAAGCAATACACTCCTAGGTTTGCTTCTTCCATGAACTTCTATGGATCATGTTCATGATGCTCAGGTCCCCACTCATCAAGAAAGAGATCAAGTATTCCATCAAGGGAAACAACTGGTTCTTGATCAATATGGAGAACTCCTTCATCAATAATGTTAATAGAGGTTCCTAGAAGACTCCAAAACATGTTAATTATAGGGATAACTTGCACATATACAATAAAAGAGATAAACACAACATAAAATTCATAATTCTAGATTGATTTTTGAAACTATAGATGTATTTATAAAAGGAATAATCATAGAAGCAACAAATATAGAGCAAACGGGCATATATTAAATGAATAACATATGTTAAAACAAAACAAAGTAATCACTATGCATCGTACAATGATAAAAGATAATTTAAAGAACTATATCAAGGCTATTATATTAATATCTATCACACATCAAAGCCATCTTTCATTACATATGAGCACTATATATAGATCATTCTAGAGTGTTGTCTCTTTACATTCCAGCATTTTGATATACTCAAAAGGAAAGACTCTTCACATTTTTATACCATTGACTAAGCTTATAAGGTCAAAAACATATGAAAGACTATGTAAAAGATAAAATCATATACTCTGAACAAGTGTCTAGCTAATTATACTTTGTAGTTTAGATGACCTTGATCCATACCCAACACTTTCATGTACTTAATTATTATGGCAAAATGAATTGAGGTACTTCCACCAGTTGAGCAATAGAAATATCAATCTGTGCAATATATTATTTTAACATCTTCCAACTAGTGAGGGACTCACGCATGAAGGAAAGTAAGATGCATAATGAAAACTAGATTAATATCAAATTTTACACATCATCATCTTCCACAATGGAGATGAGTGCTTTTGTGTTTGATATTTTGAGTTAAATGTCCAACACTAGCACATCTAACCAGTCTGCAACCCTTTAAGCTTGACTATCTACAAATGTGTTGTGCATTATCTCATTATGCCATATTTGGAGCTTTTGCATAGTGTTGTCCCTTGCATCTAGCTTGGAGTAGTTATTTAATCATCTAACACCACTATAGATTTATCGATTGGTGTGAACTCAGGTTTTATAGTAGCCAATGAATGATTGAGGTGTTGCCTCTAATTGATCATCCCTTGGCTTATCTAATTGGCATGTTGTGCAATGATCTCCACAACCTACTCATATTCTTCCATTAACTCATAAATTACCTTTGTCCATGTCCTTAAGGCTTAGCCCTGTGTATGTAGTGTTTTCAATCATTTCAAAGCCAACCAATCTTTCGTAAGTTGCTTCAATAGAGCTATGAGTTGTTTATCTATAGACATTACCTGATCACCTAGCACCTACATAACCAAATAGGGTAAAGTAGAATCTATCAATTGGCATGCATTTACTATTTAATTATTAAGGGTTGTATTATCATCCCATAACCTCAGCACTTCCTATTCTAAGTCTAATGCCTTATACATAATTGAATCTTGGAACACAATTACACCTAAATTTGCTTTGATAATGTGTGTTCCAAACTTATTTCCAAAGTAGTGGTGGCAAGCACCATGACATGACAAGAGTTACAGATGGAGCCAATGTGAATTACACCAAGGGAAGAGCAAAAGTGGTGTGTCAGGTAGATGTTGCGGGAACATCCCACAACTACTAGTTAGCAATTTAAGTCTTTATCTATGAGGGCTCCTCCTATGCACCTGATTATGTTATCAACTTATGATGTGTTACAGACTATGTTTCCTTCTTGTCTTCAACTTCGACCTTGGATTTAACATCTACCTCAACTTGAGCTTTGGATTATACCTCGGTATGAGCCTTAACTTAAGCTTCGGCTTTGGCTTTAGCATCCACCTCAGCCTTAACTTTGGCCTCTACCTTAGCCTTGGCTTTCTCTCAAGCTACTTGTTCCTTAGCTTTTTACCTAGCCTATTCTTCCTTGGCTTTTTGTTTTGCATCATCTCTCTATCACTACATAGCTTGCACCTCTTATTTTTTCTTATATGTTTCCTCTTGTTATTTCTTCCTTGCCTCTACTTCTTTAGCTTACTTTCTGTGAGCCTTTGCTTCCTCAGCTTGTTTCTTCTAGGCTTATTCTTTCTCAAATTTCCACTTTATAGCCTCTGTTTCTTCAGCCTACTTTTACATAGCCTCTACTTCTTCGACCTGTTGTTTCTATTGTTGCTATTACATAGATTAGTGTTTTTGGCATTGTGCCTCTTATACAATTACTTTTTGTTCATCTTCTTATTTCTTTTTCTTTTTCTCATCCTTTCTTCTTTTCTTTTCATCCCTCTTTTGTTGCTCTTCTGGGTCTTCTTGTTGTTTCACAACTTCTTTGCATGGCTTGGCCTAAGGTAAACTTGTTACTACCATCTCCTTCATTTCTTCCAGTGTATTGAATTCAATGGTTTTTTGAGTATCCCCTAAGGAGGTTGATTCTATCACATTACCTCGTAACACAAAAGTCTTTTTCCTTGATAATGGTGGGGTAATTAGGGACTCCTTGACTCTCTTTGTAGTTTTGGTTATCAGTTGCTATTTTGAATCTTGTGTTAATTACACACTAGTCCCTTCTACTACTTTGCCAAAATATACCATCCTTTCACCAACATGTTGTGCTAGCCTTTTCAAGAAATGAGTCCTTGACCTGCGCTTTAGAGTTGATAATGGACTTTATTATGTTGGTTGCTCTTGTTCTTGCACAGTTGAAGATCCCTTAGTTAGATCTATGTGAAATATCTCAATTGCCAATTTTTGATGTATTATTTCCTATCCTACAATATCAACAATGATGGAAGGGGGTTGCGTGATGTTAACCCATAGATCTTGCCTTACCTAATTTCATACTTTACAAGTTTGTACTACTTTCCAAAAGAAAAATTATTTTTCCTCCTTGTCATAGACTTCAATGTTAATGTCCTCGAGCATGGTATTCAATACTTCTTATTCTTCCACTCCCATTTCTAGCAGGTCATACTAAGTTGCTATGCTTGGAACATGTTGATTATCAAACAAGGACTTTGTCTGCCGCATCTACTTTTTGGGTGGAGGAGGTGAGGCTCTTTGCATAGGTGCCTTCCTTTTTACTTTTTTGTGTTGGGATGGGGCTACTGAAGTTTGTGGTGGTGCCTATGTCTATGCTTATTGTTGTGCTTGTGGCTAATCCTAGTTACCCTTGTGGAGGAATAGATCAAAGAGGTGGAACCTGTTGATGAGGTCTTTTGACATGCCAACTTAGGCATGAGTTGTTAATCCCATCCTCTCATGAAAAGATACTTGTTTGAACAAATCTCCCCAAGGTCTTGGTTACTAGGTCTTAGTACGTAGGGTAACCCAGTTAGCTCATTGTGACTATACCATGTAAAATATCTTCAGTGTATATTTCAACCAAATCAATATGCATTAAAATAAAGAGTTTATGCCTATAGAACCATCCAAATAATCTAACCATAAATAAATAATTGATTCAAAGAGACATGCCTATTGCAAGGATTCAATGGTGCTTAAATAATAATATGCAATCAAGGTAAGCATTAGATGCAGATTATGTATAAAACCCCTAAGCTAACCAGATAATTGAAAATAATAATTTTAAAATAAGGGAGAGAAAATAAAATAAAAACCTATGATAAGCAAAGCAAATTTGAAACCACCGATTGAATTCAACACCAAAAAATCAATCCCTTGTGTGACCAACCAATCCAAAATCACCACAAGAATGATGAAAACATCTAAGGAGAGAGATAATATAAGTGGAAGAGAAATGACCACCATTCACATGTGCAAATAATCAATAAACCTCTATAATCTTATATAAATCAAGAGTTTTGTGTTCATAATAATGTTTATGTTGATTACAATCGATTACATCCAAATCCCACCAACGTAACACTAGGATTATAAGGTTCAGGAAGATATTAAACTACTAAAATAAGAAACTACATGAAAAATAAGGGTGATTGGCTCTATGGTCTCTTTAGGAGAAAAAAACCAACCCTTTTACAATAAAAATACCCCCTTATGTAGAAACTACAACCTTCAAGGGTAAGACTTTCCATCCAAAAAGGTCAACCACCTCCATTAATGCTCAAAAACCACTTTTCATGTAAAAAACACTCCACTCCATTGCATTTTTACTATTCAGCACCTACACAAGATAAAAAAATAAGACACTTTTCAAAATGGAGAAATTTTGGCTTTTTTAAGTCCATTTTACCAAGGTAAAAATAGAATAGGGCTAGAATAATGGACATAAAAATTGATTTATAGACCTTCTCAATAAATAATTACATCATATTATCTATGTCAAAACCACCTTTCTAACATATTAAGCAGTTTATGAATTTGATGAGCATATCAAAAGTTATGATCAAAAAACTAACCCCCTATCATAGCATTTCAAGGCTTTTAGCCTACAGTGCAAGGGTCAGGATCTAATGACAATAATGTAGTCACGTGTCAGCGATGGATGACTATAATGTAGTCATTAATGACTATAAAGTAGTCAATCATTGATGATAGATGACTACATTGCAGTCATCAGGGTCTGATGGCTACAATGCAAACCTAGAACCCCATCGTATGCACTAGAGGTTGAAAACCCTGACACTCCAAAAGGAGGTCAAAATGACATTTAGGGACCAAGTGTTATATATAAAAAAAATTCACATAGACTTGGTCATCGTAATGGGATAGGTTTAAAGAGATCCAATGGCACATAAATAGAAATGACCTGCTAAAATAGGAAATTTAATAATGTTATCACCATCCATAAAAAATCTAACAATAGATGCAAAGTGAGAACCTTGAGTATCACTTGAAAAAGTTGTTAGAATAATTAATGGTTAAGTGGTGCTATTTATGTACCCTTAATACATTAAATTATACTGGTTAAATAATAATATATTTTATTATTTATCATGAGTTTATCCTCATGTAAATAATAATAAATATATTAAATGACCTTTGGAGAGGTTGAAACCATTAATGTGGTGGTTGGAAAAAGTTAAATTATAATGGTTAGATTAACTTGCCTATATAATAAAGAGTTTACATTGTAAGATGTAATAAAAGAGAGTTGAGACAAATGAGAAAATGTGAAGAACACATTTCCAAGTTATGTGAAGATTTGTAGAGGAGAAATGAGGGGAAGAAAGATTGTATATGGTACATTTGAGTTTCTCATAATATGAATAATCTTTGTGATTTTTTACTTATTGGAAGTTTTTTCACATATATATTATGTCAGTTTCATGTATGCCTTTGATATTGATCTCACATGTAAATCCATTATTTGTATGCATTATTTTACATGATTTATCATGGTATTAGAGCTAACTGATATTTGATCAAGTGGCAAGGTTGTAGATCAGGCTTGTTGAGCTGTGTCCAAACTCATTTTTGATCAAAGCACATTCATGAGAGTTTTTTTGAGCTTTTTTATTTGTCAAGTTTTTTATCCATGCACTACAAGCATTCATTGACAAATATGACCAATCGAAGCCATTTTCAAGACATTTTCAACCCTATGAAGGACTTGCATGGTCTATGGTATGACCTTCTACCTAACGAATTGGTAAGAAAAAAATTATTTCAAGTTTATTTGTTGTTTTTTGGCATTTAAATCTATCAAAAAACATTCCCTTGGCCTTCTAAAGCTTTCATAGAGTATTTAAGGCAATTTTTAAAGAATTTCATTTTTTCTCTCTCCTCCCAAACATTTTTTTAACACATGAAACAAAAAATCAATAAAAGATTAGATTTTGAGTAGTAAATCACTATTTTGATATCTCCATTTACTTATTTTGTTCAATTCCAAGCAATTTAGACTTTTTTTTACTAATTCAAACTTTGGAAGTTCATTTCATATTTTCTCTCCCCTTCCATATGCTTGTACAAACTTCATGAGCTGAATTTTAGTCAAAAATTGAGTTTTTAATTTAATTTCCCTGTTTGTCAAGTTTTTAAAGGTTAAATCTTCATATCTATGCTTGAAAACACCATTAGAGAGCCTAATAAAGTTTCAAATCAGAGTTTTTTTAATGACATTTTGTTGCTTGGGCATCCTTGTATTTTTATTTGAGCCTATGCGGTCTCTTTATGTGTTTGAATGTTGATTTCTTACTACTTATGCCTGCTAAAATGCTTTGAGGAGCCTATGGAGGAAATTTTCACAATCACCTAAGGCACTATAATAATAACAACATAAAAAATTAGTTTTTGTTAGAAAAACCTAGTTTTGGTTATACCAAATGCTTAGCTTGGCCATTTGAAGGTGGTTTTGAGCTTTGTTTGATCAGATTTGGTCTCCTAGATCTCCCATGATGCATCCAAATTTTTTTTGAGCACCATACTTTTGCTCTTGTACGTGCCTCTACATATTTCAAATGGTTAAAAACTTTTCCCAACGTATTTATTAAATCCATGATTTATTAAATATCAAATATTCCATGCAAAAATGCAAGTGATGGCTCCCTCTTTGTTGATTTTTTAAAGGATAATTTGAAAACTTTAATTACAATAGTCATTTTACTATTGTCATGTAATTAATATATAATTTTTTTAAAATAGTCCTTTGTCAACGTATTTATTAAAAAAAAATTAATAATTGCCCTTCATTACATGCAAGTGAATGGTGAGCC
Source organism: Torreya grandis (assembly GCA_037957365.1). Classification (NCBI taxonomy): domain Eukaryota; kingdom Viridiplantae; phylum Streptophyta; class Pinopsida; order Cupressales; family Taxaceae; genus Torreya; species Torreya grandis. The sequence continues at coordinate 5,156,227 of JARHVA010000002.1, forward strand.
CCATCTTTTGCTAAGTTGTTTTATCAAAAAGATCTAATTATTTTCTTTATATAGTTAACAAATACTTATTTTACATCAGAATTAATTAAATATGTTTTAAAATCTATATTTTGCATATATAAACTTATAATGGTAAAAGGGTAATTGGGTAGTCTAATTTTGGAAACTTCTTGTAAATACAAGGTCTTATGTTCAAATATTCATCCCAATATTATTTTTAGTCAAAAATAAATTTATTATTTCCAAAATATTTAGTTCAAATGACCTTTTTTTAGTCGTCCAATCTCTCATGTGTGAATGTTGCGACATATTCAATATTTTTGACACCCTTAACTTGTCATATTTTTTGTCGAAGATGGTCATGTGATCAGTTGATCTTTAGTTTTTTGCACATTCTGTGTGCATTGGAATAGTCCTTTATTTTATTTGAATCTTTCTTATATGATTTTTTGTGTGAAATTGTCTTGCAACACTTACAACACTTTTTACAACACACAACTTTCACTTTTGTTGTAGTTCTTTCTGTTTTTTGAATTGTTTTACAATTAAATAAGTGGATAGTGTTGTTTAATCACTAGAATATTTTTATTACAAAATTAAGTATAAAATATGTTAAAAATTTTACTTTCTAAACCTTTTTTTGTGTCAATTTAGTATAAAATGCAAACTTATAGTGTCGACTTTAAAAGGAAGAAGAAATATTCATGACTCAAATTATAATATGAGTTATTCCTAATAAGATATCTAATATTTGGATAACTTAGTATCACATTATTAGTGAATTTATAATGTGTGCATCACATAACATGTTTATTAAATTTAACATGCTTGATTGTAAGCCTACATCCACTTCTATTGAAGTTGATGTTAAGCTTGATCCAAAATATGTGCGATAAAGCTAACCTCTCTTTACAGATATCTTGTTGGTAGTTTGATTTATCTAACCATTACTAGGATATATATTTTATATGATGTGGGGGTTGCTTTCAAATTTATGCAGGATCTGTACTTGGATCATTGGAAATTAGCAAAGTGGATACTTCAATATATATAAAAAATTATAAACTTGGGTTTATATTATTCTTCATTTGATAATGTTAATTTGTTTAGTTATTGTGATGCTAATTATACTATGATGACTCTACTTCTAGATATATGTTTGTGTTTGGTGTAGATGTTATCACTTGGAGCACTTCATGTGGAAGTTGCTAAAGAAATGTTGTGGCTATGAAGAATGGTAGAAGAACATCATATGGAAGTTCCTCATTGTATTACCCTTCTTGGTGATAGTTAAAGTTGTATAGTTTTGGTGAAAAATCTAGTGTAGCACCAGTGAACTAAAGCCTATTGAAATTCATTTAATGTTTGGCCTATCAGAGTTTTCATTAAGGGGGAGTGTGCATGACAATATCACTTCTTAACGATAATGTGGGTCATGTGTTTCCTTCTATCTCTCTATAATTCTTCTCATTGTAAAGCATTGTAATATATCACTTTATGTGATTTTGGTAAACTTTGCATGGAAGTTTACATTGTACCCAATACATAGTAGCATAGAGATCCTTATGTTATAAAAGACTCCAATATGTTTGGTTGATGTTCATGAGAAACTTTAGGATGTATTCTCACTGCGGGATGTAGTCTCATGATCATGCTAGCCTAAACTCACTCTAAATGATTTAGGGTCACATAGTGTAATTTCCTTAGAGGTGTCTATGGGGACATAATGCAAAACCTTTAGGTGTCTATGGGTGTATAGTGTAATTCCTTTAAAGGTGACTATGTGATTGTGGTTACATAGTGTAATACCTCTGGGTATCTATAGTTAAATAGTGTAATACCTTTGGATGACTATGTTTACATAGCACAATTCCTTTAAAGGTGACTAGGGCATGATGAAGGATGTTTTCTTCTATTATTACCTCTTCAAACTCATCAATTGAATGGTTCATGGAGTGTAACTTCTTTATTATAAAGGTGATTATGACATGTATCCTCACTTAACATTAAGGGAGAGTGTTAGAATAATTAATAGTTAAGTGGTGTTATTTATGTACCCTTAATACATTAAATTATATTGATTAAATAATAATATATTTTATTATTTATCATGAGTTTATCCTCGTGTAAATAAATAATAAAATATATTAAATGACCTTTGGAGAGATTGGACCCATTAAAAGGTCACATTATAACGATTAGATAACCTTGTCTATATAATAAAGAGTTTACATTGTAATATGTAATAAAAGAGAGTTGAGATAAATGAGGAAATATGGAGAACATATTTCCAAGTTATGTGAAGATTTGTAAAGGATAAGTGAGGGAAAGAAAGATTGTGTTTGGTATATTTAAGTTTTTCATAATATGAATAATCTTTGTGGATTTTTTTTAACTCTTGGAGGTTTTTCCATGTATATCTTGTGTTAGTTTCATTTATGCCTTTTCTATTGATCTCACATCTCGATCTATTGCTTGTATGCATTATTTTTTGTGTTTTCTCAAATGTATTACTTCTAAGACCTTGTAAAGTATATCTATGTAAAAATTCAAATCTTGTAAAAAAATATAGAAGGAAAATGTTTTATTGAGTGTTTTTGAGTTGATCTAACATATGATAATATTTAGAGATTTACAATCTAAGCATGGGAGTTTAAAGGATATTAAGAGGAAAGTTTTGGTTATTTCCACATTGAGATTGAGAATGGGTTATTACATTATTGGCTCTATATTTCCTTTGCATAATTGGTTGGCCCCATAATATATCATCATTCATTGATTATTGGGAATGGAAATTTATAATGAGACTCTATGACTCTTATATTATTGGTAAGGGTAGGTATAAATAAACATGAGGCACATTCAAAACTATATGAAACCTTGGGATAATGTCTTGGAATTTATTCTAACGTTATATGATATGCCATTGAAAACCTAAAATTGAACATGAATAAAAATAATAATAACATAATATATAATAATATACACGTGCTAGGAATATGCCATAGAAATGTTAACATTGGAAAGTGTGCCATAATGAAATCACACATTGGAATATTGTTATTCTTAACAAGAACTAGATTTCACATATAGATAAAAGATGTACAATAGGTTATACAATTAATGGTTAGGCATTAAAATATATGATGTCAATCAAAACCCTTGGTAGTGTAAGCAATAAAAAAAATAGGGCTATGGAAGTATAAACATGAGATAACACAAGCTCTATGTAAATTTGACAATATGAAAATCAAGATCTAACCCTTATAAAGAGGGTGTAATACATAGAGGGTTTATGAATTACTAAGAAAAATTTAGATCCACCACAAATCAAGAAATATATAATCCTACGAGGTGTAAGAAAGCGTGTGTGCACCCTAATTTAATATGAGAAAGTTGTTTTACATCAAAACTCAATAAATCTACCCATACAACATGTAAACTAGGCTTAATAATATCTAATCATATTTAATTATTAAATTAGGTTTAATTTGAAAAAAATAATATTGTAAAATTAATAATATATTAAAAAAGGGGTTTAAGAAGAATATTTGATTTATTGTGAATTTAGAGAAAGTCATCAAAAACAAAAGATGGAAAAAAGGCCTAAATGGTGAGGCAAACAAAACCTATAAAATTTTGAGCAAATTCATATTTCTACCCAGAATCATGTAGTGTATTATTCAGGAAGAGTAAGGATGTTTATATAATAATAGGGCCATTTCCATAAAAGTAGGTCTATTTTTTGTAAAGTGAAAATGTGTGAAAAATGACGTGATGATCTTGGTAATTTACTCAATGGCTCCAAAATATTCGCTTACTTTTCAAAAATTCCTTGCATATATATGGGAAATTAATCTCCTTCTCTGCAACCCTAAAAAATCATCACACACCATAAATAAATGGGGGATAGATTCAAGAGCATGTATTACTTCTCAATTATTTTCAAACCCCTAGGTGGGAACAAATTTGGCAATCAATAGTTCATGCAAGTCAACAAATAATCCATGGATGCAAGGCCTAGTCCAATATGAATTTTTATGCTAGAATGAATGTGTGGTAAATAAAATAAATGCTTAATCTATTACTTTAATTTTTCTCTAAATTATGAAATTAATTGTTTTTATACTTTCATAATAGATTCCTTCAATACATGTGTGGTTATTCCTTATGAATTGCATATCCATTCATTATTTTTTGTATCCTATATGTAGTAACATGCTTGTGTATTTGTAGATTTATCAAATTGAAAGTAGGTCTCTTAGATTTAGGAGAATGTAATGCAACTAATCCTAGGAAAAATGGAAAAAAAAAAGATCTAGCACAATATGTGGCACGCCTCTTTGAGATAATGTGGGTTCACCAAAATGTAACATCAAAAAATGGCTTAAAACTAAATGTATCATAAATAAATGAGTTATGGTTTAATTAGACACTAAAATACATGTACAATACAACCATAAAGCCTAACTAATTATTTCTAATCAATCAATAGGGAGGACACATATGGTTTCAATAATATCATGAATACTTCACTATAGTAGAACTATCATGTGAATTTGGACTTAAAGATATGCGACTAAAGGTGATAATAACATATCCAAAAAGTCTACATTTAATCAAAATATTAAGTATAAATCATTACCAGTATTTCATAAAGTCCAAATAGCACTTGATGTTTCAAACATGTGACAAGTAAGGTTTAAAATAAATTTATGGTTGGGTTTGTTTAATACTGATCTCTTATTTCCTCACTTTGATCTTTGTTTGAGAAACTTGTATATTTACCCCAAAAAAATTCCTTGCTATAGGGAATGTCTAATTGCACATGTGATATATGAAAACCTAAAGGAAAATAAAGTGATCCTAGGGACATATGTCGAGGGTTAGCAAGGCTCAAACATTGTTTAACTATCAAGTTTATAAGGTAGAAAATGTGATATATAGAATTTGGTAAAAAAATAAATTATATAAATCAAAATAACTTCGTAAATAGATAAAACTAGGTTATACGGAAAAAGTGCTCCACAAAAATTATTAGTTTAAGAAAATGATAAATGTTCTAATGATTGTTTGATCTATTTTGAAAGCATGTGACTACTCAATATAATATTAATAAACTCTCGTAAATCCTTCATTATTAAATGAACTAAAATACTTGTGTATTTATAGACAATTGAATTCAAATAAGGACTCTATTGGCATGTAAATCGACACCAAATGACTAAAAGCAAGAAAGGAGACAAAAGGAGACAAGTGCACTTTGATTTAATAGGGACAAAAAAAAAGGCTTAAAATCATCATGGGTACTTCAGAGAGGTGTCAATAATGCCAACCATTCATAGCACAAAGCTCTAATTATGAGAGAGAAAATGTGGAAAGAAAGAGGGAGAGATGAGTGGTCGAGAAAAAGACATGGAACTGTCTAAAATTGAAAAACATAAAATTAACACTAAATTTTAACTAATAATTGACAAATTAAAAATTACACTAAAAATATGTAAATTAAAACCTTATAAATAGGAAAACAAAAGATCACAATTCAAATATGTTCTAACCACTATACAAAATTTTCACAATTATTTACTATGTTATATTATAAATCTTACAATATGAATACCTATCTTTAACTTAACTAAACAAGGGCACAATGAGGTGAAATATTTGTATGTAGTGACAATTGTAATGTTGTAAATTTTGATAATGAAATGGTGGTTATGATAATAAAAGAAAGAAAGATCAAAAATCATATATATTTATTATAATTATTATATTTTTATAGTTTGTTAAAAAAAAATTCATAAATATTATACTATTATTATTTTTACTAAATGGTAAACATTTTTGAGGTCAGAGTTATGAATCGGGATACATTTTTTATCAGAGTTATGAATTAGAGTCGGGATACAAAAAGGGGGCCCAATTCTTGACACAAAAAAGTTAGAAAGAGGTGAGAGTCGACAAGAAATAACAAAAACCAACCAAAAGGGGAAAGGAATACAAAAGGGAAAGCCAAGACACCATCGAAAATACCAAAAAAAAGTAAAATAAAGCAAATGGCCCATTTGAGACAACCTAGTCCTTCAACAAAGTTTTAAGAACTCAATACAAGGGCGAAATCTTACTCAAAGGAGTCCAATGCAATGAAGTTTAGGCCTCAATTGTAAGGAAGAGCCTGAAATATCTCATGCCATGAAAAAATACCCTTCATAGTTCATTGAGAACCTTCCCTCACTATTTATTCTACTTCAGACCTCAACCTTTCAACGTCAAAATGTCTACCCTTCTTATTAATGATAGTTTCAATGTTAAATTTTACAACAATAGATATTATATTATTTTATATTTTTGATTTGTATTTATCACAATGAATATTTTACAATAAAAAAAATCAATGAATGCAATTGAAATTATCTCAACTACATTTTATTAGTATTGCATGTCACTAAATTACACATGGCATAAATGTCTCTGATTGTGCCCTGTATCTCTTTTCAAAATTCAAACATGAAAGGTACTATGCTTTCATACCTATCCATGTGGGATCCATGTAACATACCTAGATTTGAATATAAATAATTAAAAAATAACATATTAATTAATCATTAAAAACATGCTCTCATTATTTTATGACATAATTCTTACAACAACGACATGAATTGAGAGAATTCATGTGGTCCAATGAAGATTTGAAAAGATAAAAATGATAAAGTTCTCTTGAATAACTTGTAAGAGAACTTTAAAAATAACTAATAAATTGAACAACATAAATACAAAATAAATACATAAAAAATGAACTTTTTAATTAAAAACACCAAACTAATGCACAACCACAAAGAGAGCTATCTAAACAGAGGTTAAAAATAATAATAATTTGAAGGTTGACATTTCAAAAAGGGCGTAGTCTTGTTGAGGGGTCTTAGTAATTTTGAAGGACATATCAATGGATAATACTTGTCTTGTCTTGACAAACAGTGAAGCAAAAAGCTAATCTGGAAAGAGTGAAATTATCCATTCCAAATGTAACATGAGATGGTCTTATACTTTTAGATTGTCTTCACACATTTTTGATGGAACTCTTATGTAATTTGAGTAGAATATAAGCGCATGTTGGACATGATTCATGGTGACTAATGAAGAAGGGTGACCAAGGGGAAGGATTCACAGTGATTAGCATAAAATGATGTTATTATAGACGAAGGTAGACAAGACAAAAGACATTATACACAATGGTCAATCTCAACAGGGCCAACATTTGTAGACTTATAGGTCTCGAGTGAGTCCCACACCTTTTTTTTAAAGAGATAGATTTTTGTCCCACACCTTTTATATTCCAAGCATCTCCAATACATATAATATATAAAGTCAGATTGAGCTACAAAAATCCAATGAATAATGGAAAAATAATAAGAAGGTAGTAGGATTATGATAAAGTTGGTAATAAAAAACATGTCATCATTGCAAATGACAAGGTAAAACCAACTGAAAACACATAAATGTCAATGACAGAGAAACATATAACCTCCATATATGTGGGCCTCAAATAAGGACACAAATACAGGGGCTAATTATGGGAACGATGCCTTAGGGAGGCTTGGTAATCTTTTTGGACCTCATACAACATCTCTTATGTCTATACAAGGGTGTAATGACAAGGACATGAGAATCATACATTCAATCACACATGTTGGGATATCCACAAGCTACTCTATCAAAGACTAATGAAAAACTACTCTATGTTAATGCAAAACAATATAAAGGTATTTGAAAGTGGAGGCAAGCTTAGAAGTTGAGACAAAATAGGAATAAAAACTCACATTTATCCTTCCAAGGGTAGTCTACAACACTTTAATAATCACTTCCATAAGACAACAAACACATAATTTAAGCAACATAAGGGCAAGAAAGGGGTGAATAAAAAATGAATACATTTCTTAAGAACAAAGCTGAACCAAAACAAGTTGTGAAACAATACACCCAACTCATTCACCATATGTAACAAGAGAACTATAATACACATCAAAATCATAGGTGGGTTTTGGAGCATAAGGAGAATGGCAAATACGCATATGTGGGTAATAGGTGAAGGAAAATTGACATATTCGGTAAACAAAGGGGAAGAGATGAAGAGAACAAAGAAATCAAGGAATTGTATAGCCCAACATCAACACCACTAATATGGTCACCAAATTTATGTATTAATGAATATGAAAATGAGGCTCAAAGACTTAGAAACAAAGAAACAATATGAGGACATACAACTGAAAGAGGTTATATATTCTAATTGGAAACTTGTAAGAGAGAATAAAATACTCAAGGAGCAAGTAACAACTTGCAGAACAATATAGAAAAAGAGCATCAAGAGTTGAGGGCAATGATAAATCAAGCTTTAAATCATTTGAAATAAACATATAAAAATAAGCCTTAAGTGAACAAAGGAAGGAATGTGGTATAAACAAAAGTGTCTCAATCCACAATTGCAAATACAGAAGTAAAAGAAAGTTATTTGAGAGTCCAACATGAGGAGACCAAGTCTTGGGCTCAAGTAGTAAGAGGACCTTCAGATGAACAAAGGGAGATAATAAAAAAATAGACCAAAATGCAAATAAGAATAAACATGATAGACATTACAAGGTTGCAAACATCATTATTAAAGGGCTTAAGGACAACAGTGACAATGAGAATACCAACAAATTAGTAAGATACTTCTTGGCAAACCAACTACATTAGACATGACATATTCATCAGACAAATAAAACAAGGAAATTGATAGGATGAAGAAAGGACATACATGTAAGAGTTATTGTGAAAAATACATAAGACAAAAACAAGATACTAAGGAACATGAAGTCTCTTAGAGGGACACACATCTACCTAGATGAAAATTTAACTTCCACACAACAAGAAAAAAGAAAAAAATTATGGGAGAAAGTGAAATAAACAAAAGATGCAAGAAAATGGACATGATTATAAAATACAAGACCCTAAATCAGCCACCGAATGACACATAATAAATAGGGACTCAAAGCACCCTAGGAGCACTTGACATTGTTAAGCTATGGATTTTAGTTACCCTTAAAGAAGAGGCCCTGGATTGTGGCCCATAACAAAGGGAAAATACATTATCAGAAGGATATAAGAAAATATTAGTTTGAAATGAAAGGACTGAAAATGGCAAGGGACATGGAGGGGTTATAGTACTAATCAAATAAACATGGTGTGGCATTATAAAATTAGAGAAAGAAGACCCAAATAAACAATACATATGGCTAAAAATAATAGAAAATGAATTAATAATTAGGCTTGTTACTTGATATTATGTACCAAGAGGCTAAAACATACATAAGAAGAGGAAATTAGATCGTGAAGACTCGTATGCATCACTAAAAAATGACATTACAATATTGAACACCTTAAGAGAAGTCTTGATCATAGGGGGTTTCAATACATGAACAATAAACAACCAATCTCTTAATTTGAGAAATGAATGGGGAGAGAGAAATAATACGTTATGGCTAGAAGAAGAAGAAGATCAACACTAGGAAAGGAAATCACAAGATGGAAAGGGGAAGTTACATATTTTGGAGCATAACTATTGGGACTATGTAGTTTGTATGACATGGTTATATGTAATGGCATGATGACATAGCCAAATTCATTTTTCTTACATGGTTACTCATAATGGTCACAACTATTGGGGTGTGCATCACTAAAAAAGGATATTACAATATTGAACAACTTAGGAGAAGTATTGATCATAGGGGGCTTCAATGCATAGACAATAAACAACCAATCTCTTAACTTGAGGAATGAAGGGGGAGAGAGAAACAATATATATGGTTAGAAGAAGAAGAAGAAGATCAACACTGGGAAAGGAAATCATAAGATCAAAAGGGGGAGTTACATATTTTGGAGCATAACTATTGAGACTAAGTAGTTTGTATGACATGGTTATATGTAATGACATGATGACATAACCAAATTCATTTTTCTTACATGGTTACTGACAATAGTCAAAGCTATTGGGATGATTAATTCACCATTGTAAATAAATGAGTAATATTTAATTACTCATAGTAGATGGTGATTAATAATTACATGAGTAAATTATACTCACCGTAAGTAGTTAGGTGGTTTATTTTAGGTAATAAATCTTAATATCTTTTTTAACATAGTATATTGTAACTTCCATGTAATATTTGGGAGATTATTTATTTATATTATTACTATTACAACCTCTCAATTTGTACTTAGAAAATGCAATAATTTTTTTCAAACAACTTACTTAACATTCATTCCACATAATAAAACATTGCAACATATATAACTATAACTTAGTACAATAGTACTTCTAATTCAAATACCAAATATTGTATTTATCTTATACAACTCTAAGGAAAGTAAATACAATAGGATACATCTATGACTGGTCCGCTAATACAACAACTATTGCTTAACAATATACAAAAATAAAACAATTACATTTCCATTAGGCATTCAACCTAATACAATAAATAGCTACTAAGCTCTTTTAAATTTAAGTTGAACCAACTCATGTATCACATAAAACCCAAGTGATGTCTCCAAGTACTGCAGTGGGGAGAAAAATCATCATCCTATTGTTTTTTCAGACCAACCACAAACTAATGATCCTCTACACAATCCCCTATTAGGAAATGGCCCTCCCTTCATGGATAGGTAGATAGAATGGTGCAGGAATCCAAAGAACAAGCAATTACCCAAGTGTGTATGATTTCTAAAACTAAACATGCAGTGTATCATAAAAAAATTGTTTAATTGCAAGATATCGTACTAACATGTAAATCTAACATACCAAAAGATAATTTATCATTACATTTAATTTAACCACGAGATTATACTATATACATCTTTCTAGGAATAATATCACATCACATGTTATACATAGGAGTAAGCAATGTATTCATTTATTTCATCAACATATGAATAAATCTTACATTATTATCTATCTCATACTAGAAATAATACTTATAATGTATACAACCTAAACATGTTTCATTCATATTAAACTATAGATTTCAAACTACTACAATAAAATCCAAAAAACTACACCCCATGATAATCGAAGTTATCATAGTCTACTTTTTTAAGACATAGCTACTAGTTTTTCCATAATCAGCCATACTAAGTACTCATAAATTCATAGAAGCATACGCTTTTAATAAAACAAGTACATATAATAAATCAAATCATACAAATACATAAAAGTATACCTAACATTCATTTACACTCTCAAGATTGTATGCATGCATAAATGATATCTTACTAACTTTACAAAGTATATTAATCAAGTAATAACTAACACATATATTTAATCGGTTAATGTAGGTGAGAATCCAAACATTCAAATGCATTATGTACCATCCAAGCATATACATTCAAGCTGAATTATTCTATGATATCCCATAATATCATAGCTCATTGTGCATGAGCACCTTACTCAAATATGAACAACAATCTTACACTATAATTATTTAACAAGCTAGTACATGACTATACCACCTGAGTATACCCTAGATTATACTGCAAAATAGCAATTTGAAGAAATACAACATTTAGACACATTTTACGATGCACCAACATATGATGTAAAAGCACTTGTGTGTATTAATAAATGCAAAATGCTTACTACACATAAGTTTATTTAATACCATTTACATATATACCAACATTCAATCATAATCTTACATTTTATCCATTAAATGCATATAATAAATTTCAAACATGTTATTATTACACATATAACAACATACAATCCATACAAGATCATACCATCTGGGTATGCTTTAAACATGGACTTTTATTGCATGCATTCCAAAAGTACATACAGGTTAATTATCAACCAATGGATTTTAATCAAATATTCTTAGTAGCAATATAATAAACAAATTATGAAAATATATAATTACATAGATTTGATCCTTTCAATGCTATGCAATGAATCCATATTCATTTAATTCATAGAGATTAATAATAATCCAATACTACGTCAATATAAATATGTCATTCTTATAATTTCATACCTCTAACAATGATACTTTATGCAAATATCACCTTTCCTCTGATTTTAGATGTCATACTTGTTAATACAAACTTACATATTTGGTTCTAATCATAAACAGATATAACTTGCATTCTTCTAATATGAAACAAGCATGTCAATAATATTAACTTGTCTTTTTCAATTTAAATAACAATTAAAGCATTAATTGTAACTTGGTTTGCAAGTTCCTCAAAACATATACAAAGTTATAATGCATCTTTGAGATTACCTCAATTCTCTAATGAACTCATAAATACTTAAATATCCTTTCGTTTAATATTAGGGCTCAAATGAACTAACCCGTAAAACATTTTACACACTAAGGTTTGTTATATTCTAGACTTGATTGTCTAAATTGAATATATAACAATATATGTATTTATTATACTTGCTTATATATACAAGTTAAACCTATTTCTCAAAATAAAACTTAGTCCTATCCAATTTGGGATGCATTAATACTTATATAAATAACACTCACAAAAATGCCTTATCAATTTCTGCTATATTTCTTTTTCTTTTATGTCTGAGTTCATTTGGAAAGTCAAATCCTCTTGACTATATGTTGTCTAAGTTTAAATATAGTCTAATAAATTATACTTTGCCCATATACTCATAATAAAACACAATTCAAAACTCATTAAAAAGTTTTGTCAATTTGAATTTAAACTAGATGTTATCCTATAGGTTGGAACACTGACCCATTGGAATGGGATGCAGACCAATATAAGGAAAGCACAATCCAACTATCTATTAAAACACAGCATTAAACCACTTGCTGAAAAATAATAAATATACTCAACATTTTAATAATCATAGACTTGGCATTTCAAAATATAAAGACACAGTATTTGTAAAGATATACTTAACTCAACGTTGTATTTAATATACTCACCTTTCAATTTAATATATTAATCATTCAATATAATATGTTCACAATGTTTTTAATACATATTCACAATGATTTCCAATTATATAGAGGCATTTTAATTATACTCAGTGTTTGACTCAACGTTCTATTTTTTTATTCAAACTTCATTAAATATACATGTTGCATTTTATTTATATTCAATGATTTCATTTTAAACTCAGCGTTATTTTCTCAAAAAATCAGTGTTTTAATATAACCTCAGCTCAATAACATTGTATACACAACGTTGTTATAACATTGTATACATAGCATTTTGTTGAGATGACTAGGGACTCTAAAATTTATTGTTGGGCGTTCTAAAATTGGTTGGGCATTCTAAATAAATAGCTCATCACTTATCATTTATAGATTCAACGATTTAATAGATAACTCAATGATTTCATTAATACATTTACATCGATTTATATTCAATTATAAGCACAATGATTTATAAATGTGGCTCAATGTATAATTTCATTTTACAATGTATTTTGATATTATTACTCAGCATTTTTAAATATATACACAACATTTTTATAATAACATATACTTAGCCTTATAGTTATTAAATTAAATATTTAAATTGATAAATTCGGCCCATTTATAATATATAACCTACTATCTATGTATAATTGCGTAGAAATTATTAACATGGCATTTAATTAATACCATGTGTTTTATAAAATAGATATACAATGCTCTTTATCGATCGACTCAGTATTTTTTATATATGACCAAGCGTTCTCTATTTTAAAGCCTCCTTGGTTTCAACATATGACTCAATCAATAGAATGTGAACCACAGGCTTTACAAATTGAAACACAAGCTAAAAACAATTCACAAAATGTGCTACAAATAGGGTCAAACACCATCAAAGAGTGAAATATCATTCACTATAGGGGGACACGTACTTGGATAAGTTTATTAAATCTCGATCTATAATTTAGAATACACAACCAAATAATGTTTATAACGCTGCTAAGCAATAATCTATAGCTCACTAAAAAATTACTCAGGTTCTTGGCTTGATTTGTAATATTTATAATTTAATATTTTTTTATTTTTTTATACTTCACATAGGAATAAAAATTACAAAACCTACGTCTTAAAAATAATTGCCTGTGTTGAGAAGATATGTCTTTCTTCCTCTTTCTCCTGCTCTCTAATTCACCTTGTGTCTCGTATATACCTTTCTTCTTTTATGCAACCTCTTTTTCTTTCATTTGTAATGATTTATACTATCTATTTATCTTAGTTTGCTATCCATGCAAAACATTTTACTCACCATTTAAATTTACTGTACAACAGTTATTTACTCACAAAACCATAGTCAATCTTCATCTTTAGCTTTCTTAATGAATATAAAATATATTTTTGTTTAAGAATAAATATAATTACGCTTTACTGCAAATTTAGCTTAAATCAAAGTTAAGTTGACTAATAAGGTAATATCTCAATTATAGTTCTCAACTTAATTTCATGCATGTCTTACCAAGACTATGCTTAGTTGGCCTTCACTCAAGGTTAATAAATTAAGATAACTTAAACTCTTTAAAATAATAGTAATTATTTATTTATCTAATTATTTCTAATAATAAGATAACTGTATAATTAATTACTATTTACCTATAACAATTAAATATATATTTCTTGATTTATTCTCAAAAATCAAGATAATTAAATTAAGGGAATATAATGCATATCAAGAACTAAATTTACATGTTAATGTAATCACATACAAGATTTTCTTAAGTACGTACTAGTATTTAAAATATATGATATTTGTAAATCTAATGTGCATGTGTGTAGGGTCACTATCAATTCTTATGTCATCGTCCTATCTAGCCTATCCTCTCTGATGATGCTCTCCCTTATCATGCTCTGAAGGTAGAATCTATCTTGCATCAACCTCACAACAAGTAGGTAGTTAGTCTGAGTCATCATATATATCATCCAATGATGCAAAATTAACTAATACACATCCTCAATATACAAAATAATAAAATACATCTATCACATCAAGTATACTAATCGACAATATCACTGTCCCATTATAATATATGTATAAAAACCTTATAACAAAGTATTAATAATCAAATAATAACTATACTAATCCACAGATTCAAAGGTTATAAATCATAAGGTGAAATTAGGATGTGATAATTATTATTTTCTCTATTATGTATGGACTATTACAAGCTTATTTTCATGTATGAATATGAAGCTTTGTAATGATTTTAAATATGAAATAAATTTATTTTTATTCTTCCTCAAGATCTGGTATCAGAGCGCTATTAAAATCCTTGAGCTTGTGAGGAGAAGCCCATGCACTCCCACACCAGTTCAAAGCCATATATGATTGAAACCATGAAGACAAGTTTGAGAAGGTAGGAATGAGAAGCATGTGCTTTCATTCTCTAAGCTCACACCAGCTAGAATAAGATGAACAATGTCATATTAAAGCTTATATAGGCTTAAAATTGATTCATTTTTTTAGCTTGTATTACCATGTCTAAATTGAAGGAATTATCTCATGAGCTATTATTTTAAAAAAATGTGGAGATTATGTGTTTTAAAGTTTTTCAACATAAATATTAAGTATATGATCTACAATAAGCATGATTTCAAACAAGGATTCTTCACGATTATAGTGAAGACTGAGCAAGTCCATTGTTAGCCTACATCTCAAAGGCACACCCAAGCTAATATCTTGCCTTGAACAACATTTTTTCAAGCAAAGAAAAGTGTTAGATTTTCAAACTAGCCATTTAGAAAAAGGTTGTTGGTTTTATTTTGTTGATTTTAATTCATAAATTTTAAAAAATTAGTTTGAGCTTTAGAATTGAATATAGGAGCCAAATTAATGATTCCTTGGTCAAAACCACCCTTTACCACTCCAAAACTACCATTTAAAATCATTTTTTACTATAAATTTCCCTAAAGATGCCCTTTAATTCACAAAACTACCTTCTAAAATAATACATCACTGCAAATTCCCTGAAACACCACTCTTTAGCAAATCCATGGTATTCTTGAGGCTAATAATTTTGCTTAAAAGTCAAAATCTTTTAGCATACAAATATAATTTTTTGTCTTACTAAGACTTATAATGATACATAAATGAGTTAGTGGGTATATGTCTTAACAAAGTGGAGGTGCGAGGTTCAAATCCCCCAAAAAAAAAAATTGGTAGAAAATTTAACAGTCCTTCCAACTTTGGTAATCCCACTAAACTTAGTTACAACTAACTAAGTTAGCAGGGAATCTCATATTTTAAAAAAAATGTAAAAAAAAATTATCAAAAAAAAAAAAGGAAAGGCAAAATTAAAAAAAAGTGAATATTTTTGCCAAAAGAGGCCAAAAAGGCCCAAAACACAAAATTTCATTTTTTGGGAACAAGAGTGCATTTCAATTTTCTTTATTGTGTATTTCAATTTCAAGTAAATTGTATTGTAAAATTGCACAAAATCATAAGTTTTAAACTCGATCACAGTCTTCAATCATAGTTATGTCTTTGACACATATTTACAAGTAATGTCATCGTACTTGAGTTAAAACATATGACACCTAACATAATTGTAATAACAACATCTGGACATTGACCCTTTAAATTGTTAAGGAGAAAGAAAGCCCATACACTCATAGCCTTCCCTTCATTTACCTATTAGTTACAATCGAAAGGTGTAAATCTTGACAAGTGAAATTTTCAAGTATATAGCAAAGTTACCTGCATGTATAAGGAATTCCATCTAAGTATGTGTTGGTGATTGGACTAACCCTTTTAGTATTGTTTACGTACCAAGTATCAGAATCTTTCTCATATGTTAACGCCTCTTTCCCATACCATCGAGTATATAGAAAGGGCAAGCTTCTTCTTTATTGCAATGGATATAAAATAATGGTACATATAAAGAAAGGTCTGATATATCAATCTAATGGTATATAGAGAGGGAGACCTATATATCTAGAGTGATTAAGAACCAATCCATCGCTCATAGTCTTGATAATAGTTGCACAGGATCTAAAATTCTTTCTACCAGATTCACAACTACTCAAAGGCGACAATTATTCTGCTTGGAAGACAAAGCTCATAACTCAATTGGAATTTGAAGAAATTTAGTCTATAGTAGATAACTCACATACCCGACATGCAATAGACATTGATCAACAATGTAAGTTTGATAAATCCAACTAAAAGGCTAAGTTTATAATCATGTTTGGAGTATTGGATGAAGTCCAACCACACATCTGTGAAACCAAAATAGCTAAAGAAGCTTGGGACAAGCTCCAAACTGTATATAAGGCCAAAAAAGAGAGTATTATTTTGCATCTACAAATTCAACTTCACTTTCTCAAATTAAGATTAAGAAAAATAGTGGAATCTTTTTTAAGACGTGTTGCAATGCTGAGGGCATCACTTCAATCCTTAGGTGAGACAGTTTGTGATGACTCTCTTGTACCTATTATTTTGAGAGCATTGCCAACCTCTTACAAGATTTTTGTGACCACTTTGACTGCCATAGAACAAAAACCAAGTTTTGAAAAATTGGTAAATATTTTGCAACAGGGAGAGTCTTTCAATACTAATGATAACCAAGAAGAACATGTGTTGGCTTCTCATCAACAGAACGATAAAAAACCAGTCAAATCTTCATCAAAACATAATCTAAGGTAGAATTCACAAGGAGGAAAATCATATAAATAATTTATCATTTGTGGTCATCAAGGACATGAATTCAAAGATTATTGGTACATTACCTTCAAGAAAGATATTTTAATAGTCATAAGTCCACTAACCAACAATCATCCCCCAGCACATTCAGTAAACCACAAGGGAAGAAAAAGGGGACTTAGCAAGAGAAATCAAAGCAACAAGGCAATATTGTCAAATAGGAAGAACATGATGATGAAGAAGACTTCATGTACTCTGTAAATCTCTATGATGAATCCACATTATAAAGTGACATATGGAACATTGACTCAGGTGCAAACTGACACATGACAAGTAAAAAATATTTTTTTTCACTTTGAAGGACACACCCAACAAAAATTGCATTTCTTTGGGTGATGATACCTCATACAATGTGCAAGGAATTGGCAATATTACCTTGTCCCTAAGCACATGAACCTGTAAAATCACAGATGTTCTCTATGTAATTGGTTTAACCAAAAATTTGTTATCAATCCATTAACTATTATACCATAATTTGAAGATTGAATTTGACTATAAAGGTGGATAAAAAATGTGTTTAATCGAAGACAAATCCAAAAACTCAAAAAATATTACACGGGGATCTAATGTGAACCATATGTTTCAACGTGAATTCATTCAAAAATAATAATTAGGCACTCATACCAAAGGACATAGACTCAACACAATTGTGGCACATAAGATTTGGCTACATTAGTTTTCAATATCTCGACACACTCCACTACAACAACATGACAAGAGGATTGTCACATCTTAAAAAGGGTACATACAAATGTCATGATTGCTTAACAAGAAATAAATATAGAGTTCCATTTCAAAAAAGTACCTATATATCCAATGGTAAACTTGATATGGTTCACACTGATTTGTGCATACCAATGACACCTAGCCATGTTGGGTTTAAGTACTTCATGCTCTTTATTGACAATTATTCTAGCAAAATGTGGGTCTATTGTGTGAAAATAAAAAGTCAAGCTTTTGAAACTCTCAAGAAATTCAAAGTGGTTATTGAAACATAATCTAGTTGAAATCATGACTCTCAACTCAAATCATGGGCGACAATTCACTATTAATGGGTTTAAATAGTCTTCACAAGAAAATGACATTCGTCATCAAATGGCACCTCCACATACACCACAATAAAATGCAATTATTAAATAGAGGAATCATACTATTATAAAAATTGTGTAATGTATGATACATAATTCAAGCCTGACAAATGCATTTTGGGTAAAAGCTATCAAAACTATCATATATTTACTCAATAGAGTACCCAATGTAGCTCTCGATGGAGTAACTCCACGTGAAGCTTAGTTAGGGAAAAGGCCATTTATAACACATCTTCAAGTTTTTGGATGTCAAATAAGTATGCACATTTCTAAAGTAGAACTAACTAAATTTTATATGAAAGCCAAAAAATATGTGTTCTTAGGGTACAATGAAGAAGCACTTGCCTATAGACTCATGGATCCAAAAACTAAACAAATCTACACCAACAGGGATGTTAATTTTTTGAAAATAAAGAAGCAAAAGATCCTTATATAGACTCATCTAATAAACAAATCACTCCCATAGAAAATACAAACAATGGTAATCTCCTATATGAATACAATAATTATGATGGGAATGATGGTGCAACTCCACCACCCACATGAACCATTCAACATATACCTAAATGGTATACAAATACACTCAGAGATGCAAAATTAGATGGTGTTCCACAAACATCCACCACTAGACCAAGGACTTGTAGTATGGCTCAAAGAGAGGTCAATTTGGCCTTAATGAGTATAGTTGTTAAATTTGTCGAGCCCTCTATAGTTCAGGAAGCCTTACAATTAGAACCTTAGAAAGATACCATGGATGCAAAATATAATTCACTAATGAAGAATAAAACATGGTAACTTGTAGATCTTCCACTAGGGAAGAAGCCAAACAGATGCAAATGGATCTTCAATATGAAGTATAAAGCATATCGCAGTCTCAATAAGCACAAGGCAAGACTGGTTGTAAAGGGGTATGCTCAGAAAAAGGCATTGATTATGAGGAGACATTTGTTCCCACAACAAAGATCAAAATAATTAGGATGATTTTTGCTCTAGCTGCATAGTTTGGTTGGAAAGTCCATCGAATGGATGTGAAAAGTGCCTTCTTTAATGGAGACTTACAGGAAGAAGTTTACATGACTCAACCAAAAGGTTTTGTCAAAATAGTAAAAGAAGCTAAAGATTGTAGACTTGTCAAATCATTGTATGTTCTTAAACAAGCTCCCAAGGCATGGTATATCAATATTAATGAGCATCTCTTAAAACATGGATTCAAAAGGAGTTCATATGATCCCAATTTGTACCTCAAACAATAAGGGGGGGAGATAGTAATTGTTATTATATATCTCGATGATATATTCATCACTAGTAGTTCAGTGAAGATGATTGAATCAACAAAGAAAGATCTAAATCAATCATTTGACATGACAGATCTCGGGCTTCTACATTATTATCTTGGTTTAGAAGTTTGGTAGAGAACAAATCATACATTGGTATCTCAACTCAAATGTGCCAGGACAATGCTTGAGAAATTTCATATGATGAATAGCAAACCAATTGCCACACATATGTAGAGAAAACTTCAACTGTCTCGAGTAGTTCCATCACCATAGGTAAATGCAATTTAAGTTGATAGTTGATGGGGAGTCTCATTTATCTAACATACACTAGGCCAAACATCAGCTATGATGTCAATTATCTCTCAAGCTTCATGCAATAGCGCAAGATCAGTCACTGGAAAGTAGCAAAGCAAATATAGAGGTACATCAGATGAACTATGGATTCTAGCCTAGAATACAAGAAGAATGATAACTTCTTCTTGACAGGGTACTCAGATTTAGATCATGTAGGGAACATTGATGATAGAAACTCCACTTTAGGAGTTGTATTCTTTTTGGGATCTAGACTGATATCATGGGGGAGTAAGAAGTAAAATTGTGTTTCAAGGTCTTCCATATAATCAAAATATCACGTTGTAGGAGGGGATATCTATGAAGCGATTTGGATCAAATGTATACTTGAAGGATTTGGATTGCCACATAATCAACTAACGATTCTTCATGTAGACAATGGAGTAGTGAAGCTTGTTTGCAATCCAATATCTCATGAATCCACTAAACGCATTGAGGTGCAAGTTTATTTCATCCATGAACATGTTCAGAACAATAACATCCAGCTCCAGTATTGTCTGACAGACCAACAATGTGCATATGTTTTTACTAAATAACTTGCATCGAAAAAGTTTGAGGCATTCAGAAAATTTCTCTCATGTTCACTTGAGACAATGTTGAACTAAGAGGGGGAATAGTGGGGTGATTAATTCCCCATTATAAATAAATGAATAATGTTTAATTACTCATAGTAGATAGTGAATAATAATTACGTGAGTAAATTATACTCACTATAGGTAGTTAGGTGGTTTATTTTACGTGGTAAATCTTAATATCTTTTTTAACATAATATATTGTAACTCCCGTGTAATATTTATGAGCTTGTTTGTTTGCATTGTTATCATCCTCCATATTATGTAGGGACTATTACAAGCTTATTTTCATATATCAATATGAAGCTCTGTAATGATTTTGAAGATGGAATAAATTCATTTTTATTATTCCTCAATAAAAGCATGGTAGACTATGTTATTTGTTCATAGAGTTCTATCCCGAGATTGATGAAACTTGAAGTTGGGGACTACCCTAGTGAGATGAGATCACATCACAATCCAATATATTTAAAATTCAATATGCACATAAATCATCAACAGGGGGGACAAGACCACCAAAAGCAAAGAAAAATACCTAGTCAAGGTAGAATCCTCCTAACTCAGGAGAATCAAGAACTGTTCAACAGAGCCCTTTAACAACATTTTCAAGATGAAAAGAATAGTACTTTGTTTATGGAAAATTGTCTAACAAACAACAATACATTGATTTCCTTAATTTAAAAGGCTCGAAATGCATGCAAAAGAAGTATACCTAAGAGTGGAAGAGCAAGTAGTTTTTCAGTGAATTCATGGTATCATAAAGAGTGCAATGCAACAAAGGGAACTTTGAAAAGATTTGGAAATACCAAAGAAAACAAAAAGGCTCGTGAAAGAATCATTCAGTCTAAAAAAGAAAGCTACATGAACACAAGGAGAAAATAATTAATTTCTCTTATAAAGGATAATCCCAAAGGTCTTTAGAGGTAAGTACAATAAAAAAATAAAATAAACAAAGAATAATATTACAGATGCCCTGTTAGGAACCCCTCCAAGGAAGCACAATTGATTACTTTTCTTATAAGCAATTAAACACAGAATTATACCAGAATGATTAAGTAACTAGAAACTTGAAACAACAAAGAATTTGAGAGACAATACACAATCTTGTATTAAATACTCTTAGAAGAAAATACAATAAAGAAGATGCCACTTCTTCTTCCACCTCAAAGACTTGCCACACCCCAAGGACTTCTTCCCTCTCTCTCTTGCTCAACCACAACCAACTCAACAACCTAAGTTGTTAACCCCTCCTTGAATGCTTCAGCTGATCTCCTTGACCTTACACCTTGTAGATCTCCTTGACCTTGCTTCCTTGCTTCAATGCTTTACTTGCCTTCTTGATTACAATACATGCCTCATGGGTCTTTAAATAGGATCCCATGCATACAAAAATAGACCTCTAATTACAATAATTAGACACGCAGCTTGAGACTATAATTAGCCCTTAACATGCAAACACTCGGTTCAATGAATTAATTGTTCGTGCAAAGAACAGTTCTGGAACTGCCACAGGCGATCGACGTCGGTCCCTGTCTGACTGGTGCTGACCGACATCGATCGAATCCCTACCGATGCCAGTTGCCTTTTGCATTCATCATGACCAACGTCGGTCATATTAATGATGCTGGTGTCTCTGGAACTTCAGCAACCTCCTCCATGTCTGCAATAGTTGAAGCTTTTAGCTCCACAACCTAACAATCTCCCACTTGGAGATAAACAACTACAACTGTACCTGTACCTATACATCATTTAGTTTGTTCCCTTGGCTCTGTATCCCTCTTCAAAAATCACTCTTGAAGACCAACCACCACAAAACTTGTGATGTTATACCTGTCATCCAAGTCCCCTACCACATCTGAACTTTCTGACAACTCCCACTTGAGACAAAATCAACCTGTGATCTTCCATGTCTCTTATGCCAAAAGAATTTTGTTGCTCCCAAATTCTTCATGACACACCTCTGAACTAACTTTACCCTTAGCTCAGAAACTCCCTATATATGTAACCCTGCAACAAGCAACACAATACAGTAACATGATAATGTAGCTAATATTATCCAACCTGGTAAAGAAAAATACAATGGTCAAACCTCCATTGTCTTGTAGCCTACTCAAGACCATATACCCTAGCCTTCTGTCTCACGTGTCCATCCACTCTCTTCTCTAACTTGGAAATCCATCCCTCATCCAGTGCTTTCTTTCAGCTGACAACTCCACCAACAAATACCTATTTGGTTCTTCTCCAAGGACTCACACTCCTCATCCATGCCAAGCTCCCACTATTTTTGGATTCTACCTGCATTGCCTCTTCATATCTTCCTGGTTCTTGACCATCAGTAAGCAACAAATAAAATAAAGAAGGTGAACAATGAATTTGAGGTTCACATACCCTTTCTGACCTCCATATGGGCGTTTGAGACTCCTTGACAGCTTGTTGTCTGCCCAACATCCGTTCCAGTGATCGATCTCGGCCATCTCCCAGTCTGCACCCGACTGATGTCGGTTCCCTGCACTAACCCTGACTGTCGACGTCGTTTCCCTAGCCGACACCGGTGTCCCCTCTGCTGATGTCAGTTCCTGTCTGATCGACGTCAGACTTCTCCTGCCTGACTCTACCGACCCTACTGGTTTGCACATGACCGATGTTGGTATCTGCCTGACCGACATCGATTCCATGTGACTGACGTCGGTACCTGTGTGTTCTTGTAAGTGATGACTTCTTTATCCGCGAGCCCATCTTGGATCAAAACCCTATCCATACTGCCCTGCTTAAAATTATTCAGCCCCTGTGACTGATCTCTGTCCCTCATCTCCTCCATAAACACCAAGGCTTCCCTGTTCTTGTCAAAAGCATCAAATTTATGTTAGGTTATGGAGCTAAAAGCTTCACCAAGATGCAAATAAGAGAAGTCATAAAGCATTCAGAGAGTTGCAGAATTAGTTGCAGGGCAATCGATGTCAGTCTGATCAATCGACGTCGATCAGATAGTAGCGAAGAACTAACTGGCATCGGTTACTAGTCGGCTGACATCGACCATGGATGAGCTGACGTTGGCAGCCTGTACGTGAACATGCAATTTACATGTCGATTCTAGAGAGTCTATTTTTGGACTGTTAGTTTGCATGTTAGAGGCTAGTTGTAGTCTTGAGTTGTGCATCTAATTATTGTAATTAAGATAGTCTAATTATTGTAAGCATGAGATCTATATATGGACTCATGGGTTGTATTGTAAAATTGTAACTAGAGAGTAAGAGAGCAATAAGCTCCTTCTGAGAGAGGAGAGCAATGGTGTGTTCCTCCTAGTGCCACAGTACCAAGGTGGGTGCTAGTTTGGAGAATCAAAAGGGTTCTTCGTATTTGTATGATCTTAGTCAGCAGGTGAGCATGGCTTCTTTTGGAGATCTACAATGGTGAGTAAGGTCTAATGATTTGCAGGTAGTAGTAGAGAGCAGGAGATCTACTTGGAGTACAGTTGTGTATTTGGTGTACTGGCAGCATGTTACTGACTGGTTGGAGAGGTGAACATCAATTCTGTATTGGAGTTGATTGTTGGGACCGAGAGAGAGAGGGAAGAAGGTCTTGAGGTGTGGCAAACCTTTGAGGTGAAGAAGAAGTGGCATCTTCTTTATTGTATATTCTTCTAAGTGATTATCAATACAATTATGTATTGTCTCTCATATTCCTGTGTTGTTTCATATTTCTAGTTACTTATTGATTTTGGTTAAATTTCGTGTTTAGTTGCTAATACAAAAAGTAATCATATGTGCTCTATTGGTGGAGCAAGATTCTGACAAGTGGTATAAGAGCCTAGGTTGTAGGTTCAAGAGCTGATACCATCAAGTGGTATCAAATCTTTTGGTTGGGTTGACTAACAAGTGGTTTCAGATCTGGTAGTGTTTTTGATTACAGGTCACTCGCAGGGGTTTCAGACTGAGTGGGAGTATAGCAATGGCAAAAGAAAGTAAGCTACGAATGGAGAAACTGAATAGTATGAATGGTCTGATTGATGGAAAGAAAGAGTAGGTAAAAGGAGATTGTTGGTCGGTAGAAGATCAGCATGTAGAAGCAAATGTTGCAGGGGTTGTTACACAGGTTGCTCTGGATAAAGTAGAATCTTTGTTTACAGATTCTTTTGCCTCTTTCCATGCAACCCGAAATAGAGCATCTTTTCATGGGTATGTCTTTGGAGACTTTGGAGAGATTTATTTAGGGGTTGGAGAGCCTTGACAGATGATTGATGAAGGGGAAGTGAAGCTAAAATTACAGGCGGATAACACACGAGTGGTGAAGGAAGTCATGCAGGTACTAGTCTTGGAGATTAGTCTAATTTCTTTAGGAAATTTGGGTGATGAGAGATGCACTGTAACTCTCAAAGCGGATACACTTAAATTAGATGGTGGTAAGAAAGTAGGTATCCTTTATCTATTTACTTATATTACTGATTCACCTTTTGTTACAGAGATGTGGCTTTGTAGGCTTGGTCACATATGTAGGAGGGGAATGCATGTTCTTAAGCGAAGACAGATATTTTTGACAAGCTAAAGAAATGGAAAGCCTTTGGTGTTCATGGAGGAGATGACAGACAAAGATCAGGTGAGGAGACTGAATTATTCTGAGCAGGGCTATGTTGATTTGAATAGGATTTTGATCCATGGAGAGCTCGCAGGTAAAAATTTATCACTCACAGGTGAACACAGGTACCGACGTCAGTCAGACAGTAACCGATGTCGGCAGAAGAAAGACCGACGTCGGTCATGAAGGAACTGACATCGGTAGGAGGGACACTGGCGTCGGCCAGGGAAATAATGTCGGTAGTCAAGGTCAGTGCAGGGAATCGACATCGTTGGGAGCAGACTGAGAGATGGCCGAGATCGGTCACTGGAACGGATGGTGGGCAGACAGCAAGCTGTCAACAAGTCTCAAACGCTCATATGGAGGTCAGAAAGGGCAAGTGAACCTCATATTCGTTGTTTACCTTCCTTATATTGCTAATTGATGGTCAAGAACCAGGAAGATGCGAAGAGGCAATGCAGGTAGAATCCAGATACAGTGGGAGCTTGGCATGAGAAGAACCAAACAAGTGTTTATTGGTAGAGCTGTCAGTTGGAAGTAAGCACTGAGAAACGGAATGGATTCCCAAGTTAAAGAAGAGAGTGGATGGATACGTGAGACAGAAGGCCAAGGTATATGGTCTTGAGGAAGCTGCAGGAATAGAGCTGACAGGTAGTACCAGGGAGATGACAAAGCAGAGCTTCTGTCAATGTCAGCATAACTATTGTTTTTATCTTACTAGGTGGATGATGGTCGCAACATTATCTTGTTATTATATGTGGAGGATGAGTTTGGAGCAGGTTTGTATATACAAGTTTTTGTTGAGCTAAAGGTAAGGTTAGTTCAGAGGTATGTCATGGAGAATTTGGAGCAACGAAATTCTTTGGCATAAGAGACATGGAGATTTTGTCTCCAATGGGAGCTGGTGTGAAGACGGTGTTGGCAGGGTTCATGATGCAGGATGCAGAATCAGAAAGCACACCAAGGGCTGGATAGTTCAAGCTGAGCTTAGAACAAGGTTCGAAATCACATGAGGTCTAGCGTAGACCTGAGTTTTCCCAAGTAGTGGGGGTTGTCAAAAAGTATGGAGCCAATTCGGGGAAGGAGTACTGGAGGGCAGTTCAGTGGATTCTCAGGTATCTGAGAGGGATCAGCAGCAGGGATTCTTGTTATGCAGGGTCAAGGTCTTCACTACATAGATATGTAGGTTCAGATATGGTAGGTTACTTGAATGACAGGTATAGCATCACAGGTTGTGTGGTGGTTGGTCTTCAGGATTGATCTTGAAGAGGGATACAAGCCAAGGAATAATTTAGATGGTGTACAGGTTTAGGTACAGGTGCAACTATTTATCTCCAAGTGGGAGATTGTTAGGTTGTGGAGCTAAAAGCTTCACCAGGATGCAAACAGGAGAAGTCACAGAGCTTGCAGAGGTAGCAGAGAGTTGCAGAATCAGTTGCAGGGCAACTAACGTCGGTCTAATCAACTGACGTCGGTCAGATAGCAGTGAAGAACCAACCGACGTCGGTTACCAGTCGACCGACATCGGTCATGGATGAGCTGACATCGGTAGCCTGTACGTGAACATGCAATTTGCATGTCGATTTCAGAGAGTCTATTTTTGGACTGTTAGTTTGCATGTTAGAGGCTAGTTGTAGTCTTGAGTTACGCGTCTAATTATTGTAATTAAGATAGTCTAATTATTGTAAGCATGAGATCTATATATGGACTCATGGGCTGTATTTTAAAATTGTAACTAGAGGGTAAGAGAGCAATAAGCTCCTTCTGAGAGAGGAGAGCAATGGTGTGTTCCTCCTAGTGCCACAGTACCAAAGTGGGTGCTAGTTTGGAGAATCAGAAGGGTTCTTCGTATTTGTATGATCTTAGTTAGCAGGTGAGCATGGCTTCTTTTAGAGATCTACAATGGTGAGTAAGGTCACTAAGAGAGCAAGAGATCTACTTGGAGTACGGTTGTGTACTTGGTGTACTGGCAGCATGTTACTGATTGGTTGAAGAGGTGAACATCAATTTTGTATTGGAGTTGATTGTTGGGACCGAGAGAGAGAGGGAGAAGGTCTTGAGGTGTGGCGAACCTTTGAGGTGGAAGAAGAAGTGGCATCTTCTTTATTGTATATTCTTCTGAGTGATTATTAATACAATTGTGTATTGTCTCTCATATTCCTGTGTTGTTTCATATTTCTAGTTACTTATTGATTCTGGTTAAATTCTGTGTTTAGTTGCTAATACAAGAAGTAATCATATGTGCTCTATTGGTGGAGCAAGATTCTGACAATTTCCTTTTCTTGCAATGAACTCGATCTATGCCTTTCGAATTTGAACTCATACCTTTTGAATCAAGAATGTCCATTCCCTTCTTAATGTGACCAAGCTTATTAAGCCACATCTTTGAATCTACAGCTGAAGTAGATAAACCAGAAGTAGAATCAGTAATACAAGTAGATAGATAAAGAGTACCTACTTTCTTACCTCTTGCTAAAACAAGTGCACCCTTGGTAACCTTCCAAGAATTCGTTGTGAGGGTCACTGTGCATCCCTCATCACCCAACCTTCCTACAGAAACCAAACTCTTCAGAACTGGGACATGCATAACCTCCTTCAACACCCATGTGTTGTCCATCTGCAATTTTAGCTACACTTTCCCTTTGCCAACTATTTGACAAGGCATACCATCCCCTAAATAAAGCACTCCAAAGTCTCCCTGGACATACTCATGGAATAAATCTCTGTTTGGGGATGCATGAAAAGAAGAACCAGAATCTAAAACCCATGATTCTATCTGACTATCCAAAGAAAGTATGAGAGCATCCTATGCCACAATACCTGCATCCTTTGCTTCTTCATTACCTTCATGTTGATTTTCTTTATCCCTCAACCAACACTCTTTCTTTGTGTGTCCTTTCTTTCCACAAAACCAGTAGGTGATACTTCCATTTCTGGATTCGGATCTCCTTCCCATCTTCGACCTTGATTTCCCTTGCTCGACCTTCTCTCTTTGCCTTCCCCTGCTTTCTGCACTTAGAGCATTCCTTGATGATTCACCTATGCTTTTCCTGTGTATTTCTTCATTCAAGATTACACTCACAACATCATCAACTTTTAAGATTTTAGAAGTAGACGCAGAATTACTTACTGCCATAACCAAACTATCCCAACTTTCAGGTAAAGAGCATAAAATTAAGAGAGCCTTTACTTCATCATCAAAAACAATATTGACTGAAGCTAACTAGTTTACCAAACCATGGAAATCACTAAGATGAGTATGTACCGTTCCACCTTCCTGCATTTGCAAAGTAAATAACTGCTTCATAAGAAATACCTTATTTGAAGCCGAGGGCTTTTCATATAAATTTGCCAAAGATTTTATCAACTCTTCCGTTGTCTTACACTGTAATAAGTTGGAAATCACAAATGATGCAAGGCTCAACCTTATGGATCCTAGAGCCTTTCGATCAAGAACATTCCATTCTTCATCCTTCATATCTGTGGGCTTGCATGCAACCCCACCCAACGATAAGTACAAATCCTTCTGATAGAGATAATCTTCTATCTGCATCCTCCACTGTTGATAATTCTTGTCGTTAAACTTCTCCATTCATAGCTTACTTTCTTCTGCCATTACTGAACTCCCACTCAATCTAAAACCCCTAAGAGTGACCTGTAATCAAACAATAACCTGCTCCCTACAAACCTTAGCTCTGATACCAACTGTTAGGAACCCCTCCAAGGAAGCACAATTGATTACTTTTCTTATAAGCAATTAAACACGGAATTATACCAGAATGATTAACTAGAAACTTGAAACAACAAAGAATTTGAGAGATAATACACAATCTTGTATTAAATACTCTTAGAAGAAAATACAATAAAGAAGATGCCACTTCTTCTTCCACCTCAAAGGCTTGCCACACCTCAAGGACTTCTTCCCTCTCTCTCTTGCTCAACCACAACCAACTCAACAACCTGAGTTGTTAACCCCTCCTTGAATGCTTCAGCTGATCTCCTTGACCTTACACCTTGTAGATCTCCTTGACCTTGCTTCCTTGCTTCAATGCTTTACTTGCCTTCTTGATTACAATACATGCCTCATGGGTCTTTAAATAGGATCCCATGCATACAAAAATAGACCTCTAATTACAATAATTAGACACGCAGCTCAAGACTATAATTAGCCCTTAACATGCAAACACTCAATTTAATGAACTAGCTGTTCGCGCAATGAACAGTTTTGCAACCACCACAGGCGACCGATGTATGTCCCTGTCTGATTGGTGCTGACCAACGTCTACCGACTCCCTACCGATGCCAGTTGCCTTCTGCATTCATCATGACCAACGTCGGTCATACTGCCAACGCCGGTGTCTTTGGAACTTCAGCAACCTCCTCCATGTCTGCAACAGTTGAAGCTTTTAGCTCCACAACCTAACATGCCCAATGGTTAGAGTATGCAAAGATACTTTATGAAAGAGTTTAGAATAAATATAATCCTCTTGTAATCAACACATCAACTAAGCCTATTTCTATGAAGGATATCACTCAAGGTATAAAGAGATAATCATGGGGTAAGGCATAAGATATAGATGGGATGCAAGCTGAATATCTAAAGTGGGGCTTAGAAACCCTCACACCGCACATTAAAAGCATATTCAATGGTATCATTCAGGAAAGATTCTTGACTTATTAGATGACTAGTGTCTTATCCCTCTCTATAAAAGTGGGGATATCAATAACTTGCCTAATTATTGAATTTTCATGGTTAATCCCTCCTTGGAAAGCTATATGGTAGTATGATAGAGCACAAAATTAGTAGTTGGGCAGAAAAAGGGGGTAAAAGGACAAAAGTTCAAGCATAGTTTAGGTTGAAACATTCTACTATTGACCAGTACATCACTCTTAGACACTTGATCAAAAAAATATGGGATACTTAGGGATAAAAAGATTTTTTTTACTTTTTTAACATTAAAAAAAAATTGATGTGGTCCCTATAAGTAATATTGATGCTATGGATTGTACCCTCTGAAAGGATACTTAGCTCCCTTCCTCCACGCGACAAAATGGAAACATTCCTCTTGCTGTGTGTGGCAAACTTGAGGGATGAATCTCTAGATTAGGGGATAGCTCCCCTTGATGCACCTTGAGGCCTTGGATTTCCTATTGCTAACAATGGGGGGGGTGAAAAGAGAGAGAGAAACTAAAAAATAGAACCTAAATAATGTGGTGATTCACCAAACTAGTTGGTCTACTCAGCTTTTACCTACACTTTACACCAAAGAGAAGCAAACAAACACTTCATTTAAATGAGAAAATGATTGCATCAGTGTTTCAATAGGGGATCCTATAGAGGTATAGGGAGGAAGAAACTACCAGAGGTATTCTAAAGACACATTGTTGGACGGTCTATTCATATGCGCCTATACTTTGAGCTGGACACTTCTTGTTGACCTGCAGAGAAGAATTCATAATACACTAGATATGTTGGTATAAACATATGAAAGCATCAAAGAAAATGACTGAACATAGGATAAGACCATAGACATATGCAAAAGTACAAGCTTAAATGGAGGTAAAATGCTTTTTTTGATTCAAGGTAAATTTCTTCAGGGCTTCACCATACAATGTCGAGAGATCGTTCTCAAAATTAGAAGTTACAATTATATAGAGAGCTTGGAGAATAGATCATTGACTAGTCAAGGGAAAGAAACCCATGTTGTATTAAACACTCCTGCAATGACCACAAGCCCATGTTGCTACCCTCTCTTCTTAATTACATCTAAAAAATCCATGTTGTAGGTGCTTAAGCCACTATGCTTGATGTCTAGGCCTGCAAGAGCATGGGTTACTTCTCTTAGCAACCGACAAGGCCATCCTAAAGATACGTTGACTATGCCATGCTCTCTTCAATGCTAAGCACAACTGGTTATTCATCAATGGAAAAATAAGAAAACATGGGCTGCTCCTCTTCAATGCTCGCAATTAATCCCTTTATTGGTTTTCAGTGGAGACTATTTCACCTAAGTGTATTTACTTCTCTTGCTGATGACTCTTGTGCCACCTGCCTTGGTCTGGTTCATCCTTGGGTCTGCACTTTGACTTGCTATACCACTTGGAGTGTTTTGATCTTTTGTCTCATGTGTGTGTGGCCACAT
This sequence comes from Torreya grandis, assembly GCA_037957365.1. Classification (NCBI taxonomy): domain Eukaryota; kingdom Viridiplantae; phylum Streptophyta; class Pinopsida; order Cupressales; family Taxaceae; genus Torreya; species Torreya grandis. The sequence goes on from JARHVA010000002.1 coordinate 5,187,954, forward strand.
TTTGGGTTACCCACTTTGTTTTATATTTCCTTGCTATTTTCCACTTTTTCCTAGCAATTTAGGGTCTCAACACTCATGAATTTCCTCCCAGGCTCCTTTCCTTGGTTGTTCATCGAGTCATTCCTTAGGCTCTCGAGATTTTGAATTCCATCAGATAAAATGTCTGAAGGAATTCCTTCGAAGATTTTATCTAAAGGAATTCTCCTTTTCTGAGTTTGCACTCTTGAACTTTCTTTAGCGGGCCTTCAGGGTTTCTTTCCTTTGTTCCTTCTGACATTTTGTTTGAAAGACTTATCCTTTGATTACTTCCCAATGGCTAGCTTAACACCTTGAATTTGACATTCATGGGCCTATCATCAGACATTTGAATCCCAACGACTAGCTTATCACCTTGAAATTGACGTTCATGGGCCTGTTACCCCCTAGGACAATTCCTTCAGCATTTTGCAAACAAGCTTTTCTGAAGGGAAACTGACCCTTTGAAAATTTTGAAAAGGTCCTCTTTCAAAGCCAAGTGCCCTCCACAAGGACACCTACCCTTCAGACTTTTGGTCTTCTGAATTTTTTTGGACTTTTGGTGACTGTCGAATTTCTTTAGATAAAATGTCTGAAGGAATTCCTTCGAACATTTTGTTCAAAAGAATTCTTCCTTGGGTTTTCCTCTATGGATTTCCTTCAGACAAAAAGTCTGAAGGAATTCTCTTTTGGACCATTACCTTTTCTGAAAGGCAACCTCCTTTCAAGCTTTCTACCTTGCCTTTTTGCTTCGACCAGCTACCCTCTGTAAGGGCAATTCGAGTCCAAAGTCACCCTTCAAACTTTTAAAAAGGTCCACCTTGCTCATTGCCTGCCCCCCACAAGGGCACCTTGGCCTTCAAAGTTGCCTTTCAGAAGAATTGTAAAGGTCTTGTTTGCTGCCTAAGTGCCCTCTGAAAGGGCACTTACCCTTTAGAATTTTTGCAAATGACCCTTTGACATTTTGAACTTGGTCCATTTTGACGATAAAAAGCCCTCCGAAGTAATTTACTTGCCTTGTGAAGCATCTGAGACCAACTTGAGTTCCACGTCGACTCTTGCTTATAAGACAAATGAGTAAATCCATTTAGAAAACCTGATTTGATCTACCAAGACCAAATCAAGGTTTGCAAGTGGCTTCACTTATGAATTTTTTACAAGTAAAGTCATTTGTCAGACCCGAAAGCACTTGGCAAGCAAAGAGGAAAACACTTGGTTTTTTCATAGAAAATGGTCTGACAGAGAAAATTTGCACAAGGTAGTTGAGGGATGAACTAGTTAGAACTTAGATCAAAAGACTTTTGCAATAAAAAGAAGAGGGGTGCCCAATTTTTGGCCTATAGGACCAAAAATTGGTCAACACATTTGGCAATTCACAGGGAAAGCATGCCTGCTATGCTTGAGAAGACTGGTGGCCTAAAAGTCCATTGGGCATGGAGTTAAGATACAGCTTGAAAAGTTGGCAACAACCTTATAAAAACCTAAGAACTAATAAATTATTTACCCCAAATGATAAGGAAAACACACACAAAGCCTAAAAACACTACATACATGCATAAAAGCACTTAGAGAAAATGAGGAAAAGATAGGGAAACTATGTACATGACAAGAGAAAGATAGTGACAATGTTTAAGATATATCACATTGACTGGGATATGTAGCTATTCACCATCCAACTTAGAGAGTTAGAAAGCATTATGTTGCTTGCATTGGGTGATAACATATGGGCCACTCCATAAGGCATCAAACTGTGTGTCCCTTCCAGGTTTGGCTCTGTCCTCATCCCACTTCAAGATAATGTTACCTTTTGAGAAGCTCCTTGGCATAGACCTCTTGTCAAAATTCTTCTTTATTTGCTATTGGCAACTGATCACTGCATCCATGGCTTGGTCTCTTGCTTCTAGAAGCTCCATTAGCTCACAATACCTAACTTCTAGGCTATTGTTCTCAACCAATTGTAGTTGATGGGCAAGATCTAAGGCTAGCAACTCAAGTGAAATAAGAATTCTAGCTTCCCTTCCATACACAAGTGTGTATGGTGAATTCCCAATCACCCTCTTTGGAGTGATCCTGTCTACCCAATGAGTTATCTTCAACTTGGCATGCTAAGTCCTTTGGTTTTTCTCCATTGTCCTTTTAATGATCATAACCAAGTTTTTATTTGAGGACTCGACCAACCCATTCCCTTACGGGTAGTAGTTGGAAGAAGTGCTGAGATAGATGCTATACTTTAACACCCATTCACTTGTCTTTGTTCCCAATAAATCCAATGCATTATCTGAAATGATTGTGGCTGGGACCCCAAATCTCATCACTATGCCTTCATAGAAGTCTAGGACTGCATTCTCATTGGCTTCTTTCAAAGTGATGACTTCTACCCATCTTGTGAAATAATCTGTAGTAGTCAAAACCAACTTGTGGCTAGCACTAGAAGGAGGGTTGATTAGTCCTATGAAGTCCAATCCCCATTGCATGAATGGTTGTTCCACCTGAATAGGATGAAGAAGAATTACAGCCAGCCATTAATTCCCATCAAAGAAAGCCCATTTTTGACATTTCCTTACCCAAGCATCAGTGTCTCTGAACAAACTAGGCCAAAAGTAGGTAGCCCTCATAATCCTTATAGTTATGGCCTTGGGAGCAAAGTGGCCACCAACTAGTCCATCATGGAATTCGAACAGCACCCTGTTAACTTGGTTTGAATCAATGCATCTCAAGAGTACCCATAAAAGGTCCTTTCTAAATAACACTCCATCAACTAGGACATAAGGAAGAGATTAGAGCCTAAAATACCTCCTCTTGGTTCTATCAAGACTTTGTGGACACTCACAAGTTTGAAGGAAATGAACCATGTCTTGTGCTCAGCTCTTCATGTTTGTAGGTATTTCTACTACAACATCATCATGGAGTACCAAAACATCCTCCTTCGGCTCTTTGTAGTCTATAGAGAGGTGTTCGCACATCCCTCTTCCCCTTACCAGCTTGGTGGTCTTGATCTCTACAGCATACTCCATTACTTTGGTGATCCACCCTGCCCTTTTTTCATTCAAGTCTCAACTCAGCAAGAAGTCTTTTATACTAGGATGTGGCACCATGATGTGAATCTTGTTGTTAGACAACATATGTATGAATTTCTTCAGACTTCATATGATTGCAAGTGCATGTTTCTCAACATATGTGTACCTATCCTCATAGCCTTATAAGACTTAGCTAAAAAAAGTGAGAGGTTGTTCTAAATTCTCAAAATTCGCTTGGGTGAGTATATCAAAGATTACCGCTTCATTTCCAAAGGTGTAGAGATTGAAGTCCTTGGAGAATTCTGAACTAGTCAGGGTGGGAGCTTGGGTGATAGCTTGCTTGATGCCATCGAAGCTTTCTCTTCTCCTTGCTATCCACGTGAACGTCTCATCCTTCCTCGGCATGGAAGTTAGTGGCTTGACCAGCTCAACAAATTTAAGAATGAATCTCCTAATGAAATTTATTTTGTTAAAGAAACTTTATAAGTCCTTCTTGTGCTTAGGCAAGGATAATACTAAAATGGCGTGCACTCTTTTTTGGATCAATAGACAAGCCTTCTTTAGAAACGACATGGCCCAAGAGTTTGCCTTCATAGACAACAAACATGCATTTCTTTGGGTTGAGAGAGATGTTAAACTCTCTACACCTCTCAAAGATTTGCCTCAGGGGCTTCAGATGTTCACTTGCCTCCTTGGAGAAGACTATCACATCATCAAGATAAACTAGTACAATGTCATTTATCAAACCTTGGAAAGCCATATCCATAGCGCGTTACAAGGTAGCTCCAGCATTTGACAATCCAAATGGCATCTTCATGTAGGCAAAAGTTCCCCACTTGGTGGTGAAGGCTATCTTGTATTGGTCACAATCTTGCACCAGAATTTGATTGTATCCAGAGTAGCCATCCAGAAGGGAGAATCTTTCACTACATGTCACCATCTAAAGAATTTTCTCCATATTTGGGAGGGGATAGTGATCTCTTAACGAGACTCTATTCAGGTCTTTCAAATCCACACACAATCTGATCTCTCCATTCTTATTCTTAATATGGACCAAATTAGCCAGCTAAGAAGAGTGTTTGATAGGGAAGATGATCCTGAACTCGATCAGTTTGGTGAGTTCTTTCCTCATGAGAGGCTCAATCTTTAGATTGATTGGCCTTTGTTTTTTCTTGATGGAGTTGGCACCTTCTTTCAGCTCAATGGTGTGCTCGGCCAAGCTTGGTTCAAACCCCTTCAAATCGCCATACTCCTAAGCAAAGACATCGGCAAACTCTTGCCATAACATAATGAAAGCATGCTTTTCTTCATTGGTACATACCTTCCCAAGTGCAAGTAGCTTATCCTTATAGATCTCTACCCTTTCATAATTTTCTTTCTTGGTTGACATGCTTGATTTGTCCTTCTTGAGTTGGTCATCCTCATTGAAGATGCTCTCAAGAGTTGTCAAACCTTTGGGAAGCCTGTTGGTCTTCAGCTGAACAATCTGCCCATCATATTGCTACTGCAGCTTAGACTGATTTTTAGAAGTGAACTTAGCTTCCTTCTGTAAGAAAAGTGATATTTGCTGGTCACTTTTAAACACCTACCAATTGATGACATTATCTAGTATGGAGGGCCTCACTATCACCTTTAAATGGTGTTGATTCTTACTTTGTCTCGCCCCCTTTGGGATATCAAACTGAGCACCAACTGTTGCTAGTCTATTTAAATGCTTGTTCTCCTTTCTTGAGATGGAAGTGATGTTGAAAGTAGTGAAGCTCTCCATTAGGTCCCATTCTCTATGCTTGTAAGACTAAAGTATGGAGTTCTTAGTCAAATTTTGACCCCTCGCTTTGTTCATAATCAACTCGTTGTCTCCAAACACTTGCAATTCTTTGATTCCTCTCTTCCTTACCCATTTTAGACCATGAACAAGGGCTTCATACTCTGCTACATTGCAAGTGCAGGAGAACAGGAACCTGAAATTTGAGAAGTATTTCTCCTTTGAAGGTGAAACCAATATTACTCCACTACCAGCGCCCAACTTGCTTCTAGATCCGTCAAAGAATAGATGCCACAAACCACAATACTCTTAGTTTGATTTCATCAAATTCAGCATGAAAGCATCTTTTTCATGTAGGCAGTAGACTCCAAGACCAACTTTTTTGATGAAGTTATAAGGATCATGCTCAAAATTGTCATTTCCCCATTCATCTAGGAGTAGGTCAGCAATTCCTACAAGGGAAGAAGATGGAGATTGGTTCACCTGGAGCTCTTCTTCATCAATGATGGTGTAGTTGACATTCACTGCTTTAGACGAGTATGGCTCCAGGTGATCTTTTTGGATGGGCTCTGACTCAATCTTCACCTTAGTTCCATACTTTGTCCTAAAAACCATGTAAGACCAATTGGTTGCCAAGTATCTACTTATTTTGGATGTGAAATCCTTGGATAAGCAGAGAGCGAAGTAAAGAGAAACATCTACCACTACCACATCACAGGGAATTGATAAGGTTGGACATGCATGGAGAGTTATATTTAAGCATGTTACCACTCCTAAGGTCTTGGTTGGTGATCCATCCAATTACAGAACTCCTTTCGTCATTTGTTCATATTTGAGGCCTAGCTTATCAGCTATGCATTTGGACATAACTGATGTGCTTATTCCATTATCAATAATGAAATTTTGGACAAAAAAATCACCAATAATCAAGGATAAATAAAAAGGAGGGAGCTTTTCATCCTTCTTAGCTTAACCTCTCATGGGAGGAGCCCCATTCACTATCAACACATTATCATTTCTAGCTAGGATAGCTTCCTCACCTAGCCTGTGCGATTCCTTTTGGAGTATATCCTTTTTCCCTGATAGTGTTAAATAATCCCATAATGAGATGTTCATGTGTAACTTCTTCATTTGGTCCACCACATTGATTGAAGGATTGCCCCCTTTAGGGCTCTCCTTGGGGACAGATGTAACTTGTGGTGTAATTTGAGGAGTTGAAGCTGTAATCGGTGATCTATAATTGGGAAAATTTTGATTTGATGATGGCGAAAGAGATGCTATAAGTGCCTGAGTAACTGCTTGAGCTTCATCCATAGTTCTCCTTTTGGACTTGGTGTTAGCTACAACATAATCATTTATAGTCACTTGTGATCCTCATATAATTGAATATGTAGAACTCTCTTTCTAGGTGATTCATAAGAGTGGAATCAGATTGAGCCTACCTGTTATCCATCCCAAGTTGTGCTGACATCTCAAAACTTGAGAATTGGGTTTCCTGATGACCTTGTGTGGTCATGCTTTGATTTGGTATCTCATTGGCATAAGTAACATGTTCTTGACCATGCCCCAAGGGTGGATAATTGAGTTGTTCTTGCACCAAATTATTTTGAGTGCGGACAAGAGCCTTAGAAGATGAAGGGGCATTTAGATTATAGCTCTGATAAGGCTTGACTTATGTAATTTGACCCTATCCTTGACTATAATTTTGAAAGGAATGCCTATTTGTCTGCCCAAACTACTAGTAGCCTGGATTTGGCCTATAACTCTGAGTTTGTTGCCTCTTGAGGGCAACTAACTCATTGGTAACACTCTGCAACATGCTCTTAACTTCATGGAGATCATTTGCAAGGGTAGCAGCTAACCTCTCTACATTAGGTAGAGGAGCTAGAGTGGGTGCAATAGGCTGAACTAATGGTTGCAAATCAGGGAACAATGGCATAGGTGGTCTAGGAGCTATCTTTCCAGCTTGAACCAGACAATTCTCAGTAGTTATAGCTATTTCATAAGTAGTGGGCATAATATGTCCACCCATGGACTGTATCATGACAACAATGTCATTATTCAAGGCCTTCAAGTAGTAAAGGAAAGCATAGCTTGGGGTTGGCCTCACAAGAATTGGGATTCTGTCTCAAGTCTTTTGGAACCTAGGGTTAAAATATTGCATAAATTCATGTGGGGCTCTCTTCATGGTGGTCAGTTGCTCAGCTAGAGATAAATGTTTGGTCCCTAACTCATTCCATGAGCCAACTAAGTTCATAGGCAAGGTCCCATACCAGTCCAAAACTTTCCCTTTGAAGGACAAGGCTAGCAATATAATGGCTACATTTTCCTCAGTGATATTATGAATGTTGCAGAGATTGGCTATGTTTTTTATATGCTCGATAGCAGTGATTGGGCCCTCTCCACTAAAGGAGGAACACTTTTGAGAGATGTGCTTGGAATTGAGTCATATTGTAAAAGGTTCAGGGGACTCTAACCATTGAAGGCCATAAAAGGGAAAGCCATGGCTGTGAAAGGATTCAACCAGGGTCTCCTTGAGTAGGTGTATTTTATGGCTGGTTTAGGAAAGTGGCTTGCTACGTAAGGATGAGTAGTTGCAAACCTTATCCTTTTTGTTGAGTTTAAAGGCAACTCAATAAATTCAAAAGGGACACTCCTAGAAGAAGATCTTGTGGTGACCTTAGGCATGGGATGTCAGGCTGATCATTAACCAGAGACTGAGTTCCTGTAATGGACTCGCTAGGTGCTGGATTATAGCTCCTTTTGGATTTCTTACAATAACAGGACCAACACCAATCCTAAAACTTGTAAGACATAAAATTTGGTCTCATCGAGTGTGCTAAAAATTGTTAACACTTTAGATTGTACCCTCTGAAAGGATACTCAACTCCCTTCCTCCACGAGACACAATGGAAACATTCCTCTTGTTGTGGGTGGCCAACTTGAGGAATGAATCTCTAGATTAGGGGATAGCTCCCCTTAATGCACCTTGAGGCCCTGGATTTCTTACTACTAATAATGGGGGGGGGATGAAAAGAGAGAGAGAGAAATTGAAAAACATAACCTAACTAATGTGGTGATGCACCAAACTAGTTGGTCTACTTAGCTTTTACCTACACTTTACACCAAAGAGAAACAAACAAACACTTCATTTGAATGAGAAATTGACTACATCAGTGTTTCAACAGGGGATCCTATGGAGGCATATGGAGGAAGAAGCTACCAAAGGTATTCTAAAGACACACTGTTGGATAGTCTATTCATATGCACCTATACTTCGAGTTGGACACTTCTTGTTGACCTGTAGAGAAGAATTCACAATACACTAGATATGTTGGTATAAACCTATGAAAGCATTAAAGAAAATGATTGAACATAAGCTAAGACCATAGACATATGCAAAAGTCCAAGCTCAAATGGAGGTAAAATGCTTGTTTTGATTCAAAGTAAATTTCTTCAAGGCTTCGCCATACAATGCTGAGAGATCCTTTGCAAAATGAGAAGTTATAATTATATAGAGAGCTTGGAGAACATATCATTGACCAGTCAAGGGAAATAAACCCATGTTGTATTAAACACTCCTGCAGTAACCACAAGCCTATGCTACTATCGTCTCTTCTTAATTATGTCTGGGAAATCCATGTTGTAGGTGCTTAAGTCGTTGCCCTTGATGTCTGGGCCTGTAAGAGCATGGGTTACTTCTCCTGACAACTGACAAGGCCATCCCCAAGATATGTTGATTGAGCCATGCTCTCTTTAATGTTGAGCACAACTACTTATACATTAATGGTAAAATAAGAAAACATAGGCCGCTCCTTTTCAATGCTTGCAACCAATCCCTTTATTAGTTTTCGGTGTAGACTATTTCACCCAAGTGTATTTACTTCTCCCACTGATGACTCATGTGCCACCTACCTTGGTCTGGTTCATCCTTAGGTCTGTGCTTTGACTTACTACGCCACCTGGAGCATTTTGAGCTTTTGTCTCATGTGCGCATGGCCACGTTCTAGGTTACCCACTTTATTTTCTCTTTCCTTGCTATTTTTCCCCTTTTCCTGGCAATTTAGGCTCTCAATGCTCATGAATTTCCTCTCGAGCTCCTTTCTTTGGCTATTAACTGAGTCATTCCTCGAGATCTCAGGCTTTTGAAATCCTTCAGATAAAATGTCTGAAGGAATTCCTTTGAACATTTTATCCAAAGGAATTCTCTTTTTCTGAGTTTGCACTCTTGGACTTTCTATAGCGGGCCTTCGAGCTTTCTTTCCTTCGTTCCTTCAGATAAAATATCTAAAAGAATTCCTTCAAACATTTTATCCAAAATAATTCTCCTTTGATTTCTTCCCAACGACTAGCTTATCACCTTGAATTTGACATTTGTGGGCTTGTCATCGAATATTTGAATCCCAATGGCTAGCTTATCACCTTGAAATTGACGTTCATGAGCTTGTCACCTCCTACGACAATTCCTTCGGCATTTTACAAATGAAATTTTTTGAAGGGAAAGTGACCCTTCAAAAAAATTAAAAGGTCCTCCTTCAAAACCAAGTGCCCTCTGCAAGGACACCTACCCTTCAGACTTTCAGTCTTCTAAAATTTTTCAAACTTTCTACGACAGTCGAACTTCTGCGGATAAAATGTCCGAAGGAATTCCTTCAGACATTTTTTTCTAAAAGAATTCTTCCTTGGTTTTCCTCCTTGGATTTCCTTCAGACAAAAAGTTCGAAGGAATTCTCTTTTGACCTGCTACCTTTTTCTAAGGGCAACCTCCTTTCACGCTTTCTGTCTTGCCTTTTTGCTTCGACCAGCTACCCTTTGCAAGGGCAATTCGAGTCCATAGTCACCCTTTGAACTTTTGAAAAGGTCCACCTTGCTCATCACCTACCCCCCACAAGGGCACCTTGGCCTCCAAAGTTGCCTTTCGGAAGAATTGTAAAGGTCCTAGTTGTTGCATAAGTACCCTCCACAAGGGCACCTACCCTTTAGACTTTTTTCAAATGACCCTTCGGCCTTTTGAACTTGTTTCATTTTGCCGATAAAAAGCCCTCTGAAGTAATTTACTTGCCTTGTGAAGCATCCGAGACCAAATTGAGTTCCACATTGACTCTTGCTTATAAGACAAATGAGTAAAGCCATTTAGAAAACCCGATTTGATCTACCAAGACCAAATCGAGGTTTACAAGTGGCTTCACTTACGAAATTTCTACAAGTAATGTCATTTGTTAGACCCGAAAGCACTTGGCAAACAAAGAGGAAAACACTTGATTTTTTCATGAAAAATGGCCTGACAGAGAAAATTTGCACAAGGTAGCTGAGGGATGAACTAGCTATAACCTGGATCAAAAGACTCTTGCAATAAAAAGAAGAGGTGTGCCCAAATTTTGGCCTACAGGACCAATAATTACTTTGGAGTATAATGGAGGAGCTTGGAGTTCAAGATGAATATAAAATGACAGTGCATAGACTTTATGAGCAAGTTAGTGCCAAAATCAGAACAAGTGAAGGAATGTCATAATAATTTGGAAATAACGTTAGGGTCAAACAAGGATGTCCTTTATCTTCTACCTTGTTTGGGTTATACAATGATAAACTAGAGGAGTGGATAGATAACATTGGTGGAGGGAGCGTCCACCTAGCTAAATATGTTGTAAAGTTAATTTTATATGTAGATGATCTTATTATAATTACAAAACCAACCCATAGCTTGAGAGATCATTTGAAGGTTCTAGAGCTCTTATGCAAAGAGGTGGGAATGCAAGTGAACACTAACAAAACAAAAGTCATGATTTTTACTCCAGGGAGAAAAAATAAATAAATTGAGTTCTTTTTTGAAGGAACCCTGTTGGAAGTAGTGAAAGAACACAAGTATCTTAGGTTTGACTTTCATAACAAGCTTAGTTGGGAGACCTATAGGATAAAAATAATTCAAGGGAGTTGGAAGGCCTTAAACTCATTGCAAAATAACTGTAAGAATGTAAAATTATGGGATTGGAAAACTAAGAGAATTTTGTTCGGCCTACTTATCACAACAGTGGTCCTATATGGATGTGAAGTTTGGGGCAATAATGTCTTTGACCTAAATTAGAAATAGATAGAGAGATTCCAAACATATTTAATCGCTAGTAGTCTCAAAGTCAAAGCTTTACTTCCATATGAGATTCTATTGATTGAAACACGTATTTTTCTGTTGGAAGCATTGGCAATGACTCAGACATTAAGTTATTTAAAGAATACACAAAGTATGGAGAATCATTAATGGCCTAAAATGGTAATAGAAGAAGAACTACGCATAAAAACAAATATGCGGATGAAACAAATTAACAAATGTATGAGTAAATGGGACATCAACATGCAAGAATGTCAAAACACCAATGTAGAAATAAAAAATATGTGAGAGAGAAAATCAAGACAACCACATGGACAAAACAATTGGGATAGAAGAAAGCATATTACATCAAAGAATTTAATCTCACATGGGAGTATGAAGAAAATACATACATATAAACATAAATCAACTAGAAAGCAATGATGTTGATTCCACTATTGAGTAGTAACTCACATCATCTTAGATGTAGAACCGGTAGGTAGACAATGCCTAATGAAGAATTAGAAAAGAAAATATTTATTTTGTGACAAGGAAGTAGTGGAGACATAATAGCACTTCATTATGGAGTGTGCAACCTATAATAATATCCGTATCAAGTACAAAGACAACTTAATTGACTTGTTTGAAGAGGAAAGGTTAAATAAAATCAAGTTTTCTAACCAAGATTCATAGTAGAAGAATTAGCATCAAGAAGGGACTATAATTTTTACAAGATTAATAAGACGACCCTTATATCAAAAAGTTGTATTAGTACAAAACAACTTTATTGCAACTCTTGATCCCATAGATTGCTTGATCTCGAGGATGTTATTAAAATCTTTCATTCATTCTTCATTCATCCACATGATATGCACGCTGCAATCATTGCAAACAACCTCTCGACAACTTTATTAAAATGAGAAAAATAAAAAATTTAGGTTTCCGACAAGGAAAGATTACACAAAAATGAGTAATTAATGGATTTATCATTGCAATGGATTGTAGAAGCCAAATCAAGAAATTATGTCAAATTGTTGATCCTTATTCACCTTGGTTGAAACACGTGATTGGTGTTTCATATTGTGAGGACGTGTTTTATCTAAATGCTTCGAGAGTTTTACAAGTTTGCAAGTTCCACACATCACAACTACTTTTTCAAGAAAATTAATTACATAAATTATCACCATTTAATTTTCTTAATAAAACACCTTACGGAAAAATTGAACTTGTCAAATTTGAAAAGACCCCCAGATTAAGGCCGGTAAGGATGAAAGAGGTTAAAAGCATTTAACATTTTAAGTTAAAAAACATGTGCAACAAAAAAACCTTTTTTATTGGTCTTTTGGAGGTGTTCAGTTAATTGAGTGCAAGCTGTAATATAAAACTAGATTAGGACTCTTACTAAAATATTTTCTTCTCGATTAATGTTTGTAGGGAATGGACTTAGTGATAGTGCACTTTTATTTTGTGGTTCACATTGTCATGCATAAATAAAAAATTATATTAACATAGAGTTATTTAAAAAATTGATATAGAAAAAAAATTATATTTTAATTAATTTAAAATAAAAAGTTTGAAATATATTAAAAAATAGTTGAACCAAAACTTATAATATATTATACATTGAATATTTAATTGTAAATTTTATATTTCATAAAAGTTTTATAATATTATTGGATAAAAATTAGACAACTATTAGATAAAAAAAAATATTCATATTTTAAGAGTATAAAATAATAAATGGGGTTTTTGGATAAATCATGTGTAATTTTTTTGATCCAGATCATAACCTATAATTTATCATGATTTAAAAAAAAAATTAAAAGTAAACATTTTTTATTGGAGTTATGCATTGACTTTGGGACACAACCGAGGTTCAGATCTCAAAACCAAAAATAACAAAGAGAAACGAACATTAAAAAATACCAAAATCAACATTCAACAACTATTCAATGAAAGACACCCCTACAAGGGGAAGACTAAAAACTCACAGGACTTCTGTAAAACATTTGTGAGACGTCAGTAAACAAGCAACTGGACAAGAGAAGGAAAACAAACAAAGAGAGAAATGTTAAGAAGCAAAGCTATGATCAAGATTAACCTAGAGGCAATCTTCTCTCATGCATGGAAAGAAAGTCTTTCATCGTCCATTGGGAGCCGCTTCCAAGTAAAACTTCCACTTCCATTTTCAATCTTTCAACCTCAACGTTGCATTCTTTTTTCTTAGGATCAGTGCCAACGAGCACCTTGCATCTTTTGGATGCGGACCTGGGAGGAGAGGCAAAAGGCTCAACAAGGGGATTGGCAAAAGCTCCCTGGGGGGTTACCAACGAGAGAGGAATGATATAAGCCTCCAAAGAGGAAACTTTTGGGAGAGATGCAAAAAGGAAAGAGTTGATATGTTGATAGAATACCTCTTAATTACACTATCGAAAAACCTGATCAGGGAGTCCCTCTTTCATCCTCCAAACTATTGAAAAAAAAATGAAAAAGAAGAAAAGCCCTAAAACAAACACTCTACCACTCTATACACCAAAAAATTGCACCAAAAATATTGAAAGAGAAAACCTTCATAATTGAAAAATTGCATCCCTATTAAAAAAAATTGTTATGATCTAAAATCTATCTATGAAAAATCTTACATATAATTTATACAAAAACCCTCTTTATTAACTATTAAGTAACGTGCGATACCTCTCTTTTCTCAAGTACCCTAATAATGAAAATAAAAATTAAAAAACAATTTTATGTAAAACAAGTGATTTATCAGTGATTACCAATTTTACACATGGCATGCATCGGGGAGAGACCACACTAGAGAAGATCGTGACCTTAAATCGTCCGCCTCACAAATCATGGTTTGTTTGAACCCTCTGCCGACTCTGCGAGGAGGAGACTGCATGGGAAGGCGGCGTCGTTTCCAGGTAAGCATTAGCTGTGTTTTTTTAATCCCTCTTTTACGGATCCCCTGCGTCTGGAACTCAGATCTGCTTTTTGAAGAACAATAATTTTTTTTTTATTGTTTTAAGAAAAATGAAAGAAATCTTTATTTTTTCACAACTGTATGAAAACAATTGTTTGTCTGTAATTTTTGCATGTTAAAGAGGATTTATGATTTGTTCTGGTCAGGGTTCGATTCTCTTTGGCACTCTTTTTCTTTTTCAAGCTCTGCATTTAGGGTTTTCAAATAAATCCCAAAGAATTGTTAATGGCCGTTTTCATTCATGTAATATTTGTTAATATCAGGGTTTTGTCAGCCTTCTTGTGACGGTCGATGGCCATGATTATGGATTTAATTAGTGTATTTTTTGGGTAATTGATACATGTACAGCGAGGTTTGGGTTTTGATTTTTTTTTAAATAAAAAATTAGTTTTTGGTAAACCTTGTGTAAGGTTATTTACGGAATTTACCTGTGTGGAGTAAAATCTGGAAAGCGTGGGCTGCATTATGGATGTTCAATCCGGGTATGGCTGAATATGCTCGAAGTTTGTTAGAGGTAAACCCAGTAAACCCAGTTAGCGGAATTTGAGCTTGGGCCACATTGTGACTAATGTAACAATAGCATATGCTAGAATTCCTTAAACTTTAATTTTTTTCTAGATATGTTATGTTAATGTTGGGTGAGGTCGTGGTTGGTCTCTAATGTTTTGTTAGATATGTTATGCCTTTATTAGTCATGTTCAAGGGACCCCACTGTAGTTATGTCGAGAGGCGTTCTACAATGCCATCTGGGTTGTGGTGGTAGGCTGTAATGTCCACGAGTGTGGTCACTTTTAATTCTGACATCAAAATTTGACATCCATTTAACCGTCTCTTGGAACTTTTTCCTTTTTCTTGGAGAAGTCAATCGAAAAATTGTAGGTAGATTTTTTCCTTTTTTCTTGGAGAAGTCACAAAAAATCGTAATATCTTGGCCATATGGTGGAGTTTGGGCCACCCTTTTTTCTCAAAAAGATTATTTTGATCTTGACACATTGGTGTAGTTACATTGACACAACTTGTTGCCAGCCAATGGAAAATTTTAAATTTGTGAAGAAGGTAATAAAGTTTGAAATAATTGTGGTATGTGCAAAATCCAAAATAAGGGCCTTGTGATTTATATCTCTCAGTGTTATTCAGATAGATGTACTTAAGACATCTGTACTAATTAACCACAGCCTTATCACATTTAAGTTGGAGTTATGGGCTACTTTATGGGGCTGGGATAAGCTTGGTCAACATTTTTAAGACATAGTCCTAGTAATGCCTGATACTAGTCGTAGCTATACCACAACCTTGTCACATGTCAGCAGGAGAAAAGTTTGGGCCAATTCCTAAGATATAATCTTAGACATACCTGAACAAACTAGCAAGATTATTGTGGCGAGCACGATTTTAGCCTGGATCACACTGTTTTTAGCGTGCAAGTACTATTTTGCTGATTATGGTCCTATGGATTGCCATCAAAATGGTACCATGAAACTAATAACTTTAAGCTATCCTTTGCATTTTTTCAGGGTTATGTATTTAAAATTGTTATATTTAAAAAAATTTCACTATGCAAGTAATTCCTTTTGGTAAATTATTTCCCTAAATTCTTTAAGCAGAGTCTGCAAAGTTTTATACAATTTCAATTTGAATCTGGCTAATTGTTTTCCTAATTTTAAAATAATTCCATTTAGCAAATTATTTCCCTAAATTCTCTGAGCAGAGTCTGCAAAGTTTAGTGACCCATCTCCAGCATCTGGTAAAATTCCATTCCTCACCTTATTCCCTCCCCACCTGCCCCCCTTAAAAAAAATGGCCAGACCATTACTAATGGAGAAGATTTCTTCTAATCCTGTTGCAATCTTAAAAACATTTCATGGGTTGGGACCACTGCACATGGAAAATAGGAGCAGCCGTCCCCTCCCTAGTTTCATTTTTTAAGTTAAGTAATTATGGATTTTTTTTTTATTTAGTGATTATCTACTTATTTGATTTTGTATATTGTAAGCGATACAAGGTTTAATATTACATGTTTTTAGGGTTTTCAGTATTCTTTTTAATATTTTTAATTTTTATTCTCTTTTTCACATTTTCTGTGCATTTTAGAGTCTGCTTGCCTTGCATCCGATTGTGAATCTCAATTTTTAATTGGTCCAGGCAGTTTACCTGTTAGCGTAGACATTAGCTGTTTAAATTTTTTCGATGAAGTCAACTTTCAAGGATGCTAACCACTGTTGTGGATGTTTTATTTATGAAATTGTTGATTTTTGGCACTTTTCACACTGAACTTTAATTTTTCTTCCAACTTATTTGACCTGTTTTTTTATTCTTAATAATTTGACCTTAGAATTCTCAATGTTAAATAGAGGCCAGATGTAATGGATTTGTATCGAAATCACCAATTGTGAATAAGCCTCTTTTCTGTTTGTTATCTTCATTATTTTTTTGTGGATTTTTTTGATCTTATTATTTTGTGTAGACAATCTTTTTGACCCCTCTCTGCTTTTTTGCAGGACACTTAAGATTGTCTCTAGTACCAGTGGCAAAGTTGTGTTTATTGAGGTGAAGAGGGTGGTAACAGCTGAAAAGAAATCTAGTGAAGCATTTAACATGATTTCTATGCTTTTGATACAACAAATCTTTGTTAATATGGATAAGGTGAAGGCTTCAGTGCATACTTGAGATGGGGCGGTTAGTAAAGAATAGTCCAAGGATATGTGGGATTTCAATGGGAAAAAATAAGTTGCTGGCTAGATGCGATTGGGGTGATAGTATCGATTATAGTATCAAATCAATTACCATGGAAAAAGGGCCAATAAGGACTGACCGTGTTATATTTGGGTTCTCAGGCATATATAATATTATACACAAAAGATATAGTCAAGGTTGCTTCACATGAGGGCTTTCAGCTTTTGGGACAAATGTTTCATCAATGAAGCTTTTGAAAAAGTCAAGTCCATCAATAGGATTTGCTCAAAGAGGTGGTCTTCAGATATTATTTACTGTATGCATTTTATATTTTTTCTTGGATTGTTTATGGCTTAGAAGTATGAACACTTGATATTTTATAATCTTATGGAGATTATCTTTCCTTGGATGCTTTGTGGATCAGATACAAGTAACTTAACACTTATTGTTTTTCAATCTTATGGTGATTATCAGCTGTGCTTTAAAGTCCTTTTAAGGGAAGATATTTGAACTACTCAAAGTGCATCGATGGGGCTTTTCTCATATAGGTATTCTTCATATCTTATTTACCATGTTCATTTTTTGCTTTCTTTTTATTGTGTTTTGCATGCTCATGTAAATTAATTTTCACTCTCCTTCAATATGTATGTGTTTATGGGTTTCCATTGCAATGTTCTATGTTGGTGGTCATTGAAATATGGTATTTGTTGATCACATTGTTCATTTAGATTCTCATATGTCACCACTGAATATTTCAATAATTTTAAAACCAATGTTACCTTCTTTTTGCATCTATACTTTATTTGAATGCCTCTATGATTTTCTTAAAACATGTTCAACAAAATAAATAGGACATGTAAAAATATTTAAATTGTTGCAACTATACTTTATTTGAATGCTTTTGTGATTTGCTTCAATTTATTGACTTAAAACATGTTTAACAAAACAAGTAGGATGTAAAAATATTTGTGCCCTACTTAATTTTTAGGGCTCAAAAGTGTAGTGTGCACAATCTACATTGTTTTGTTGTATGTATTTTTGGTGTCTAGGTCGTGTGTTTTGTTAAGATAATGCATGTAAGATGGCCTTGTAAGAAAGGACATGCACCTTGTAAATCAAATACATGCAACATGATATTGTGATCAAGACACTTGTAGATTAGCCCTACAATTAGAGCATGCTATTGTCTACATTATGTTGAAAAGAAGACATGTTGCATGGCCTTATGCTTAAGAGAGGACATGCTACATGGAATTATGTTTAAGGGAAGACACAAAGTATGTCGTTACGTTTAAGGAATGATATGTTGGAGGGGGCAATATGCAATACAATACATGTGACATGATGTAACATTGGAAGACATATGCCATGGCATTAGGTTGGAAGACAAACAAGATTGGGACTATGGTTCCCATTCTAATTTTATCAAATTATAAAAGAATAATATAACAAATGGTGCTTATTCATAAGGTTGTACATGGAGAAAATTGTTTTGCGCTAAGATGGTACGTCGCTCTTACACTTAAGATAGCTCAAATGGAAGATGGTGGTACTCTTTTAACTCTTCAGATAGTACATTAATATGAAGATATGGTATTGTAAGAAAATAAGTTTGACATAAAGAAGTCAAAACGTATCTACAAAATGAATTCATATATAGGTTCCTAAGAACAATGAGTGTGACATAAAGAAGTTGAAGCAAGTAGCACTTGTAGATTGAGTTCTTTTATAGGTATTTGAAGTGGTAATTTGTATTGGCTGTCTCAAAAATAATACTTGGTGAGTGCTTCTTGGGTGGCCAAAACAAACTATTATTTGGGTTTATCTTGGATTTATTAGTAATTAAAAAAATACTTTTAAAATAAATGAATATGACAATTTTACATTGCAAACAATGAGTTACATGGTTGTATTGGTTGTCAGAGGAACATTATCATTAAAGAGTATATATTGGGAAATGGTAAGCGAGACATCTTTTACACAAATAATCATAGGTGCATATAGGTGTTGTTGCCCTATAAACATGTTGAGCTTATCATAGAGAGTATTTTGGGAAATGGTAAGGGAGATATCCTTTACATCAATAATCATAGGTGCATATAGGTGTTGTTGCCCTATAAACATGTTGAGCCTATCATAGAGAAGGTATTTGTGAATAGTTATAGTTAGTCCCTTTCAAAATTCCATACATCCTTCTCTAGTTTTATTGATAAAATATAAAAGCTTTGATCCCATATTTAATCGATTTCTTTAAATGAAACTTAAACTTTAAACATTGAGCCTATTAGTGTGAAGATATTTGTGAATGATTATAGTTACTCCCTTTCAAAAATTCATACATCCTTGTCTAGTTTTATTGATAATATTTGAAAACTATGATCCCATTTATAATAGATTTATTTCAATGCAGCTTGATCTTTAAACATTGAGCTCATTTTCTCATCAATTGATAATTACATTATGTTGGCTATGTGATGTAGCTTGAAATTGTGTATTTAGCTAATTGTAGTGGTTTGGTAATTATTAGGGTCAAAGGTATCTTTCAATATTCCTTTCAAAGAGTAAACCAACCATAGTAGTCTCCCTTGAAATGCTTTAGTCTCCCTTGAAATGCTTTAGAGATCACCATGACTAACATTTGAACATCTATTTACTCTTTTGTTTTGGATTTTGTTTGTTTTATACGTGCACAATCCAAATGTATGTTGACAATGTAAGCTTTTTTATTTATTTGGTGGATAAGGAATGATTTTGAAGGACTCCTTTGAGAATAGGAAACACCAAAATATTCAAAAGGGATTGAACATTGATTTGCCCCTAAGGAGTTGACATGCACAAAAAAATATTGTCATGCCCACTTTAAAATCTAATGTGAAGTGGACAAAGCATATTAAGTTTGACTTTCATGTACAAAGGTCTCTTGTTTTTTGTTGGTATGTGATATATGTTAATTGATATTGTTATGGTTTTATATGCATATCTTTTGTAAGATTTATCTAATTTTTTTCTTTTGTAAAATTAAGGAAAATTGTTTAGGGTTCTAGTTAGGGTTTTTTTTTGATGTATTGTCATAAAGGGGTTTTTTTTCAACATTTTTTTCCCTTGGTTATGGTTATGTGAGGTAAAGTTGGGCCACACTTGTTGGTGTGGGGTAAGCTCACTTTATCCCGATTGTACTCAAATGTAAACAATACAACCGAGCTACATGTTTGCTAGGGTTATAGATTACCTTGTGTGGGGGTGTTGAACTCATGGTCCCTTTGTGGTGAGGGATGTGTGGAACTTGGGTTGTGGGCAACCTTATGTGACAAGTTAGATAAAGTGTGGACGCATAGAGACGGGCCTCATATGAAAATGTCTAATCCATTAAGAAGATGTGCCTCTCATTGTATTTATAGAAATTAATTAAAACATAATTATAGAATTGGAAAGAGGTTTGATGATGACCTACAATGTGTGTTACTATGTAATAGAACTAATCAAAGAACCTTGATGGTGAGACACTCACTTGGGAGACGTGTTGGCACAAAGATCCCCCTTTGATAGGGACAAGCTTGTTGGAAGGTTTGATGGCTACAGGGAATTTGAAAAAGGATAGAGAAGTCCCCACATATTAGGTAGGTGGACGTATTGATGTGCTTCAAGGGTATTCCTTTATTTTAGCTTTAATCTTGTGTTTAGAACAATAGTCTTTTGGTGAAGTCCCATTGTGCTCCTAAGGCGAGTTAGTGAAATGCTAGATGATATTTAAATGTTTTGAGTATGGGTGAAGTCTCTAAAGTCAAAGCCCCTAAAAGTTGATTACTTTGACCATGGTTCAAATAGTTTGCTAGCTTGCCTTAGGCCAAAGTAGGTCACTTGGCTAATTTCAATGATGATTGAAATAGTAATTTACCATTTTAACCATAAACAAAATAGTCCTAAAGGCTAAAAAAAGAGTTAGGAGAGATTTAGTGAGGTTGAAAAGACTACCAAGGCAACCACTAATAATCGTGGCCTTAGCCAAGCCCACCCCAATCTCGTGATATATCAATGAATGGGAGATGTAGTGCGCCAATTGCCAGTGTATACATGTTGAACTTGGGTTATGGCGCTACTCTTAGGTGGTGACTACTATTTTTGGTTTTAAATAAGAAGTCTAGGATTGTGAGAAGTGTTGGATCAGATTCCTTCTTTAGCTCTTAGAATTGTTTTTTGTTATTAGTTAACTCATTGATCATGGTGCATTCTTTCCATTGAGTGGTTATTCACATATTCTAGCCATAGTTATGATCGACCCTTGGATGGAAGTTTCTTAAATCACCTATTTAGTTAACAAGATTCCCCACAACATCATTTTTTTTATTTGGATTAAGGAAAGGTTTTGAGTGATTTTGGCTTTTAAAGTAAACCTAATAAAGCAAAACAATAAACACGAGAGGGGTTATGAAAATGTTGATAGGAAGAGACAATGTGTTTTGTTTACCTCTCAAAATGATTGTAACAAAATAAAAAATAATTTCACTGAACATTATTCTTGCATTTAGGTGTAACAAAATGTTGTCCAATATCTAAAAACCTTAACACGTAAAGAAAAGAACTTGGAATGTTGGTACACTAAAGTTGGCATCATCACATCACATTTCAAAGTCTCTAATCCTATTTGTTTGGTATTATCCATATATGTTACATTGCTAGTTGTTGTGTGGAGTTTCCAATGGGTCTTTGCCTTGGTGTTTTGAGGAAGTAATTTCATACCACAACTTTGCATTTCTCCTCCCAAATCCTTTTTGGAGATTTTGTGGTAGTGTTTTTATTTTTGATATCTCCTCTCCATGTGTTATTCATTTGTTTCTCGCTGAGATTAATGAGGTTTCCTTAAAATTTATTTCATAAATCAAGGAAAGTGTATTGTAAGTTTCATATTGTCACAAAGTTTTCCAATTAATTTTGCTTGTAAAAATTAATCTCTCAATTTAGGTGGTGCTTATTGAGTTTCCCATTCTTAATTTCAGCCAAGGCATCTTCCTAATTTACTAATTCCCACCTTTAATTCTCATGAAATTGATTGCATAGAGTTAAATCTTAAAATTTCATTTATACTTCTTTCTATATTGGGTTTTTAGAGTTCATGAACTTATACTCCCCAAGTTTGGGTTAAAAACCTACTAATCAAATATTCAAAACTACCTTATAGCTTGTACTGACAAGTTGCCAAAATTGTGGATGGTAATGATCTTAAATAACATGATTATTAAATTGAAAAACAAATAAAGGGAGGATCATGTATGTCGGTTATTTGGAGCAACATTGTTATCCACTTCAATAACATGGGGAAGAATTTGATTCGTAATAATGATGCTCTTAGCATTAGAATTGCAAGACCTTGCTATTACCACTAGTTGTGTTGCCAATTTTTCAATTTTTAGAATCAACAACTCTAGGATTTGTAGGGGGCTTTTTGTTATCTAGGTCTCTACTCAACCATAGAAAAGGGAGTTTTGTTGTCATATTTTGCAAACCAATTTAAACATCTTTGACAACTTCTATACTTCTTCCCAACAAAAAAAAGTTTAAACAAGAGGAATTTCTTGACATTGCCTTAATTTGAATATGCCCTTGACCTTTTGTTGTTCAATTCGAAGAAGACAAAGTCAAACTCAATTCACCATCATTTTCTAACTCAAAAACTTTGTATCTGTTTCCACATATTTTTGCCCATGTTAAAAAGTACTAACATTGCCATTTGTGTTTTGAGTCCTCAAGAGTGTTGTTTTGTTGACGGTGGTTAGATAGATTGCACTTCTTAATTCCAAAGTTTGTACTTCGTTTATTTACTTGGTTTGTTGCTCTACAATTGGGATTGTATTATTTTGAAATTAATTCATCTTATGAATTTCTTGGTGAATACACCCACATCTCATAAATGCTCTTTGACTATTGGTCACCCATTTCCAAAGAACTTACATGTTTTATGCCCTACCTAAGAAGCAGGGGCCCTTGAAGAATTAATCAAGTTACCTTAAGCTTCTAACCATCTTGCTACTACTCTAGGTTGTTCTTTGTGAAATATTCCAAGGATTGATGTAGAAATATCTATATTCAAAGATACAAAGTGCAAAGACTGCAAGTTATTTTATTTTACTATTTCAGTCAACTAGTTGAATAACACCATTAGGAAGGTTCTAAATATGTTTATTTAATGTATGCGTTGAATACTGCATAGTGATAGGAGTCCTTTGATTCATGGAATATATACCTTCATACACCCTTGTGTAGTATATGAAAAGTGGGTTTACATCCAAATGCACTACATTCACCTACACTACTTTGCAATCAGATCTATCCAGATTTACCCTAATAAAATCAAACCTAATTGTATAAAATAATATTATAGAATAAGTAATAAGTGTAAAGAAGGGGTTCTAGAAGAATATATGAATTGTCCCAAATTTGGAAATATTCTGATAAAACAAGCACTAGAAAACAAGGGCATATAATAAGGAGATCAAAACCTCAAAAAATGTAGAGCAATCATAGAACGTTTTTTCTACTGCCAAAATTGCAACACTGCTTAACTTGCACAACTAAAATTGTACAACTATGTTTTTTGCAATTGTCATATTTTACAAAACTCAATTTTATGACCATGTTCCTTTATGCTTGGGCTCCAAAAACTTTGATCACTTTCCTTGAATTATGTGTAGGTCATTAGGAAGTTAATATCCTTCTTTCCAACCATTGAAAGTCTTAAAAAACTAATAAAAAACAAGGGAGTTAATGAGGGGCATGCGTTAGCCCTCGATTATTATCAGGTCTTGTTCTGGAACAAGTCTGGAAGACAACACAATGTACTTCAACAAGTAATTCGTGGATGGAAGCCTTAATTCCTATATTACATTTTGCACTACCTTGAACAAGTGGCACAATGCAAATGAACTCTTTCAATCTTGAATAAAGTTATGTTCATAACAGTCAAATTACACTTTTCAAAAAATGCTACTCTTGCTTTTGGTTCACTTATTACCGAGTTCACTTATTACCAAAGACATTTACATTCAAATCTCGTCCTTTACTCGTCTTATGTGCACTAAATCTTGTGTTGTTTTAGACTTCTCAATTTCAAATAAGGACCTTATTGGTGCATGAGCCAACACACAAAAAGGGGAAAAAGCCAACAAAGGAGGACAAGAAACTTTGGGGGACCCAAAACAAGGTTTGAATGGCCGACCAAAAAGGCAAACGTAAATGTTGTACGTTTCTGGTAGTGTAGAACCATAGTGGTACAGTCCTTGTAGATCAAAACCATACTGCTACTTTTACAACAAAAAGTTTAGAACAATAAGAAAAGAGGAGAAGAGACATGGTAGAACAAGGTCAAAACATAGAAAAAAATGTACCAACTAGAACCTAATATGAATCAATAATTGACAAACAAACAAACAAGTAGAAGGGAGGAGAAGAGACATGGTAGAACAAGGCCAAAACATAGGAAAAAATGTGCCAATAAGAACCTAATATGAATCAATAATTGACAAACAAACAAGAACCCTATAACAATGCAATTTGACAACCAAAACTATCTGCAAACCAAAATTTGGTGTTTACATGATGAAAATGAGTTTTGGACTCATCGATTTGGATGAATATTTTTGTGATCAACTTCATGTTATCAACTGAAGGAGGAGCTTGGTGTTGAACTTGTGAAAAGGAGTTTGGTGTCATTATGGCATTTCTTGATAATCTCCTTAAGCATTTGGAGGCATAGGTTGTAAAGGGATTCCTTTTACATGCTGTCCATGGTTTGTCGTATTAGTAAACTAGCTCAAAAATATTAAATGTATCTATTAGAATAACACTTAGAGGTGTCAATCTCAAGTTGCTTATCTTGGATTTGTTACATACTACACCGATTAATGTCTCTTCCACCTCCATGAATTTTCTACAACTTGGTGACAAATTGCTTCAATCTAGCTACGTAAGTGCGTTGATCTTGAAAAGATGTTTTTAAGAAATCAAAAAGGAAGCCAATAAAGAAGAAATATTCTATCATGATAGTCAAATGGATGTTAGATTTAAGGTTGGCCATTTTTATGAACACATTCATGACAATTAAACTCCACCACCCTAATTGCCATTGTAGGTTATGCCTTTTGTTGTAACTATCATGCATCTGCACTCAATCTGAATTGAAACTGAACCTATATAGAAGTGACTTCTTGTCAAATCTGGGAAGTACTTTTCTCCTTTTTTCAAACACATGCACATTTCTCTAGTTCAATGACAACCAAACTTTTAAAGTTGTACAAACAATTGAGAGAGTAGAGAAATGATGACTGTTTAAAATTGTGTAACACTTACATTGGCCTTCAAGTTTGCAAGCTTATTTAGATCTCTTAGTATTGGTTGAACTTTATAGTTATAATTATTCCCATGAATGGGTTCTGTTGAACGGGATGGGCTCAAATGGTAAAATCTGGTGGTCTCCAAAGAGGAGTCGAGCTCCATGTCCTAAATCCTTAGTAGACATAATAAAGAGTTGAAAGTGTATCCCGACAAAAGAAGTGTCCCAATTATGGGCGAATCCCCTCGGTCGTGACATTATAAAATTGAAAAGGGCAAATTAAAAAAAATCTTATTAAAAATATTGCTACTTAATGTATAGTCTTAAGTCTTCTTTTCTGGCATTCAACATTTTGGAGTCTTTGTACACAATGATGCCCTTGACCTTGGTGTTTGCTAATTCTAAGCCAACAATTAGAGCCTCTTGATCACATGTTGAGGTATAATGGGGCAAAAATCATGACATATCTTTCTTTCCCATCTCTCTTTCTTTTAATTACAACATCACTCACATAACAAGGCTTAGATTACCCTTGGCCTATGTTTTAAAAGTAACTTATCAAACTAATTATTGGTGAGATACAATTAACTTTGGGTTGGTTAGACTTCATGGTGGTTCTTTTGCTTGTCAAAATTTCGTTGCGTCACTTGCGTGGCGCATAGATTGTTAAGTTTGGTTGTTTGGGCCCTAAGAGAGTAGTATCTTTTTTTCCCATCTCTCTCTTTTAATTCTAACATCCTCACATAACAAGACTTAGATTACCCTTGGTTAGATTACCTGTGGCTTTTGTTTTGAAAGTAATTTATTAAACTAAAGATTGGTGGGATACACCTAACTTTAGGTTTGTTAGACTTCATGGTGGTTCTTTTATTTGTCAAATTTTCTCCGTGTCACTTGCGTGGTGCATAGATTGTTAAGTTTGGTTGTTTGGACCCTAGGAGAGTAGCGAGTATCTTAGGGTTGTAGTGTTGATCCTCTTGCTCATATGTTGATCATCATCAATTCTACAAATCATTGTACTCCGATAGAGGTTTGAATTCACAGTTACCAGAGCCTATGCTCATGCTTAACCAAGCTATCCACTTATTACTCTAAAGAGATTTTTAAGCATCATGGACATTTCTTGAACTTGTCTTTCTTTCAAAATAAGATTAACAAGATCCTCAACACATTATATGAAGAAAAAAGTTGTGGTAGCTAATTGAAGCAATCGGAAATGGAATATGCAAATATAAAAGACCTTTTGTTTCTTTTCAACTTTCATTTACCATGTATTTAAAAGCAAATTATAAATTATTGTTGGTTCTTTTAGAAAGACATGTGTAGTTAAATTAAGTAGAATGACATGAAATTTAAGATATTGGCTATATTCTCCTTGATGATTGATATCATAAACTTCAAAGAGGTTTTTCATCTTTCTAAATTTTTGAACAAGTTTCTTGAGCTTTCTTATACACGTTTAGCCATGTTTTTTTATATACATCAATGACATGTGGGATATAAGATAAAGCTTAATTTCTCCATGATGGATATTATAAGCATTTTGAAAGTTTCATCTTGTTAACTATATATTTAAAGTTTCCTTAAATTTTAAACATTTGATTAATGTTTTTATGTGAATAGTTTAGAGTCAGTTATTTGCTTTGGACAAAATGGTTAATTTTTGATTTTGTGCAGTACTTGGTTTTAAGTTACAGAAGAAAAGAAAAATAATTTTTTTATGTTATTGGATAAACGATCTACTTAAAGGCAAAACCCAAGGAATTGAGATTGAAGATGGAATATTACTTAGTTTGGAAGTATTTGCCTTGATGCGTGGAGTAAGGTGTTTTAAGAGGTTAACTAGTCACTAAGAACAACAATACAAGGACTCATGGTGAATGGAATCGAGGAGACAAATTTGGTTGAAGGCCATCTATTTCGAAGGGTACAAGCTAGGGGAGATCACAATGACAAGTTCTTATGTGAAGATTGAGATTCAATGCAAAAAATGACAAGGTTGTATTGGTTCAAGAGTTACCAGTTTATGTTATATTATTTGTTAGAAGCATCGAAGTGCAAGTGCAGTGAGATTTAAGTGGAAGCAAAAGTGCAATGACATTGAATTTGAGGGCAAGTGTAGCAAAATTGGAATGCGAGTTCAATTTTAACCACATCGAAGTGCTGGCAAGTGCAACAACGATGAAGTGCGAGGACAAGCACAGTGACATCGAAGTGCCAGGGCAAATACTAGTGCCCATGTGCGTATTAGAGAAGATGAGTCATGATTTTAGTGCAAGGTAGTTTGCTCGTGTCCTTTTCTTGTTAGTAGCAAGGATTAAAATGAGGACCATGTAGTTAACTGATTAATGTGTTTTGATGTTGAAGCAGATGCAGACAATTGCAATGTAATACATGGTGGTACCTGGAATGAATTGACGACAATGATGTTGATACAGAGATTGTCAGGTGCAATGATGAATGGTGCATGGTGTCATGTGCAACAAATTTCTACCTAAATTCTCATAAAGCAATGACAAAGTTTTGCATTCATTAAATGTTTATAAGTTATCTTTATTAATACAGACTTATTTTTTATTAATGCTAATTGTCAAAGTTTTTTAGAAATGAAAGAAATATGAAATTGTGTAATGCCAACATTAGAGTACTATGAGAACATCCCACTGACAAATCCTCAAGTTGAACACAATAAAATTATTTTTGGTAATTCTTCTTGTAGCATTAGAGTGTCTCTGATAACATTAGAGTAAATCTCATTCATAAAGCATTGCAAATTGAAACTATTTTGGGTATGTTTATGGCATGTCTTATGTTTTTTCAAGGGAAAGTGTCTTTCAAGGTTATTGCTATTGTGTAAAAAATTTAACTATTTTGGGATAAAAGCTCTTCACATTGTTTTTTTTAATAAATCAAACATGTTTCATTTTTTGTTGAGGTAAAGGGAATGCACAAGTGACTATTTAAATGAAATGTTTAGATGATGGAAAATATTGTATTTTATGCTAGTTTCTATATTTTAAATTTTTGGATTATAAGATAAGATTGAGATAATGCTCAATCATGAACAATGTGGCTAGTTTGAGATTTTGGTTTATAAAGAAAAGTGATTTAAAATCCAAGTATACTCTTGAAGTGTTGATGAGAATGTTTTTGAATTTCACTACAAGCTTCTTATCCATCATTGTTATGAGGATGAGTGAGATGTTATGCCTCTGTTTACCCTATTGTGACGAATGCTCCATTGGAGTCCCCCACAAATTGATGCTCCACTAGATGTCAATAAATTGAATGATTTGCATTGTCGAATCTCTGTGGTTTACATCCATGGACCAATTCTTTCTATGTTTTACTTTTCATTGACCCCATTTCGCATTTTTCTTGTTAAAAAAACTTGTCTTTCTTAATGAAAGTATTTCCTCCTAATGTAACATCCTTGTTTTCTCTTAGATTGGTTAGACTAATTTTTAAGAGTTTTGACACCCAAAAGAGTGGAAAATTGAAGGAAAACTAAAATCCAAGAGTGAAAGGATTTTACATATTCTCATGTAATTTGTGATGATCTTGCTTTTTTCAAATTATAAGGAAATTACCACAATGTGTGAAGTATAATGGAATTGGGAAGTGCATTGCCACTTTCTACTACATTTCATCATTAACATTTCAACATTAACATTTCACTAAACTTAGTCAATATCTTCAACTAGATTTGAGCTATTGTCTTCGACATTATTTCTATTGCATTTCAACATGAAATTCTTAAATATGAAATTTATAGGTACCTTAATTATTTTTAGTGAAAGTTGTATTTTTTTAGGTTCTTTAATTATTGTAGATGTCCTAAACCCTAAACTCTAATCTAAACTCTTGCATGGAAGTGACTGCATTCTTTCACAATAGTTAGGGGTTCACACAAACATAGGAGTTTGTATTACATTGGGTGTCTATGTTGAGATGGTACTTGATAATTGCTTTAATTGAAAGGCCTAAAGTGTTATTAGTAACTATACCATAATACAAAATGCGGGTCAAGGTTTTTAAACCCTAGATCTTGAGTGTATTTAAATGCCTTCCCACATGCAATTTGTTCCACTACAACGGAATTGTGGGAGAGGAGGATCGGCATTAGTAAAAATGAATTTGAACTTCAAACATGCATTTGAGGAGTATGGTCACCACCAACACCTTAAAGTCGTAATTAGGGTCCCCTTTTAAAACCAGGTTGACATTTTTCTTTAATTTCCCTTGTCCCCCCTCCCCTCCCCGAAAGATGCTACTTGCAAGTATGAACATTGTATTGCCCTTTTAAATTTATCTAAAATTATATCATAGATTTACACTTAAATCTCAATTGAAATATTTTTGCACTACCTAAAAACATTGAATAATGCATTGATTTATGTTTTTGTGTTTTAAATTCTCAAATGATTTGAGAGAAATAAAAGACACTTTATTGTTTTTCCTTTGAGTTGTAAAAATCATTTTGTATAAAAGCTAAGAAACACAAATTGCCACCATTTTACGCTAAAAGATATATTTTCTTTCAAGCTTTGCAACATATAGTATTATTGTTTTCAATCTCTATGTTGATCTTGTGTGGAGTATCAGATGAATTAGAGTGGAACTTTTATAGAGAGAAAATATCATGTTCATGAATTGTAGTGGGCTTTAAAAATGAATATGTTCATTGAGCAGATGAAGCAATTAGGTGGAGTTAAATCCAAGATCAAATTTGATCATTATATTTTGATATGGTTTTAGCCTTTGATTGATGGAAGGCAAAGTGACACCAATTACGAAATAGTTGTTTTATCTTCCTTAACAATTTTTATCCCTTAATAGCTTTGTGCAACCATGTATATCTATTGGTGTGATAGTAAATCATCCTGCCCATAACGACTGTGTGATGATTGAACTTCCTCTTGTGTGGTGAGGTTGGAAGATTTCTTGGGAGGTTGTAGATCTCGAAAAACCTAGTTGGCATGTCATGTGGTGGTAGAGCTTTGATAGTTGTGTGCCAACCTAGAGACGTACATGGCATGTGAGATGATGTTGTAGCAACTGGTGGAGATACCATAAGGCAACCCATGTGAGGTGCATGTATTGTTGATGAAAAGGTTGGGTATGGAGTTCACAAGTGTGCTTGTGGTGAAAGACATTTGCGTGTCAAGTGAGATGATGTTGTGACAACTTGGAGGAAGTTTAGAGGAGTCAATTGCTCATTGAGAAGTGTGTTGATCCGTGCGTGTAGAAGAGCCAATTGCTCATTGAGAAGTGCGCTGATCCACATGAAATTTGCCTTCAGTTAGTTGAGGAAGTTGAGGAATCTAACCTTGAAGCAAGTGAAGGTTGAAACACTTATTTTGAACAACGTATTGCCCAATCTAACCACTTATAACAATTGATGTGATTTTCGGTGCATGCCCACTGTTGTTACTTCGACAATCTAATTCTTAGGTGTTGGATTTGCTTGTTTAGGATCCAAATGAAAAGGATGTTGTGCATCAGTTGGCTTAAACAATAGAGGATAGTAAGGCTTAATATAATACAACTTGAAGATTGGATGCAAACCCAAGTACTACGACATGTCATGAACAATGGTGTTTTATCTAACCGCACATAGGATGGTGTATGCTCCATGTTGCTAAGGGTTGATCTTTTTGTGCATATACCTAAATCTTTCCTTTTGAAGGTGCAACTAGACTTTATCGCCAACCTAAGTTGAGGTGTGTGATGTGTATAAGGACATCCTTTATACTTTGATTGTTGGCATGACTGTATTTGTTTAACCTCGATGAGTGTTATTGATGTGTTGCATAAAATTCTATGCCCTTTTCGTTTGTTGTCCTTGTGCTTGCAACTTCGTGCCAAATAATGTGGGGTATGTCATGTTGAAGGGTGTTGTTGATTGGAACTGAAGACGTGTGGAATGGACTATGCCCCATAGAACTGCGTGAAGCTTGTGGTTGATAATTTTGGTTTGTCCATCTATTTGGGGATGAAATGCAGTTGACCAACCCAATTGAGTATCCATCATGTCCTACAAAGCTTGTTAGAAGTGGCTAACAAACTTTGGGTACCACTTAGATACATGGATGTTGGCACTCCAAAGTAAACTGAATCATATATGAAGAAATAATGTGTAGTTTCTAGCTATCGATGCTCTTCTTATAGTAAACCATGATGGTTATCTTGGAGCACCTATCCACTATTAAAAAGACAATCATCTTGGTGTTTTGTCATAGGCGTACTTATCATGAAATCCATGCTGATGGATTCCCATGACTTGGAAGGAACCAACATGTGTGCAAAGTCCTTGCTTCTTGTTTGTGGGCTTGACAATGTAACAAGGAATGCATGACTTGAAGTGGCATTTGTGTGCATGTGTAGGTAGTATAAATGCCACTACTATGCTACAAGTTTCTTGGTAACGATGAAGCATCATGTTATCTTGACGTAGTGAGCCTCCCATATATATCTTTGGCAAGGAGTGCTTTTAGGAATTCAAAGATACCCAAGCTTGTAGAGAATGTGGTTAGACAAATTGAACTCCCAACCTTGTTCAACTTGTGTGAGGGTGATGTATGTCGTTGCGAAGTCCTTGTCTGCTAATTAGAGTACCTAGATAGAAGTTGTGGCCATGCATGCCCAACATCTTGATGAGTGCGTGAACTAGTAGTCAACTGAGGCAATTTGTTTACTCTATTATCGTTACGCTTCTTGTGGTTGATCACGAGATGAAATTGCTACAAGTAAGCCATCCACTTCACGTGGCACACATTCTCTAGCTTGTTTAACCTCTGTAAGAACTGTAATGGCTTATGATCAAAATGATTGACTGTCTCCTTCTCTAAGATATAGTGTTGCCATTGCTTTTCAACTTCCTCAGTAGCGTACAACTCTTTCTCATTAGTGGAGTACCGATGAACTGTGTTACTGAATGTTTCTAAATGATAGGCGATCGAATATCCATTTTGCATGTGTACTATGCGAAGTGCTTAGTTAGATGCATCAATGTAAAATTTGAAGGAGTGAATAATGTCAGGTATTCCCAAAACAAGGGTTGAATAAAGATGCTTATTGAGCTCCTCAAAAGCATATTATTGTGCAGGGTTCTGTTGGAATGCTGCCTTGGTGTGCATGCCTTGTCTGAGATGAAATGCAATAAACATGAGACCATAACAAATTGCAATAAAAGTTAGCAAGTCTAAGAAAACTCGTTAATTCAATGAGATTGCACGAAAATGGTTAATCTTGGATTTCCTTGATTTTTTTATGGATCTACATGGATGTTGTCGTGATCAATGATGTAGCTTGGGTAATCTCACGAAATTGGTCAATCTTGGATTGCCTTGATTTTTTTATGGATCTACATGGATGTTGTCGTGATCAATGATGTAGCCTGGGTATGGGATTCATGTGGTGTCAAACATACACTTGCTTAAGTTGGTTTTCAACTTGTTTTTTGGATAGTGTCTAGGATGTGCGAGATGTGCTCCACATGTTTCTCCCAAGTGTTGTTGAAGATGAGAATGTCATCTATGTAGACGATGCTGAAGGAGATGGGGAAGACAATGAATAGATCATCCATCAAATGCATGAAAGTTGCTGGTGCATTGCTTAGGTTGAAAGGCATAACCAACCATTCATACAATCCTTCCTTGGGCTTGAATGGTGTTTTCCAAACATCTTAAGGATGGATTAGTACCCGATGATACCTTGACTTCATGTCGACTAGGTGAAGTATTAGGCGGGTCATAGTTGGTCTAAGAGGTCATCAATGCACCGATTTGCGTATTGGTTGTTTACTTTGATCTTGTTTAACTTGCGATAGTTTATGCAAAGATGGTAGGTTTATTGTTCTCCCAAATGGATCTACATTATAGTGGATAGTTTGGTAGAGGTGATTTAGGAAATAAATCCATGTCGTGTTTTATTACACAATGTGTTGGTAGACTCTTCAATTCTTTAAAGGTGTCCTTGGGTTTTTGCAGTAAAATGCCAAGAAGTTCTTGTTGTGGTGATGTTTTTGCAACGTCACGTTCCTGATGTGTGCTTGTTGTCTTGCACGAGGAGCTTTAGTGCGGACCATGAGAAGTACTAACTTCTCTGTGTGTGGGAAAATCTTGCGGCATTATTTGGCAGCGTCTTATCTGGGACAGTGGTACTAAGGTAGACCATGAGTATCACAAACTTATGCATGTGCAAGTTGAACTTACAATGTTATTTCGTAGAGGCCAATGTGAATTTGGTTGATGGAGTTGACTTTATAAGGTTGAAGAAACGATCCTTGACACGAACAATTCACCATTGTCATTTGGCTTGATATGGAGGTTCGTGGTCATACAAAT
This sequence comes from Torreya grandis, assembly GCA_037957365.1. Taxonomy (NCBI): domain Eukaryota; kingdom Viridiplantae; phylum Streptophyta; class Pinopsida; order Cupressales; family Taxaceae; genus Torreya; species Torreya grandis. Next base: position 5,221,160 of record JARHVA010000002.1, read on the forward strand.
ACAATCTTCCTAAGAAGATGTCCTAGACCTCGAGTGGTGCAATGCCATAAGTGACGTTGCCCTCCATGGGCTTGACATTGTATTGAAAATTGTATTGTTGTCGGACTTGTATATCATTCCCTTGTTGCAACCAACCCAAAGCCTATGTTTTGGGTGCGTGACAATGGTAGGCGTTGGGTTGTACCTTGCATAATATGATGTTCTTTTGGCTTCCACTTCAATAGATGAGATGGATAGGGTGACCCTTCACCCAAAACTTAGTGTGGAAGAGGCATTTATGTTATTCAGATATGTGAATGGTAGTTGCGTTGATGTTTTAGAGAAGTGGCATCTGTATTAGTGTCATGTTTGCATGGGTTTTGATGTATATTGCACAAACAAGGATTTCTACTTATACCATTTAGAATTGTTGTGTGAGCTTGTGTGGTGGTGATGGTACCATTTGTAAGCTTGGTTCTTCTTGCCTTTGTCAAGCGCAAAAGATGTGATAATATTTTGTGTTTTTGAAACCTTCTTCGATGGTTAATCTTTGTGTGACATTTTTTTATGCACGACGACAACATATTATGAGTTACGTGCAACACTCGATGTCGAATGGAGAGAACTTTTGCTTCATCTTTTCCATTGTTTCAAATTTGTTTGTGTTGGATTATGCTTTCCCTAATTTGTTGGAATCCAAAAACTCCATCTTTATGTGAATGCAAGGTGATAGTTTGCTCATGTACTTCAACATGGTATGTTGTTATGTCAAATTCTCACGTAGTGGCAAAGTGTAGTCATGGAACTTGTCAATGTAGTCTTCCACTAATTGCTCTTTTTGATGGCATAACTATGGTAACTTGATGTATTCATCCTCAAAGTTCTTGAGTGGGTAGTACTCATTCTTGAACATGTGGACAAAGGTCTTCCAAGACTTGAATGGAATGTAGTCTTGTGCGTGATATGTGCTAAGAGTTTCCCAGTAGTGAGACACTAGAATGGACATCTTCAACACGATGAAGGTGATCTTAGCATTCGTGAATCAATTGATTGAAATGTATGCTTTAAGTTGTTGAACCCAACCATCTAATGTTGTAGCATTGTTTTTGCCTTAAAACACTAGGATGTCAAGATTGACTTGCACTTTGAAGAGGGGCTATAGCTGAAACAATGGATGTGTAGGCTACTCAAAAGCAGGAGTAGCGTGTGGCCCAGGGTGCATCATGAGTTGATGGAACTGGGCAAAGAGTTCATTGCATTGTTCCTCGAGGGTGTTTTAATGGGTTTCTGAACTTCTTAGGATGCATCACCACCTTGCTAAAACTGAACTAACTAATAATCCTTTCGTGTTACATTCGCATGTATCTAGCCATGGGAGCTAACGATGTGGTGGACGATGTTGTGCTTTGTGGCAAGAGGGAAATTGTAAAATTGCATAAAAAATAATGTAACTAGTAGAATATGAATCACGTTATTTTATGCAAGAGTTTGATATACAAAAAATGCAAATTTTATTTGAATGTAGAATAGGGTCAATAATGATGTGTATAAAGCATGGTTAGCATACTCAGAGTTGATAGAGCAAAAAAATTTCAACTCGATAAATACTCGACAATACTCAACAAATTAAAAAAGTACATAAATTTCTTTAAAAAACATATATATTAAACAAATTACAATTATAAAATGTATCAAATGAGTTTGTAAAATGATAGGGAAGTGTTTTATTTTAGATTTGAATACAAATAGAGTACAAATTCATATCATCATGCGAGTAAAACGATAAATTGATAATCGTTATAACTTATGAATTTATGAAGATTGTCATATACAATCCTCATTAGAAATTGCATACCGATGCAAGTTACAAATTACAAGAATTTACAATTTCATCTTCCCTGTTTGAGTGAGAAAATAGGGGAGATTGAGATGGTCTAGTCCTCACACTTTGTTGTGGCTCCTCGCTTTGCTTGCGGCTCCACCTACGACTCCATTATGGTAGTAGATGGCATTAGCTCCTCTTCTGCTACAATTTCCACAACATCTAGAAAGATCTCTTCCAATCCAATCTCTTGTGCTTCATGGCTCCTCGCTCTGCCTAGAAGGCCCCCCTTGCGACTCCACCTACGAGTCCACCATGGTATTAGATGGCATTGGCTCCTCTTTTGCTTAATGTTCCACAACATTTGGAAAGATCTCATCCAATCCAGTCTCTCGTGCTTCTATTGTACCATTACCTACGCCCTCTATAGCTTACCTCTCAAAATCAACAATTTCATCCTTTGTGAACAAGGGGTCTTTTTCATCATTCACAATCAAGTCACTGCAGGGATCAATTTTATCCAAATCAATAGGCTCGTGTGACGTGTCCACCTTCCTTATGCAAACCCAAAAGTTGTATTGCACGAAAACTCGGTCATTGAGGCATTTTTGAGTCAACTTATTGTGCTTCATTGTGTGAATGGTCTCAAATAAACTTTAGTTGTGCTCACATCTAGAGGCATTACAAGGTTTATATAAAATTCAAAGGGCTAACTTTTGAAGCTTTGGGGCATTTTCTACCCCAAAATTCCCACCACAAACTTACAAACAAGATATTCAAAAATTTGTAAGTAATTAATAATTGTAAATTGGTAGCTTGTAAGATATAACTAAAGACTCCAATTTTTATTACCTGGTGTTTGTGTGGATCTCCCTTATATAGCTAGTGTCGAAGAAAAAAGTCTCTCGCTAGGTTGCTTATAATTTTACAACTCCAAAACAATGAGGTCCTTAACCTTAACCTTAGGTGTCATCCTCTCAATGTTTGTTGAGGGCCCCTTTATAACCTCCTTATTAACATCTGTGACGCCATCAACATAGGAAAACTTGGGATTGAAGTAGTTTCACGTTGCATGAATGGGTTGTTGGAGTTGATTGTTCCACTTTTGATCAATCAACTTTAAAATGGTATCAAGTTTGCGACTATCCCCCTATAAAAGTATTAGATGGTTTCTTTGGTCCTATCCATGGCCATATAGGTAATATCCTATTGGGTTTTGCTCCACATACACCCAACGTAACACCCTCACCAAAGGCTATGACACCTACAAAGTTAGAAACAAATTAAAATTACAAACTTATAATTAAAGTAAATACTTAAAAAAAATTTAAAATAAAGGAATCAACTTGAAATTTAAATTGAAATATGAAGTTACGTTGATGATCTTTTAAGCTCTCTTTGCAGAGGCACCATAAAAAACTATTTTCATAGTCCTCTCTTCATCAATTTTATTTGAATATGTTGAGTCCAACCATGCTTAACTCACAAACATGCTTCAACATTGTCAACAAACTACAAATACCTTGCAACGTTAGGAAGTTATTTGCAAACCTTGTCACTCCCGTTCGCACAAGCTCTTTCCTCTTGATGTGATCTCTTATCACGCTGAGAACCCAAGGATGATTATAAATGTATTTGGTGATGTTTCTAACATTTTGTGCAATCAGTCTCACCCAATCAATTTTTTATGTGTTCTTCAAAAAATGGCCAAGGCAATGGGTCACATAAGGGTCCAAAAGAGTGATGAATGCATCTCCTTAAGTAGTCTCTTAGTTGCCACATATGTTGCTGCATTGTCACTAACAATTTGCACAACATTCTTGATGCCCGCCTCAAAAACATCCTCTTCGAGCATTAGGGCCAAAGTTTCTAAATTATTTGCTTTGTTAGATGCATCGATTAAATTTTTTTTAGTCTCACCTTTTTAAGCCACTAAAAAGTTGACGAGGGTGTGGTTCCTACCATTGTCCGCGTATCTGAAAAAATAGTGCATTCGAATTTTCAAAAATGCTTCTTTTGTTTTTCCATAATTGACATTGCAACTTCAACAATAATTCGGAGCAACCTCACACTTAAGTCCCTTGGAGAGGGTTCTTTGTATCCTTTCCCTGCAACTGTGAATGTTGTCACCAACTATTGTCAACATACTCTCTCTGCTACATTGAAGGGAAGATTATTATAGTACTAGAAATTTGCACACGTTGATTGCTTCCTCGTGCATCTCTTTTTTCCTCCTTGCATCTTGCAATAGAGGTTGTGCCCTAGTTATGTTTTAGTGTACAAAAAAGCTATGTGAACAGCGTTTGCTCAAACTAGATGAGGTGGATGTGCCTCGTATGCGTGTACCACGACTAAAGCCTAAAATCTCTGACATATCTACCTCAGTTTTCATTGTCGATTCATGAGTGATCGTTCCAGCTACGGCTGCTTGTATCCTTGCCCTCCCTAGTTTCTTCTCATCCAACATTGCAGACTTTGTATTAATCCCTCGCTTTGCCTCTTCCATGGTATTGGGCGACGACATGACATCATGGCAAAGAATGCATGCGATATTGTACTTGAGGTAATTGATGCCCCGAAAAGCTTTTAAACAAAATGTGCAAATCACACTCCCCTAGGATGCTTCAATTAAGGCATAATTCCAAGTGACGGTACATCCTCTAGTGGGACAACTTTCACTTGTTGATGTGGCATTGGATGCGATTGTATGCTAACTTGCAATATTTTAAATACAAAAAAAGTAATTTAAAACAACATTTAAAAAGTAACCTTGCACTGTAATGTTTTAAATGTAAACCCTATGTGCACGGAAAAAATAAATAAATTAAAGACGACATTTAAAAAAAAATCTAAACCATAAATTTGTAAAATTAAACCTTATATATAGGAAAAAACCACAATTTTGTTCATAAATTATGAATAAGTAGCGTAAATTAGAATTAACAATTATTAGAACTCAATGGAATGCATGCCAATTTTTAAAACATGTTTATAAACCTAATATTAATATTTTAGAAAGAGTTTACATGCTCTGAAAAAAAGAACAAAACAAAAAAAAAAAAAAAAACTACCCTGGAATTCTAAATTCCTCAAATATGCTCCACAAATTTGCTATAAATTCACTTCAGTTCGTTGAAAGGATACTTAAATGTTTTGTGATAGTGTGTGCTTAAAAATGATAAGAATTTATGTTTTTTCCAAGTTTTTCATGTCTAATTGTTTTTGGACTGTGTGACGTGTTTGTGCTCATTATTTGCTGCGTATTCACAAGTACTGAGAAAATACTTATCGAAGCTTGGTTTCCCAAACCTGCGAGAATAAGTGAAAAAAAATCACACTCAAATTTTTTTGGCAAGTAGTTGCTTACTCGTTGAGTATCTACATTATGGTACAAAGATTCAACAAGACTAGAAAATCTAGTTCATGTGATCAGAAGGGATAAGTGTCGTTGTTGATTTGCCCAGGGTGAATGTGAAAGAATGCAAAACGACAAATGTGTTTGAATGATAGATCTAAAGTATGCTAACGTCTTTTTTTGTCTGTATCTTTTTCACTTGTGTCCGCGTCTTGCATATGCTTATGTGCATACTAGATTAAGACGGTTGCAATGCATGAATAAATACAATCATTACAAGTAGTAGTTACAACTATTGACTGTTTAGAAGGGTGGTTGTTCATCTTCCAGTTGCATGATGGTTGAAGTTCCTCTTGTAGGTTAGTGGTTGGACTGCAATGTGTGTAATGATATTGGAATATTCAAGGAGAAACCTTTGGTCTTGAAAAGCCTAGTTGGTATAATGCGTGGCACAGGGGCTCTAATGCTTGGATGTTGAGGTTGCACAAAGATATGCAATATTATGTGACATCCTGGAGACCTGCGCGACATGTGAGATGATGGTACGATAACCGATGGAGATCCCATAAGTCAACCCACGACAGGGACTTGTGTTGTAAACGGTGTGCGGAGTTCATGAGTGTGTGCATGGTGAAAATCTACTGCATGGCAAGTGAGTAGATGTTGTGGAAACTCGAAGGAAAACTTCTACTTTCTGTGCAAGTCTTGTGATGTTGCATGCATGGAGGAGCCAATTGCATTTTGAGAATTACGCAGATTGGCACAACAGTTGCGCATGGATCCCATATTTTGCAAGTTTGCAGAAACTTTTCACTCATTCTTGGTCAATATCACATCTTGCTTATCTGTGCCAATGTATTATATATATACCAAAATGCCCAACGAATCCTCCATTATGCTTCTCTTTTACCAATTTCTCTTGCATTGAGCCTTGTGAAACACACAACTACTGCCTTCTGATCTATAATCCTTCTTGGAGAAAATACTTCGACAATGGAGTCTTATGCATACCCATTAGATATTTGAATGTTGCATCAATGTATCTTTGAAATCTCCATCATCTTTATACAAATCTTTCATGGAGTCGAACCCCATCACCTTTACCCTCATTTTAGTGAACACGAGACACATTTTATTCAATGCATATACAACTTTAATAGATTTACTACTATGTTTCAAAAGGAATAAGTCAAAAAGGTATTCAACCCATTTCACATGGCTTTGATTCAACTTATGTTTGTTTTTTGATAATCTACAATGTACAAGACAAACTCCTTCTGAAGGTTGTAACATTTCCACTTCTTCAGGGCCTGTACAATAGCGTAAAATACTTGATCATAAACTTAATACTTTCGATTGGCATCACTGAGATTTTTGGTGAAATATGCAGTGGTTTGCCCTTTCGAGTCAAAATAACAGCGATCAGTGTCCCACTAGTATCAATAATCTACTTGGAATACTTTGTTGAAATTCAATAATGCTAACAATTACCTTTATACTCAATCTCTAAGCTTTTCTCAATTGCAGTTATCTTCTTGAATTCTTCTCTCTCTCATTGTTGTAGTTATCCTCTTGAATTCTTCTCTCTCATTGTTGCAGTTATGGGTGCCTGTTGAAGTTTCTAATTAACTTTTGGTAAAAACAAACTAATCCATGAACACCTAGTTTCAAACATGTTTTTTGATGTCTGCAACATCATATAGGGAATGCTTCCACATCATATATGTATGTAATTAGATAGAAAATGGGGATCCAATATTGTAAGGAGACACAAACATGGTTATCATTATAAATTACAAAGAGCAAGATCTATTTTTTGCAACATCTTTTGGGAGAACAATATGTTAACATGCTTTCAATTTCTTTTCAGTAAAATACAATACAAATTTGCTACTCTATTATTTCTATTTTTATTTGCGAAGCATTTTATTATTTTCTGACATTATCGTCATGTGTTCTTTATATCTATGCGTAGCAAATTGTAAGGGATGGTCGGATGATTAAATTTGGGTTGTTGAGATTGCTTTTGCTTAAATTTATGTTCTTTGATAAAGTTATATGTCAGAAAGTTGCATAGGATTGTGGTTGGTTAGGGCCTTTGTTTTTTTGGCTACAAATTGTTTAATGTACACAATTGCATGCTTCTATACTTGATTGATATCTTGAAATTCCTAGTTAGTTGTCAAATCATTATGTGGATATTAGATTACAATATCTTTTGTTTTCTTCTCTTTTAACACATTTTCTTATCTCTAAGAAGTAGAATATATATCCTATACTGAGCTTGAGCCTAGAAATCAGAGTGTATTCATTTGGTACCATCGCGGTACACCTCTGGGAAAGTTAACAAATTTGGTGCAAGAGAGAGTTATGTTATTTTATCTCTCTTGGTCAACCATGTTTCCCTATCAAATTAAACAAAATCAAAATTTGCTAGTGCAAACTTGCTTGGTTGGGACAACTCTAAACATACATGGAGTCTTACATTATTTGACTAAAAATGTTGGGAGATATCTCTTTAACTTTAACAATGATTGAAATTAAATTATGAAGGAACATGTAACAACTTTTAAATTTGCCCTTTAGATTTCTTAATATCGTTTTGAGGATGTGGCCTATCCGTTTAATTTTGATGGTTCCATGTATGATTGGTTTCTCCATCTCCATGCTCTTTCAATCTGAAATTGGATTGATGTTGAAAGGGTTTTATATGCGGATGTTGTGAGAAGATCGATGCTAGCATTTTAATCGATCAATTAACTATAATAAAAAGGGAAGCAAAGAAACATGTTAGAAATTTAAATGTTAGATTTTAGATGTTCAACAAAATTCTTTTAAATAGACAATTAACTCTTCAATTTACTTTTGATTTTGACAAAAATGGTTTAGATCCCCTCACTTCACTTCAATGTTTGCGAGAAGAGCGTAAGTGGTAAAAATAAATGCGTCATACCAAGAAGCCATAATTGTAGATAGACAACAAATCTTTTCCCTTTTGGTACCAATGTTGAATCCCACTCCACTCCAAATGATTCCACCACAAAACACCACGCTATTAGACATGACAGCTTTCAAAACGCACTTCAAGTGATTCCATTGTAAATTAATTTCTGTTACTGATGCATCCAATGCTAAATAGAGTGGCAAAAAATGCACCTTATTTGATTGGCAATAATTGTGGGTCATGATAATCAATATTAAGCTTCTATTAATAAAAATCAAACTCTCGAGAAAAATCAGAATTTGGAGCAAAAAAACGTTCAAAGAGAAGTCAAAAGGTAAAACATTTGTTTTGTACACATTTAGAGAAAGTACGAGTAGATAATGAGAATAATAGCAAAAAACAAGCAACACATCTTATTGCAAATTTGAATTGTTATAAGATGTATGAAACTAACAAAAACATTGTGAAACTAATTATAGTTAGTTTTTAAGGGCATTTGAAATTTTTGTGTAAGAATTTAAAGATTTTGAGGATGTCCCTATAAAAACCTTGTTTGCAAATTGTATAAGATGTAAAACTAATAAGCAAAACTATGTGTCATTAGATTCTAAAGGCATTTTAAATTTTTGTGTAGGAGTTGGAAAATTTTAAGGTTGTCCCTACAAGCACTTAGTTTGCAAATTCAAGAGAACTAGGGCATATGTGACTATGATGGTTGTAATCATTGATCCGCCATGTGAATATGACATTGAAGAAGTCGAGGTTATAAAAGAAATACATGTCTTTCAAGAGCAAGAAAGACATTTATATGGTTAAGAAGTGAAATGAAGGAAGAGAAGCTTCATTAACCACTATGCCTCCCCATGAAAATATTACTTCACCATTGATCTCTAGTTAAAATCTTTATGGCTACAACATTGCAGAGGACATGAAGAATACAATATCAAACACCTCATTCAATCATTCGACACATCTCACCAAGAAGAGAAATCACTTTTAACATCTTTGAAAAAGAAACTAGGTTATAAAACTCGAACACGAACCAATGTAATAAAAGTGAAGCACCTTGTTTCTTACTTGGTGTGATTTTTTCCACCAAAAGTTTATACAATTGTTTAGTAGACTCATTTGCCTAGGCAAATGTAATGTTATATGCGATGTGTAAACACTTTGTGAAGGTTCCAACTAAATATGCTAGAAAAGTTATTTTGTTAGATAAATATGAGGTATCATTGTTAGGTGAAGTATTAAATGTTCGTATGCAATGAGCCTCGTAACCTAAAGTGACAATTTGTCAAAATAATTGTTATTAGCATACTTTACATTTGTAGTTTGATTTTAAACAAGGACTGGTCTAGAACATTTAATGGAAATTACATTGTTGCTTTTTCACATATATGGTTGCTTAGGAGGGGTTGCAAATCAATTCAAAATTGAGGGAGAGATGAAAATGGACCACCTAATCATTGGTTTTGATATTGAGTGTAAGTTACCAATATTATGAAAACTAGCATGAGTACTAATGTTGTGAATGCCTTTGATTCCAGAGACAAACTTAGTATAAAGGACCCAAGTTTCTTAAAAGAACAAACAAGCAATGAAGAACAACACACAAAGTTAAACCATGTGTGGCTCAATTGTTTTCGGGTTACAAAGATTCTTGGTGACAACGTGTACATGTTGCAATGTTTGGAAGAGTTCTTTCATCATTGCAACCGATGTATATTATTTTGGTTTCAAACTATTTATCACATAAGTTCATAATGAGGGATGGATTGATAAGATTAGGAAAGTTTTGGTTTTCTTTTAAAATTTTGCTTGTAGGAATTTTCGGTTTTCTTTTAAATTTTGCTTTGTTCCTTGTGTGTGCTGGGTCTTTGTTTCGATTACCTCTAGGTATGTAAGTAGCCCCATAAAGGAAAAAAGATTTAGGATAAAGTACAAAGATTTATGAGGTTATTACTAATGACAAAGTTTGACTGTGTTAATGGTTGCAAATATGGTTTCAAACGGTGTGCATTACAGTGTCAAAGGTACCTTGGTGCATCAATAATAGTCATTAAATGTAAAATCTTGGTAAGTATTAGTGAGTTTCTCTCTTTTGTCCTCACAAGAACGATTCTTATCAAGTGAGAGTTATCATGAACAAAATTAGCATTGAAATCATTGAGATACATATATACTTCGATTTTTGAGGGAGTGGGGCTATCATGTAGTTAAAAAGAAGAGAAAATTGGAATGCAACTCACATTAAAACATCGAGTTTAATGCAAATAAGGGATATAGTTGGTGAAAGAGTAAAATCTAAAACCAAGTTTTCTATCCCCTTTTAAATGCTTGGCTCATGTTATTTCTATTGGTGCTATGAATGCCCAATTGGTGGGAGAGCAATGCCTAGATGTGATCCAAAGGAATCTTCGTCAAGGTAATAGTCCTTGGCTGTTAATTGAGAAATGCCTATGCAAGGCAGTAATATGTTCACTCGGGCAATGGAGAGATATTGATAGTCTTAGCTCAAAATCTAGTAATTCAATTGGACTTTGCTAATAACTAAGCTTAGGCAATTGAATACACAATTAATTTACACTTATCTCCTTTGAAGCATATATAAGTAACTACCAAATGTGAGGGTCAATAAATGCACTAATACTCATACATGCTGCCAAGAAACATATTTAAGTAATGTCGAAAGGGAGTGTCAATGAATACACTAATATTCACACTTGGCTCCTCACAAGATGGATTCCAACTATGGTGATAAACATTAGTTGAGATTTATCATAACACTCACAATGATTTTCATTTAACCTTTTCATTTTGCTAAAGTGCTCAAGAACAAGAGAAATCATGATTCTCATAACAATCATGGGTATAACTCCAAGGAGTCGTCATTTGTTATCTCCAACATACCTAGAATTCAATTTGCCAATTTGGCGCCACTTATTTAATTTTGCAACCATGGGTACTTTTTTGGAATTTTTCTATCAATGCTACTCGAAGTTACGAGCGTTGTATTGCCCTTTTAATCCACCTTAAGATTCCATCATTGATTCACATTAATATCTCAACCAAAGGACTTTTGCACTAGCTAAAAACGCCAAATACCACATCGATTTATTGTTTTATGTGAATCCACATTGATTTTCCCATTTTTCAATGATTGCATTTTTAAATTTCCAAAACTTTGAGAGAAGTAAAAGCCCCTTAACCTTTGTTCTTGTAAGTTGGTAAAAAATATTGTGTAAGCCAAGAAACTCAAACTGTTGCATTTATCACAATAAAAGATTATTTTCTTCTAAGCTATGTAAACTTAAAGTGTTATTATTTTGAATCTCTGCATTGATCTTGTGTGGACCATTGAAGAACTCAAGTTAAAACTCTAACAAAGAAAGACATAGCCATGTTCATGAAGTTTAGTGTGCATTAAAATTGAAGATGTTCATGGAGAAGATGAAGCAACAAAAAGGAGTAAAAGTGAGGGTCGGATTTGATCGTTATGCGTTGATGTGACTTAGCCTTATCCAATAGAAAGTAAAGTGAATTGGATTGAGATATAACCGTTTCATCTTCTATGATGGTTCTTTTCCATTCATGACATTTCACAACCATTTATATACATATATGCAATTAGATAGAAAAGAGGGATCCAAAATTTGGGTGAACAATATATTTCTATGCTTTCAATTTATTTTTTGTAAATATAGCTTTGTGCCTTTGCTATTTCTCTATCGTATTTGAGAAGCATTTTGATTATTTTGCAACAATGTTCAATCATGTTATTTATTGCTCTTTAGATTTGTGCTTTGTAGTTTGTAAGGGATGGTTGAACTAAATTTGGGTTAATGAAATTTCTTTTCCACAAAGTTTTGTTATTCAAGATACAAATCAATAATATGTCTTAAAGCTGCACATGATTCTAGTTGATTTAAAGGTCTATCATTTTATTTACAAATTGTTTAGTCTACAATATTGTTGGGTCTTTTATGCATTATTAATATTTCAAATTTCCTATTCAGTGTCTTTAAATATTTATGCGAATATTATTTATTTTATTTTACCTTTTCTTTCTTTTAAGCACACATTTTATTTTCCTAATACATGGAATTAAAATAGGCAACCCTGTAAACAAGGGAGTATGCAACACTTAAAATTGCTCGATGCATCCAACAAAGTAACATGTTACAAAATTTAAAAAAATAACTTTGAAAATTGTAAAACCACATCTTATATTTTTTGCAAATTTTACTGAAATACAAGCATTTGTAAGATTTTACTTTTAGCTCTTAAAATTAGGTTTTTGTGAAATCTTAAATACTAAATTTCTCACAAACTAGGAATTATCAAGTCTTGAGATTCTAAGTGTAATATGAACTTGCTTAGTATCGGATTGTAAATTTTTCCTACAATTCTAGTTTGCAATCTCTTCAAAATGTCCTAGTCACCAAGTGAAGTTGGACAATGATCAAAGTTTTATAATATCGTAAAAGCACATAGGTTTAGGTTGAATCTTGTGTCCACAGGGGGCATATCCACAAACATTTTATTAATTTGAGAAGTAGGTAATAGAGGGTGTCTTTTTGTTGTTAACCCTCAACAAAGAATAGAAAGATTATATAAAGGTTTTCCCTTTCTGCTAAAACTTTACAATTAACTTACAACTTCCTTCGAACTTGCACATGAGAATACTCGTAAAACTTACTAACATATTACTAACACCACCTAATGACAATATTAAACAGGGTGATTTAATATAAAAGTAGGTTCGTTTCGCTATTTAATCTGATCTAAGCTAACACTCGGGATTTTGGAAGTACTAAGAATCCCCCTTGTAATCCAAAGTCATCACTTCTAACACATACCAACCATTTTTTTTGAATTTTTCAAAATTCACTCTTTCAAGGGGTTTCATGAAAATATCAACGTTTTGATCTACTGTCGGGCAAAAGATTGGTTTCAGATTTGTATTCGACATGAGCATTTAGAGATACTTATATGTAATATCAATGTGCTTAGTCTTTGCATGGAGCGTTTGATTCTTTGACATCTTGATTGCACTTTAATTATCTATGCATTAGTGCATATGAGCAATTTAAGACACTTGATCTTTAATAATGTGTTGTAGATATACTGTCTCTAGAGGTATCCCATGTTGTGGACTATACTTTGATTCAGTCGATGAGTTTGCAACAATAATTTGTTTCTTACAACACCACATAATGATAGTTGAACCATTATGCATAGTGCAATTTGTTATGGATACCCTTTTAACCATACAACCACTATAAGTTGTAATGCAATATTCAACAAGTTTGAATTTTTTGTTTTGGTGGTACTCAAGCTCATCTGTCTTCGTTCCGTATTAGAAACAAAGTACTTGCTTAACTGCTTGGCAATGCATTTCTCGACGCTCATGCGTAAACCTAGATAGAATACTCACCGCAAAAGAAACATCTAGCCTAGTTGTCATCAAATATATCAATCCGCCTAACTAGTTGTCTATTTTTTTTGCCATAAAAATATTGACCATCATCTTTAGACAATTTCAAGTGACTTTTCATAGGTGTAAGTGCAAGTTTGCATTCATTCATGCCGAACCTCTCTAATAACTTAGAAATGTACTTAGTTTGTTCACTGAAAATATTTTTATCTTTCTAAGTTACCTCTATGCCTATATAATACTGAAGAAGACTAAGATATGTCATTTCAAATCCTTCTCTTAATTTCTTCATGACACTGTTGTGTTTCTCATCTTTCTCTGTGATAAACAAATCATCAACAAAGAAGATAAGAATCACCAACTTATTTCCTTGCACTTGAATATACATTGTATCGTTTGATTCACTGCACACAAAACTAATTTTCGTAGTAAGAATCCATATTTTATACCAAGCCCTTAATGCATGTGTGACCCCATACAAGTCTTTTACCAATTGACAAACAGTATGTTCGACATTGATTACCAAAAAACTGTGGCTATGTCATGTAGACTTTTCCATGTAAATCACCATTTAAAAAGTTACTTTTTACATCCATTTGATATACTTTCCACCTAATATGTGTTGCTAATGTAAGACCTTGAGAATAATGTATCCCTCAACAATAGGTACAAATGATTCCTCATAATCTATACATTCGCAACAAGTTTTGCCTTGTGCTTATCAATGGAACGATCATATTGATATTGATTCTATAAACCCACTTGCATCCAATGAGTTGAATATGTGGATCACAATCAACAAGAACTCAAGTATGATTGTTCAATATAACATCTTATTAAAACCCTGAATAACATGTTGGCAAACTTTATTTGTAGATATTTCCTCATATGTAGATGGTTTGGTTGAGGAAGGAGTGATCAATGCATAATTTACCTATTTTCTTAAACTTTTGGGTCTTGTTTTACTAACTTCATCTACTTTTATGTTAGAAAAAGTATTGCTAGTCGACTTAGAATAAATTTTTAAATTATGAAGATTAGGGACATCAAATGTCTTTCCCTTTGAATCACCATTATGATTATTTATTTGTTGAAAAGATAAAGTTGATTAGGGACTTACATCATTTTAACTATTTTCTATGTTATAATTCTCAATGAGTCAAAAGATGTGGTCACCCGTGAAACATAAGGCACTAAAAGAACACTTGGTTGGTTTTTAATAAACTTCATGCTACAATCTATGAAATCTTGGTGCATTGCTCAATCCCTTAGTAGTTTGATGTTTGTTTATCTTTCTTTCCAACTTGTCAAATTGACTCAATTTCTCCAGTGTTTATATTCACATAATCATAAAAAATGACACCTTTGCTCATTATTAGTTTATTTGTATCATATAAAAGCAATTAATACATTTTTTGTTATTAGAATAGCCAATGCAGATGCATCTTTTGCTTTTATGTTCAAGCTTAGTTTCACGTGTGTTCAGTAGGAACGAAAACATATTAAGTCCATCGAAAAAGGCCCATTTTTTGCTCCTATGTTCTAGCTTAGTTTCGTGCGTGTTCAGTAGGAACTAAAACATACCAAGTGCATCCAAAAATTCTCCTCTGCTTCACGTTATGCTTAAATCCATTTGATGCCTCCGAGGGTGTTATGCCCAAAAGAGCAACTATGTGAAATTTATTCCTCAAATACATTGCAGTATTAACTACTTCAGTCCAAAATTTGTCATTTAATTGTTTATAAGACAATATGGCTTGTGTTGTATCTTTAAAATTTTTGTTCATTTTCTCTGAAATTCCATTTGTTGTGTAGTATAAACATTAGCATATTGCATTTTTGATTCCTTGTTTCTGGGAATAATCCAAAACCTCATTCTAGATGTATTCACTGCCACCATTCTAGATTTGTTCTTTGTGAAATATGCCCTTGTCATTCTTGAAAAGTTAATAAACCTCTGAAAGTATCTAAACCCTCCAATAAATGACATTTTTTTTTAAAATGTTGAAAGCACGTTTACAAAAGACAATATAATTCCAACGAACAATCTCTAGAACAAAACAAAAAAACCCATTATAATAACTCACAACGAATGAATAGTCAACTAAAGCAAAATGATCAAAAGAAACACCAATCGACCCATAAACACTATTACAGTATAAAAAAAACTTTAGAAAACCAATATAGGTAGCCAAAGCTAGCAACAACATAGCAAATCAGAGATTATTCTAAATCATAACATCGTCTTCCTATCAAGTTCGTTATATTTCTTCTTATTGCTCCCAACGCTCTTAACAGGTCTCAATTGTGTAACATACCCCAATTGTATTGCATCCTATATCTTACACCTACCTCCAGTTTGTTTTAATTTCTCAATTCCATGAATACCTTTACCAATTTTGCCTTATACTAAATGATTAATCAAACTTCCCATTTTGAACCTCTGATATAACTCATTTATCTTATTGGAATTGATCTTATCACCATTTTCAATAAGGCCCTGCAGTTTTAGCAAATTTCCTTTTACATTGATTTCTATGAATTGCTCTAGATCTATTAAGAGTACCCCCATAACCAACACTCGGGCTTGTTGTCCATCTAAATATGATTAAGAAGATCTATTACTGTGGATTGAATCAACGTTTCTTTCATCCTCCCCACTCATGTTATTTTTACTAGACCCTACAAATTGTTGTTCTTGTTCAAATAGTTGGGAAGACACATGGAGAATGTCCAACAGATTCTCCTTGTTATTAGTCATACCATTATCTCCACTTGCTTGAGAGTAAGACATATCCGCAAGATTTGGGGCAGGGTCACAAGCTTGTGTAAAGTAATAATATTTCAACTCCCATTCAAGTTTTAGGGATATTCACCATTGCAACATAAGCGTGAAGTGTTTTGCCATTATGGGAATGCGCTGTGTGTGTCTAGGGTATCCTCCAGTAGCTATCATGAAATTCGAAGTAATTTTAATCATTTGTGATTTTAGGATTTTTTTTCATCTTGCTTTATGCACTTTGAGTTGTAGGAAGATTTGCACATGAACAATACACAACGCATAATAACTTCTCTAGAGAAGTTAGTAAACAACCTGCTTGAAAGTGAAAAGTTTTAGGTTTGTTTGCTTCCATATAACCCACAAAATCACGGTAGAAAAAACAAGCCAAAATTTAGTAAAAAACAAATGATATTTATTTTTCGAATAGACATAATAGAAAACAACATTAATCCATCAAATGTCACAACAAAATAGTCAAGACCAAGACCAAAGACAATTTTTTTAACTACTACTACAAAAGGGCAAATGAAAAATATGTTTACTGGTTTCTAATTCTCCACAAAGTACAAAATGGCTTGTCATGCCCAAATGTAGATAAAAAAATCACCACCAACAAGTTTGTTTTGAACGAATATCCATCTAAAACACGAGGTCTTTGGACCAAGGTAGGAAGACCAAATTACATCAAATCTATACTTCCATTTATAGAATGGATCACAGAAAGACTAATGATTTAAATCAAGAAAGATTCTTCGTGAAAATGAGAGTTTTAAGGTAAAATTTGTTGGTGTAAATTGTTAATTACACTTTAAGCTCAGTATGTAATTTTTGTAGGATTTCTTATTTTTCTATTTAAAAAATAACTTCTATTTAGATTTACTTTTGAAACTTGGACTTAAGTACACGTTGAACATTCATGTGACAACTTTCATTAAAGTCCAAGTTGCTTTCCAAAATGGACTTTAAACTACCACTTTCAACCATCTATAGTTATGAGGCCTTCCCTGCTTTATAAAAACAAAGCTTTTTATTACTTTACATTGCCTTAGCATTGTCTCAATCCCCTGGTATTGCTTAGACATTCCTTTGATAGCATTATTGTGGTTTGATTGTGAGGTTTATTGTATTGTCTAGTCTTTACCTTAGTGCAATGTTAATTCTATAATAGTGGTATATCGTTAAACCTAAAATGCTTTGTCTATTTCTTTGTTTTTCATGTTGGGAGTTATGTCTAAGTCTAATATTTTTGATCATGGTTAGTCCAAAATGGTATTAGAACAAGAGTTTTAGGCTAGTTTGATCTTTTTAGTTTTTTAAAAGAGAAGTGCACATTAGGTGTATTTTGGGAAGTTTTTGTCTCTTTCATTGTGTCTAGATGCGTTCAATTCAAAACCCTTAGGTTGAATGTCAACTGGTTGTGAGTTGCAAGATGTTCTCATGGTGGCCTCTTTGTGGTGGTTTTGTGATTTGGAGTATACATATATATTTTCGCAATTTGAAGAAAATCAAACCTGTCCATTGTGTTCATAGCAACGGAGAAAGGCAATTTAGTGTTTCATTTTTTATGAAATTGAACACTTATTGTGCTAGATTTGCACAAGAAGCTAGTGAGTTGATTCATTTCGAGAATTCATGCATTTTCATCGAGATCTAAATGTACGGATGTGTTCGGAGCAATTGATTTTTGGGGGTATGCTCTTGTTTTGCAGAAAACAACATTGTTGTGCTCTTGGTATGCAAAAATCTTTCAATTATTTTCAAATGTCGATGGCAAAAAATATACATATTTTTATTAGAGGCCTTCTTTACCTTTTTTATTCTCATTTTTAAAAATAAAATATTTTTAATATACATTTATATTTAACAAAATAAAAATAAATAAAAAGTTTTTTTAATTTATTTGTTTTTATTTTTATATTTAATATATTTAAATTAAAAAAATTGCAAAATTGGATTTTTTAATTGTTTTTCTATATATATATATGTTTTAAGATGTTCACCTGCCCATGGTTGTTGCCCTTGTTCCTCCTCTTCACCTTTGATCCTCCGCCATTCCCTTTGCCATGTTCAAATCCTACGATCTGTTGCACTTTGCCTACCTCCTTTGACCCTCCGCAGTCTCACCCTACACCATTCTCGCCCACATCCTTTGCCACTCTTTAGGCCTTAACTACCGAGTTCCCTCCTCTTCCAACTTCTGCTTGTCCTCCACATTCACCTTACCACCTCCATGCACTCCCTTTCCATTAGTCAACTTTTCCCATACTTGTCTCCACAACGCTTGTGCTGCTTGACACCTCTATGTTGCCCATCTCCTCGCCACTCTCCTCCTTTGTTGCATCACCGCCTCCTCGTTGACCCCTCTGCCCTTCCTCACCCGCACAATGCTCATTTCACACCCCTTCGTACTGTCGCTCAACGTTCTCCCCTTTTTAGAAAATCAGACATTGGAAGTATTTGATTAAGTTTTTGCAATGGCATTGTATGATCATAATTGAAGTGTAGAAAATGTGCATTTTTTCACTCTGACAACTTAGTTGCCCCTCAACCACCTTGGTTGACGTTTGCAACCATTGTTGATATTTTGAAACGATTTTGTTTTTTAACTTAACTAATTTTTTGCAATAAAAAACTATGAATTTGTGAAAGGGCATCTTGGCTATTTAATTTTTGCCAAAGTTTTGCAATGGAAGGGAGATCCCTTTTTATCTATTAAATATATTTTAATAATGAAGAGCAAGAAGCTATATTAAAATTATATTCCAACCCTATTTTAAGAGAAGATTGATAGAAACTATATTCCAATAAAATTCTAATTGTAGTCAATTTTGATTTTTAGACTCGATTCTAACAAGTTATAGATTATTGAAGTTTTGATGAATTTTTAAACATATGTTCAATGATAGTAATATAGGATGATGATACTATATAATTAATAAATGGATATATTGTATATTAGCGCTCTAAGTTATTCAATGTCCACAAAATTGGAGAAAATTGTGGGAAATATTTTTGAAATCCATGTTTTACATTAAGGTTCTAACACATTGGCTATTTTTAAGAAAAAAATAGTAAATGTAAAATTCCTTCTTACAATTACTAAATTGTAATTCACCTTTTTGAAATCATTAAATGTATAAACCCGAAAGTGTGGAGTCCATCATCAATTTGTTGATATTATTAGTTAGCTTGGTGTGCCAACTAACCATTTACGATATCATTATACGAGGAAGGATTAGTGTTTATACCTATGACTAGCTAACCTATCCTCCTCACCTATCATATCACAATTATTCTAATTACTATTTATTGTTCTTATCTCTATTTTCCAAGAATGAAGAAGAGTCTACTTTCTATAAGTGAGATAATTGAAGCATACTCTCCGCTTACATGTTATTTTTTAAAATAAAAAATAATTGTCATATTGTTAATAAGGTCTGTAAGAAGATAATCACTCTTGGTATTAAAGAATACAGGGTTTTGAAGTTGGTTGATTCAAGAAAGATAAAGAGTATGATTTGATGGCCAAGAATGGTCAAGGTTGCCATTCAATTTGGCATCAAAGGTATGGCATTTAAATTTGAAATATATTTCTTATATGTCTAATGAATTTCTGGTGGATGGCCTTTCAAAGATTTAGAATCAACAGAGTTTGTGGCCCATGCTAGGTTGGAAAGTAACACAGGTTTTTGTTTGATGATTGACAAGGTTGGAGAGCTAAGGAGGTCCTTTAGTCGATTCGCATTGACATTTGTGGACTTTGAAGAAGTCATGAATCTCTTGTGCCATGTAGTTTTTTGCTTTTTGTAAATGACTTTTCAAGAAAAATGTGTGTATTTATTACAAGTTAAAATCAAATTTGTTTAAGAAGTTTTAAAAGTTCAAGGCAATGGCAAAAAAATAACTGGGGAAGAGCATTTAAATTCTCAGATTAGATAATGGTGAAGAATTATCTGTAAGGGTTTTCTTGAGTTTTGTACTCAAGAAGGTATCTAGAGGCAATACAACATAACCTACACTCCACAACAAATTGTAGTCGTGGGGAGGTAAAATCCTACGATTGTGGAGAGGTGAGGGGAATGTTTGAGATCAATTATGCACCTTATAAAAATTGGGTGGAAGCAGTACACACATCAGTGCATTTATTAAATAGGTATAAAAAAATAGGACACTATAAAATTTTATAAGCAGCTTGGTCTGAATGAAGAACACCCAAAGTAGGTCATTTCAATGTTTTTAGTCTAATTGTATATACATGGATTCTTGAAATAAAGAAGCAAACTATAGGCAAAATGCAAGAAAATGTTGCTCACGCGACAACGACAATCGTAAAGTATATTAGTTGGTAGATGTCGAAACTAACATAGCTAGCTTTAGTGGTGATTTGGTGGTTAATGAAAGAGAATGGTTTTTGCAAGGAACAACATAATAAAAATTTAATATGAAAATTGTAGGAAATAGAGTTAAATTCGTTGGGAAATCCACTAAGATGCATTTGAAACATTAGCTTGAAAGGGGTATAATTGTGAGGTTGATTCTCAAGAAATTATGAGTCAATAAGTTTATGAAAATGACTCAAGTTAACAACAAAACAACGTTGAGCTGGTGGAGTAAATTATTGAAAATAACTCAAATTAACAACAAAACAACGTTGAGTTGGAGGAGGTGACAATGAAGTAAAGACCAAATTGGTGGCACAATAATATTTGTGATGTTTGGTTAGATGAGATTTTTGATATAAGGGCGAAAGGAAGACCTAAAAGTGGCAAGACGTTTGATACGTTTAGATATACTTTGATGACCAACTTTGATTTCTATTTCTAGCCTTAGGAATACGAAGAAGGCTAAATGGGAAAAGGATATGCAAGATGAACATGAGAGTTTGATGAAGAATCAAACATGGATCGTAAAGGAGCTCCTTGGTACCAAAAAACCATTGCGTCCAAATGGATTTACGAAGTGAAGTGCAAGGTAGACGAGACACTTGACAAGAACTACATAATGTTGTGTTGCCAAAATGTCACATATTTAAGGTAATTTTCGCCATAATGTTTCACCCCAACCTCTATTTTTGAAGCTTTTGAAATTGTTGGAAAAGTATTACAGAAACCTACAACTTTTGAATTATTAGTTTTTTGCGATTTTGCACACATTTGTAATGATTTTCAATAGAATAAAACATGAATGTTTTGATGCTAAAATGAATCTTTCGTAATTTTGTCATAACTTTTTGATCCGACCTGCATTTTGAGTGCTCTTTGAACCATTGGAAAGATATTGAATAGATTTACAATTGTTTTCTTACACTTTTTTGTGATGCCTCATGGATTGTTTCAGATTTTAGTTTTTAGGTTAGGAACATCTGAGATGTAAATTGCAGACTACTTAATATAACTTGAGAAAAACTCCTAGAACTTGTTACATCAAAATTGATAGATACTTTAGAGAAGAGGATTGAAAATAAGTCTTTCTGAGTCGAATCGCTATGTGAAAATTGTGGGGTGATGTTGTGATATTAGTTTTGTATGTGGATAACATCATCATCACATATGGTAAGGTCGAAGCCATTGAAAATGTAAAATCTAATTTTATGTTCCAATTTTGATATGAGAGACCTTGGACTCCTACATTACTTCTCAGGTGTAAAAGTTTGGCTAATTGACAAACAAAATGTACAAAAGCTTGTTAAACATGTTCATATAACATATTGCAAGAAAAACGTGTACACCTATGGAGAAAAGGCTAAAACTTTTAACCAACAGTGATTAAAAAACAATTAATGAGTCTGTGTACAAGCAATTGGTGGGTAGCTAGATCTATCTAACATATGGTAGGCTTGACCTAAGATATGTCAACACTATCTCTACATTTATGATAGCATCAAAAGCAACACATTGGAAAGCAACAAAGAGGGTGCTAAGATATGTGAAGGGAACATCATACTTTGCTATTCTATATCATAAAATTGAATAGATTCAGTTGTGTGGATACTAAGACTTGGGCATGGTCAAGATCCGTGGATAATAGGAAATATACAGTAGGTTATATGTTTAGTCTTGGAACAACAATTTCTTTGATCAACAAGAAACATTCCTTTTCGATTCGCTATAGAGAAGCATAATTCAAAGTAGTAGTAAAATGGTCATGTGAATTGCTTTGGCTTAGAAGAATGTTGGCAATAGATTTTCAAGTTCATTAGTTTGAGCCCATAATACTTGTCTGTGGTAACGAAGGAAGTCTCGAGTTGGGAAAGAAATCCTCTTTCATGAGTGAATAAAACATGTTGACGTAGATTGTCTCTTTATTTGACAACTTGTAGAAGATCGAGAAGAGTTGTAAAGTATTGTCTAACTCAAGATATGATTGAAAATATATTCATTAATTGTATGGGTGTAGATAAATTTGTAAAATTGAGAGATAAACTTGTGTATTTTCTAGAATGAATATTAAGGGGGGATATTAGACTTTGTAAAATAAATACACCTTATAATTCAATTTGCTTTATCAAATAATGTAAAAACAACCCAATACTCACTTAAGTCATTTTAGGTTGAGGTTTTTTATCTGATAATCAATTTTCCCATTTACTACATCAAGATCATCTTTCATCAACATGCTTCTTATATTTTCCTGAATTTGTTGAATCACTTAGAATTTGATGGATCTGAAGTTTTAGATTCCATGTCTTTGTGAGGAGTTTTTGGGGTGTCTTGACTTTTCCTATGTCCACGAGTGTTTTGATTAGCCCTACACAAACCTTAAGTTTGAGGGTTTAAGAATGTAACAACCGATTATACAATTGAGATCATCTCATTGAGACAAATTCAATCATTACTAAATTGCACAAGTGTCCAAAAAAATTCTAGTTTTTTTTTAAAGACTTCGAATAATATTGTAGTGGCGGAAAAATTAATTTTTCCCTGATCACAAATTATATTTTATATCTTTCAGACCTTCATAAGGTAGTAACACGAGATTAAAAAAATGTTTCGAACAATATTGCAGTTGCAGAAAAATTAAATTCTTCTAGGATTGCAAGTTATGTTTTTTTGATCCTTCAGCTCTTCAGATGCATGCAACTCCAAATTTGAAAAAAATGTCGCATAAATTGGTTCAAATCGATGCTCTGATACCACTTGTAACAAAACTACTTAGATGTTCGTAATAATGGAATAATATATCAAATAAATAAGAGCAGAGTAATCATATCCACAACAATAATTGACAAAAGAGCATAATACATTTGATAATAATGATCGAGCCTCTTCAAAGGGGCAATCTTCACAACAATGCAATAAGATAAGAATTTGTAATATGATGATAAAAGTATAACCATTACCTCGTATATATACTCTACTTAGCCATGGTTATTCCATATGTCGACCATACTAAGAACATAGAGAAATGCAATAAGATAATATGAAAGGTATGTAAGCCATAAGTCGGCCACACAAATCCCTAGACGCATTATAGGTTAAGGGCGTATTTTATTTATAATATCAAATAATAATATTAACTACACTATAAGTACATTAGAATAATGACAAATTACTTGATGAAATTTGCATCACGAATTTATAAAAGTATTGTGTCATATACCTTGACTATATTGTGTCAATCATGTGTTTTAAGGAAAGTTATTTGACCATTAACAATTAATGTGCATTTAAGATTTGAGTTGTAGTTCAATGGTGTGGATTTTTTACATGATTTTTTCCACCTGAGTTTTATTTGATCCTTCATTAGGACCCATTTAGGTTTTAGGCTCTGTTGGGCCCCTTATTTTGGTAAGAACATGATTCGTGCCAGCGTGACATACACATCGATGTGAGGCATCATTTTGAGTAATGATGACTTTTTGGCATCTTAGCGTTAGTTGGAGGTTTCAACGCATATCTTGCGCCAGCTGGCAGATAGTTAACTGGTGTCCAGATCTTCAGGGCATCTTCTAAGAGTGGCGATACGTGGTAGATACAACGCAATGCGCAAGGGGATGGAGTCGGCAGAATGATCACAAAGGCTCCAGCTTGGCACTTGGCATGCACATTCCACCTTGACAGAGATGCTTCTGGTTAGTTATGAACAGAGCTTGACCCAGTTGATCCAGGGATGCGAACTTAGTGCAACGAAGCTCTTGAGAATTGAAATTGGTTCTATATGCATTGTAATGACCGCCATTAGACTTAGGACTAGTTCGGATGCCATGAAGGCTCCGTTTGTATACACCCAAGCTCGTCTGTGAGCCTCTGGGCCATTAAGTAGTATAAACTTGAACGTATTTCTTGTTATGAACTCTATATTGCTTAAGCTTTGATTACTGGTGATGAATGTTTGAAGTAAACATGATGGTTCTAATCTGTGCATCTTTCATATTACTAAACGAACTGTGTATAATGGATGTATTACTATAGTTTAAATTCAAATATGTTAAGGAATGGTTATGCATGCTTCCGGCTTAATTCGTTAATGGCGTCCCTGTAAATATTGATGACAGTAGTGGTAACTTGTATAACGACTAAGTATATAAATCCCATGTGCCAAATGTTCATGCCCTTGTTAAGAAGCGTGAGCCTAGTATGAACACTCTAACTGAAAGCACCCCCTTGACTCTTCAAGTGTCAATATGACGCTAGGTTATAGTTAAACAAAGGCTTGCACCCTTATGACTCTAGGATTAATCCACCAAAAGGCTTGCCCCTATAGACGACTAGGTTTAGCCCATGAAAGACTTGCACCTATCAATCTACTTGAAACCTCATGGAATTGACCAAGTCCTAAAATTGATGACTTGCACCAT
Organism: Torreya grandis; assembly: GCA_037957365.1. Taxonomy (NCBI): domain Eukaryota; kingdom Viridiplantae; phylum Streptophyta; class Pinopsida; order Cupressales; family Taxaceae; genus Torreya; species Torreya grandis. The sequence continues at coordinate 5,246,276 of JARHVA010000002.1, forward strand.
GGCTAGACCACTAGGCATGGCCCATGAAAGGCTTGCGCCTATGAATCTACTTGAAACGTCGTGGAATTGACCAAGTCTTAGAATTGATGACTTGCGCCATGGCACAACAAGCCCAATGCAGGCCCCGATTCCTTTTTAGTTGCGCTTCGAGTGAGCGCATAAGGCTTGAGCCTTATGTGAATTGATGCCAACGCAGCTGAGTGTAAAATGTTGAGCGTAGAAGGGATATCCCATGTTTGTGCCTGAGGGTAAGGAGTCTAGAACCATTAAAGACACCTTTGAACGCGCTTTTCTAACACATTTTGGTTCTTTTGCGAGGAACTATTTTGAATTTTGTTGTTGCAATGGTGCAAAAGAACGATATATCGACTCTCCCTCGAAAACATTGAGCGCTGGTAGCAACAAGGGGAAGATAGCTTTACGTTGAAGCATCCAACTTGTAAAGGACAAAAGTAGAGGAAATGGGTTTAGAACAATCTATATGAAGCTCTGTATGAGGTCTTTTTGTTTGAGTTGCCTGAGCATATGTATCGGTGGTTCGCTGCATATTCAACCCACAAAAGGAGCTATGGACAATGTTATGAGTGGACAAAGTAGCATCTAGAGAGGATTGAGACCCTGGATGCCACTTGGACTAGAGCAATGGATAAATGGTGGCAAGGAGTGTGGAATTGCTACATACTTGAGTTCGTAGTCTCAACATACTCGTGCCCTTAGGAAGTAGAGTATCAATTCTTGCATAACCCTTGAGGCACGTTTGTGAAGGAATTTGACGTAGAGTTCAAGAAGCTAATGGTGGATTATGGCGTTGAAACTTTGGGGATGGAAGGCTAAAGTCCTTTCGCGTATGAGTAATGCAAAGGGAGTTAAGGGGTTATGTAGGTGAAGCGTAATGGAAGGGGACGAGCAGATTGACATCTGAGAGCTCAGATGACAAACCTATAATAAGAGATGACGTAGACTGATGGAAGATGTGGACCCTGGAAGTGCCAAGAGAACCTGTAACGAGCGGGAAGTGCATGGGGAAGAATCTCTTGAAATACAACAGCTCGCGGATGAGGCAAACAATGAAGCGATGGATCGAGCTCAGTGTTTGATAGGAGTGGAATCCGTTGGGTTCCTACAAGACTTGACTGAAGATACGTTGGATGCGCCTACCCCCTTTGAACCTGTGACACATGCTCATGTGCTGGATCCCCCACTTGAAGAAAGTACATAAGTGATAATTGACTCTGTTGTCGATACAGATTTTAAATATTTTGCAAACTTGGAGTGTAATTTTGTGATTAAACAAATTATTCCATACAAGGAGGTAAGCACAACTACCTCTAGACCAGTAGGTGCTAGCTCGCCACAAAAGAACTTGAGTGCAAGTATACCGACTCTGTTGATGTCAGCAACACAAAGTGGGCAACAACTCGAAGGAAGAGTTCTGGCACCACAAGTAGTACAGCACCATCGACATCAACGACGTCAGCAGTGACGATAGGATCGACGCCTAACCCAGTGGCTGGAGGTGTTAGAGGACCACCACCAATACAGATGGCGGGGGACAAACACCTCCGATCACAGTTGCCCCCCGCAACAAATCTATTACGAAGTGACCATGCACTTGGCAGAGTATCGTGGCGTAGAAAATGCCATAGAGCATGTGTTGAAGTGTTAAATATGATGGCATGCACAGGGCATAATCCAATCAAAGTGCAAGATGACCAAGTTCACGACCATTTTACTAGATCATGCCCATACCTGGTATAGAAAATTCAATCCTAACCAAGGTATGGTCGATTATGATACCCTTAAGGAGGCATTCCTTAAGGAGTTTGCCATACTGGACTCTGAACAACAGAGCATTGTCGCTCTTAAAGAGATTACCCAAGGACTTTAAAAAAACTTGCACTTGTACGATGCAAGGTTGAAGATCTCCTATTGAAGCTCCCATATGATATCCGCCCTTCCTAGCATGTGAAGTGGTTCATTGGAGGATGGCTCGTGCCATTCCGAAGAGCGCTTTCCATGATGACTTTTACAGACCCTCGCAAAGCACTGGAAGACGCGATCAAAGCCAAGGTAGTCGAAAGTGTAGATATTGGGATCAACCCATTTATGGAGGTGTAGATTGCATCTATGGCCTCCTAACAACAAAAGCTTCTCGCTAGCTCATCGCAAGATGCTTCAAGTGGATTATGGTGCATTGACCACGAAACATAAGGCCATAATAGGAACAACTGCTCATGAAGGAATGTGCGCCCCCTAGTTCTAAGTTGCGAAGTCTGTCGAGAGGCGCATGATGTTTGCAATCGCCCTTTGTTGAAACGTGCCAGCCAGGGCAAAACAACTATCTATTGTCGGTTGTGCAATGCCTACACCCATACCACTGCTGATTGTCGGGTTATTTGCGAGATGCATGAAAATATGGAAAGAGACGCACGCTAGGCATTGTAGCAATCAGAGGGCAGGGTAACTAAGGAAATGAAGGCTACAGTCAACAAAGTATAGGCTTTGGGATGCAATGAGGCGCAAGAGGGTGATGTGAAGGATGAGGTGGTAGAAGGTTCCCACCATGCTCATGTTATAGGCGTGGCTCGACAGAGCATTATTAGCGTGACTGCCCTACTCATCCCACGTGTGGGTATTGTCGAGGGTCCCATAAGGTTGAGGAATGCCTTAACTGTACAAAAAGTTAACCCAAGGCAGGGCTGGCGTAGACAAGGGTGCATGAATGATTAGGCACAAGTCGAAGATATAAAAATGGACTTTGAAGGCGCAATCGACCCAGAGAAAGATAGTTAAAGTGTAGGTGACTACTCGTAGTGGATTCACCACTTAGTTGCCAGTTGCACCAATACCTAGGGATAAGGGTCGCATTGAGCGTGTAAAACGACCTGAACCCAAAGATGCGCTTTGCCCATACTCAACACGCCAAAAAGTTGTATTGAAATAGGGCATGAGTGTAATCCAAAACCTGCAAGGAGAGTGCTAGTTACCCTGAGACCTTGAAGCACATGCTACCGCCTCTCGAAAGTAGCAAGATAGACTGGTGGTTGAGATACAAGAATTAACGGAGATCTTGCGCCTCCTGCAAACAGAGGGGATGCTGCCCCTATTGAAGAACTTACTCTTGGAGCATTTAGGTCATAAGCAAGTTGAGGTCGTTGCACCATGCATGGAGAGGGTGTGAAAAGTTTGGCATACATAGAATGCGAAGTACGACGAAAAATTCCTTGTGGATGCCATTATTGATGGATGGTTTGTTTGTGAGGTCCTTGTAGACACAAGCACCAAGGTCAACATATTGACCAAGAACACCTAGGAGAAAATGGGTAGGCTAGCCTTGAGGCCTTCTCCTCATGTGCTTTTCATGGTCAAATTGTTTTGGGTGCAACGTATCAAAACTCTAAAGAGCACAGTTGCAGACGTCATGGGCACCGAATTTTGCGTCAACTTTGAGGTGATTGAATTGGCAGAAAAAGACAACTACTCGATGCTTCTAGGAAGGCCATGGTGCTATGCAAACAACATAGATATGCATTTGAAGAAGTGCGACATGACATTTGAGAATGGAAAGGAGAGGGTGGACCTCAAGGATGCGAACAACCACATATAAAACATCACAACGCAATGCGTTGAGACGTTAAACCCCAATGATCAAGGGGTGCTTTCTTGGGAAGATGGACAATCAACCTCAGACATCACTGACGTTGCTGGTGACCATTGGGTCGAGGAGGCATATGAGACCACTGGTCAAAGATGTCGCTTAGTGCACGCAAAGACACCAAACCTAGTGAAGACAAGGTGGGTCCAGATTGATCGCACTTTTAAAAGGTGGGTCCCTTGCGCCAAGAAGGGAAAGAGAGTGTTTCACCTTAGTAAGGGCAGACTTGCTGCACTTCTACGATATGAAGGGAATAATCTAGTGGAAGATTATGTTCGAGACCTCGAATGATGTGTCCCAAAAGAAGTGTATAGGATGAGAGCACTAGTGTATACATTGAAGAGCACTGTTGCTTGTTGGTGGGCAACGCAAAGGCTTAGCTTGCCAACTTGGCAAGATGTGAAGGCAACCATTTGCTCTAGATTTGGGAAGAACAATGTGGACCTAGACATATCGGCCTACTATGGGGACTCTGATCCCATAGCGCATGTGTGCCTTTGTGAAATATGGACAATATGTGGTGAAAACCCCTCAAGGTACCTATGGGTGCACGCCTTTTATAGGACCTTAAGGACTTGGGTGTGAGCATGGTACATTGTTAATGAGATGTGTTGGGAGATAGCCAACAAGGATGCACTTAAGGAGCGGTTTGTTCACACCTCCCTTTCTCCGCGAAACCTTGAATTGATTGAACTGTTGCAGCTAGTTCGAAGGTCAGTGTTTGAGGACATTGCAATATTAGAGGAGTGCCTGAAAGACATGATCGGTGAAAAGGTATTGGCGCCCTCGACTTTCGTTGAAGAGCAAACCATTAACAACTCTAGTAACGAAGATGATGACACATGGAAGGCACACACGTGGGCAAATTTGATAGGGAAAAGAAAGTGAGTCAAGTTGAGGATAGCGCCCCCAAAAGATGAAGACACTACCCACCTTCGAATAGAAACAACGGAGGGCATTAAACAAGTTGACGATTCGCATCAAGAGAAGAATTAACCCTACCGTGCATCGTTAAAAACTACTAAGGTAGATATCAGCTCAGAAGGGGAACCAAAGATTGTTACTCTGGGTTCATATTGGTCTGACACAGAAATGGCGTGTATTGTGGACCTCTTGAAGGAATTCCAAGACTTGTTGCCTAGGAACTATATAGACATGAAGGGCACACACCCATCCCTTGGAAAGATGAACATAAAGCTAGTTGACAACACGTGACCTGTTAAGAAGCAACCTTACCGGATGAACCCCAACCTTCACGTCAAGGTCAAAACAAAGATTCATGGAATGCTAGTCGCAGGCGTCATCTACCCTATGCAAGAATCTAAATGGGTTATCCCCAAGCTCATCAACATTAAGAAGGATGGGCACATTTGGATTTGTGTCGACTATAGATTGTTGAACACTGCTTGCATAACCGATCCATTCGCAAATTGATTCACTGACGAAGTCTTGGATGGTGTTGCAAGTTGCAAGATATACACTTTCACTGATGGGTTCTCAAGGTACCATCAAGTCCAGATTGAAGATGAGGAAAAGTCCAAAACGACCTTTGCGACAAAATGGGGATGTTTTGCATACAACATGATGCCCTTTGGACTCAAGAATGCGCAAGTCGTATTCTCTCGAGTGGTGATCACTGCTTTTAAGGACTTCATTCACAAGTTCCTCCAAGTATACTTATACAAATGGACTATGTATGGGTTAGTGAAGGATCACTATGACAACTTGCGTTTGATGTTTGAAAGGTGCAGGTAGTTGCAAATATCTTTGAACCTCGAGAAGTGTGTTTTTGCAACATCCTTTGACACTTTGCTTGGGCACATCGTTTGCAAGGATGGTCTGCTGGTTGATCCAACAAAGATTGCCATCATCCTTCAGTTCCAAACCCCATCAACGTAGAAAGATGTTTGCACCTTCCTTGGACACTGCAGGGATTATAGGAAGTTCATAAGGAACTATGCCAAGATTACAACACTGCTATAAGAGTTCTTGCGAAAGGATGGCTTGTTCTATTGGGGTGCATTGCAGGGAGATGCATTTGAGACCTTGAAGGTCAATCTAGCAAGTGCGCCAATATTACAATTTCTCGATTGGATGACTCCTTTTCAAGTTCATGTCGATGCATCTGGTACTATGATTGGCGCCATTCTAGTGCAACTAGGGGAAGGCAAAATGGATCACCCCATTTATTTCGCAAGTAGAAAATTGACCAAGGTAGAACAAAACTCAACCACAATGGAGCGCGAGGCGCATTCCATGGTGTATGCCTTGCAGAAGTTTCAACAATATGTTTGTTGGCAACCCCCTTCATCTTCAGTGATCACAAGGCGCTTAAGTACATAGTGAACAACCCTGGGCGCATTTGTCGACAGATTATTTTGTTTCAAGAATTCCAATACTTTGTAGTAAACCCTGGAAAACAAAGTCTTGAACCAGACCTTTTGTCCCGCATCACCTTTAGTGATGCAACAACACCTATAGAAGATGATATGCATGACGCACAACTATATAGGGTCAAGAGCATCCCAGAAGACTTGGTGAAAATCATCACATTTTTAACATCTGGGTCTGCACTCTAGACTATGACAACCAAAGAGAGAACAAATGGGACTTAGTCTTGCAAGTGGCAGTTCACATTGCCCCTTTTCAACTCATTGGCGGGGAACTGTACAAGTTGAGTCGCGATGAGCTCCTATGTCGATGTGTCATAGAGAACAAATGGGACTCAGTCCTACAAGTGGCGCATGAGGGGATTGTTGGATGCAATTACGCTGGAGACGCTACGATGCAAAAGGTAGTACAATCAAGCTTGTGGTGGACAACTCTATTCCAAGACACAAAAGATTGCACCAGTGTACGGGAAAGCCCAACCATCGGGATGAGATGCCTATCATTCCCATCCTTGCGCACACGCTATTCCAGAAATTGGCCATTGATTTTGTTGGGCTTATTATGCCTGCTGCGAAGTGCATAGGCGCAAAATACATTATGATTGCCACATATTACTTCACCAAGTGGGCCAAGGCAACACTGACCAAAGATTGCATAGCCGCCATCGCAACAAGGTTTATCTTGGAGAACATCATCAGTCGTTATGTATGCTCGCTTAGCTTGACCAACGATCGTGGCATGCACTTTATCAAAGCAAATGTTCTTCTAATCTTTGTAAAATTGTTGTATCCCTGTTCGAGTTGAGTTAATATGGAAATCGTATCCATTTGGCCATTAGCCTCCGTCGATGTTTCTACAGCCAAAGGTCCTAATAGCAGTTTGTGATTTTTGTTGTATCAGAGCCATACAAAAGTTTTTGTCATTCCCATTCTATGTATACTATTGTTTTGATTTAACTGTATCTCGTGATCGAGCAACCTTTTTTTTTTTTTAATATCTTCTCTTTTGTCAAAATATTTACCTCTGCTCGTTTAGGGATTCCCAGTGAGTCTCGCAGTCCTAGTTACTAAATGGCAAATTCCAGAAACCAAGCAGTTCTACTCCAGGATACCCAGTAATGAATGAAGCTGAAGTTGAAGGATATTTTGAGGTACCACTTGTAGAAGTTAGAGGAGTCTTTGAAGTCGAAATACCAAAAATTGAAACCATTGAAACAACTCTTGCAGGTACGGTTGCAAATCATAAACCTCCTGCTATAAAATCACATCAAGGCTATAAATCTTTTGCTTTGAAAGAAAATTCTATTTTTGGCAAGCTCAAGTATAAGTCTACTTTTAAGACATTTGTTAAGCCAAGAATCAAAAATGTAGAATTGGCTTTGGAATATCACCCAGGGAAGAGTTATCAAACTCATTTGCTTCCTCTAATTTATGCATCGAAGATTGACTATATCCATAGTCATCCAGACGTACAATTCGTACATTTTGGGTTAATTAGAATCAACATAAAACCTTTGGTCCTTGCAAATATAAATCCCGTCTTATGTAGCCTTATGTGATCGAAGATAGTCACTTGATCAAGTCATTGTCTTAAAAAATTATGTCTATGAAATCAAAAAATCTATTAATCATTTGTATCCAATGAATGAGACTGTTCAACACATCATAAAGGTTAATGACGGAGTTCTCACAATGTCTCAACAGTCATTAAATAATCTCCATGGTATTGGAGATTAGTTGACCACTTTTGAGACTAAGCTAAAAGAGCTTGAAAATAGTCTTGATTGGTTAGAAGAAATTGAAAAACAAAAGGAAGTTAGAAGAGCATTAAGAGATGATGAAGCCTTTACCAGTCAGTGTAGCAGTTCTTTAGATTTTGGCCCTAGTTTTGTCCCAGATATCTCTGCCAAGGAAAGCAAATCAAAGTCAAAGAATTTATTTTCATTAACCATGATGATAAGGTCCCATATTTCTATTAATCCCTGGTTTCTTAATATAGACAATATGTTAAATCCTTTGACAGAAATTACTACATGGTGCAACATTATGCAAACCCTTGGTACTGCTGCAAATATTGATTGTCATAGCAATGCAATATTTGTTTCTAAATATTTTTGGGGCATAGCACTCAAATAGTGGAATGGTCTAGGACCAACTCTACAAGAAACAATAATTCTTTCCTAGCCAAATCTTATGTAGACTTTGTTCCAAGTTCTCATCAACGAGTTTGTCCCTTCTCAAGGAAATAAAGAGTTAGACAGTCACAAGTGGTTAGCCAAAATGAAACTTTGTGATCTAGCTCAGTTTGAATATTACATTGTCGAGTATAGAAAGCTTTCTTATGAAGCCAAGACTTAGAATGTTGATCTGACCAAGATGCAATTTTTGAATTCTCTCCATATAACTTAGCTGAATGTGTCACGGATTACATTGATATTAAGGGTCTCACTCTGGCTACCATGACTCTTATCGATGTTATTGACTTTGCTCGACAACAAATCATGCAGTTCATAATCCAATCTCGTGCCACTTAGAAGCTAAATAAGTATCAAGCCTCTTCTGTAATCAAAAAAATTCTTGAAACTTACCCTTTTGGTTGCAAACCATTTGTCCGCAAGCACAAACGTCAGCGTCTGGCCTATAAACGTCGTTTTTTTCCACAGCATCGCACCCCTGTTCCTCGCCATGAATTTCTCCGACGAAGATGTTTTCCCCGTCCAACGTCTAAACGGTCTGTTGCTATATTTGCCATCACCCTGGTCAAATTGCTCCCCAATGTTCTTGCAAAAATAAGGCTATCAAAGCTGTTTACTCCACTAACGCAGCGACGTGGTGGGATTTAGTAGAAGAAAATGAAGATTTATATCGGCAAGATGACATATTTGAACAAGTGCTTGAAGAAATAGATTCCTTCTCTAGGGCGTGAATTCATAGTGAGTGGAAGGGAAGGATCTCTAGAATTTTATAAGGAAGACAATATAACTCTGTATAAAGGTGGAAGATGGCCACCTCATAAAGGCCATTATAGACAATCAGGAGAAATTGTCTATTTATCTGCTGCTTAACAACGTACATCTTCTTATGACAAAAAACCCTCTGATTTCAAACAGAGAAATTATCTTGCTAGATACAATGCCCAATACCAAGAAAATTTTGATGAACTCTTTAGAGATGTTAAGATCATCAGACAGTCACATGATCAAGTTACTGTCTTACAAATTATGTCCATGAACTTTAAAAATCTACTGATCATTTGTATTCAATGAATAAGACTGCCCAACACATCAGAAATATTAATGATAGAGTTCTCACAGTGTCTCAATAGTCATTAAATAATCTCCATGGTATTGGAGATCAGTTGACCACTTTTGAGATTAAGCTAAAAGAGCTTGAGAATAGTCTTGACTAGTTAGAAGAAATTGAAAAACAAAATGAAGTTAGAAGAGCATTAAGAGATGATGAAGACTTTACCAGTCAGCTTAGCACTTCTTTAGATTTTGGCCCTAGTTTTGTCCTAGATACCTTTGAAGGAAAGCAAATCGAAATCAAAGGATTTATTTTCATTAACCATGATGATAAGGTCTCATATTTCTATTAATCGATGGTTTCTTAATATAGACAATATGTTAAATCCTTTGACAGAAATTACTACATGGTGCGACACTGTGCAAACCCTTGGTACTGCTGCAAATCTTGATGGTCGTATCAATGCAGTGTTTGCTTCTAAATATTTTTACGTCATAGCATTCAAATGGTGGAATGGTCTAGGACCAACTCTGCAAGAAACATGAATTCTTTCCCAGCAGAATCTTATGCAGACTTTGTTCCAAGTTCTCATCAACGAGTTTGTCCCTCAAGGGAATAAAGAGTTAGAAAGTCACAAGTGGTTAGCCAAAATGAAACTTTGTGATCTAGCTTAGTTTGAAGATTATGATGTCGAGTATAGAAAGCTTGCTTATGAAGCCAAGGCTCAGAATGTTGATCTCACCAAGATGCAATTTTTGAATTCTCTTCCATATAACCTAGCTAAACATGTCACATATTACATTGATATTAAGGGTCTCACTCTGGCTACCATGACTCTTGCCGATGTTATTGACTTTGCCCGACAACAAATCATGCAGTTCATAACCCAATCTCGTGCCACTCAGAATCTAAATGATCATCAAGCCTCTTCTGCAATCAAATTTTTTGTTGAAACTTACCCATTTGGTTGTCTAGTGTAAATACTTTTCCTAGTTTGATTATAAATTAGGTTTCTATCAAATTCAGGGAAATTCAGAAGATAGGCATAAAATAAAATTTAGTTGTTCTTTCGGATATTTTCAATGGAACGTGATGCCATTTGGTTTCATGAATGCACCAACATATTTCCAATCGCACATTGATAAAATATTTGAAGGAACATTTGATTTTATGTGTGTATACATTGATGATATCTTGATTTTCAATAAAAATCTTGAAGAACATGTTAGTCATTTGTCTCAGTTGTACAATATTGCAAAGGAAGCAGGAATAGTGCTTTTTAGCACTAAAATCCAATTGTGTCAAAACAACTACAATTTTTTGGGACTTGTTAAAAATGGTGAATTGTAAGTCCAACTTCATATTAGTGAAAAAGTCCTTCAGTTTCTAGATGTTCTTGATAAAAAGCAACTCCAAGTTTTCCTTGGAATGCTTAATTATGTTAATAGTTTTTATGCAGACTTTGGAAATGATAGAACAGTGCTTTAAGAATTGCTCAAGAAAAACAAAAAATATGTATGGATTGAAGAACACAAGAAGGCCGCCCAAGTTATCAAAGAGAAGGTATCAAAACTTCCTTTCCTTCATGTTCCACAATTTGATCAGTTCATATTATATACAGATGCATCAGATATTGCATGGGGAGGTATTCTTTGTTGTATAGAAGATAAAAAAGAATATGTCTGTGAGTATGTCAGTGGAATATTTGTAGATGATGTGAAAAAATGGAAATCCTTCGATAAAGAAATTTATGTTGTTAAGAAATATCTTGAAAAATTTGCTCTTAAGCTTATGCTGCGTCATTTGGTTATTAGAACTGATTGTATCAGGGTCTTAACCTTCAAGGAAAATGATTGGTATCAAAAATCACAAGCCTTTGTCTGTAGAAACAACGATGGACGCTGATGGCCGAATGGATATGGCTTAGATATTAACTCAACTCGAACAAGGATACAACAATTTTACAAAGATTAGAAGAAGATTTTTGATCCTCAATATCGCATTAAGCGTTAGAGGAGAGCATACGTCTCTGTTCTTGAAAACTTAGGACTCTAGACTCCTAAGATTCAGACTCAAACTTTAACTTCGAATACATAAAATGAACCCAAAGGACTTATTTATAGTAGAGAGCAGGGCCCTGCGAAGAATCTTTGCTTTGACGGTGTCTACTGTTCATCTACTTTACAACTCACAATATTTGACTTTATGTACACATCATGTCTTAAAGAGAGATGATGTTGGATCCACATGATGATGATTCTGACATTAGTGGATATGGGTCCAACATTGCTTCCACTTCATTGAAAAGATCATCATTACTGATTAGACGGAATAAGCATCTTAGTTGGAACACATGTCATGTATTCCAATACCTTCATTAGTATCTTCATGATGTGGGTGATGTAAAAGTAAGATTCCCACTCAAGCTTTTGCCGAATGATGGTATGGATTACAGTTTCTTGATCATGTCGTCCCTGTTCATGGATGAGATTTGGATCATAATGAGTTATCCACTTGTAAAGATACTCATGATGTTCCGTCTGAATCTTGACTCGCCATGTCCAATTAGGTCTTTTAATTAGATTAGAGAACTGTATCATTTGTAATTCACTATTTAGGCGAAGAATAGTGATTACTCCTTGTTGATGTCGATACGCTGCTACATGTGTTGCCCCTAACATCTACAAATTTGAGGAATCACTGTGAGAAAATCACAGATATCTAGGATGAAGGCCTTCTCTAAGAATTTGTTCCTAGATCAACAAATTTAGATATGCAATTTTTTGATTATAAGTCTTTGTTAAATTGAAATCAGGGTATGGCTGATGCATCAAAGTAGTAGTCGGATTCCTACTCAATCAATCTGCAACATAATTTTTTTCCCTTCAATGTGTTCTGCAGTGTAACTATATTGGTTAAAATAAGCTTGTCGTCGTACATATTTACTTCTTGCATCCTTCCTGTCATGATCCTTTTCTTTGAAGGTTAAGACCCTGGTATACTCAGTTGTAATAACAAAATGAGGCAGATGCATAAGCTTAAGAGCAAATTTTTCGAGACATTTTTTCACAGCAAAAATTTCTTTATCGGAGGATATCCATTTCTTCACATCTTCTGCAAATATTCCATTGGCATACTCAAACATTTTTTTTAATCTTCTATACAACAAAGAATACCTCCCCATGCAGTATCTGATGCATTTGTATATAATGTGAACTAATCAGAGTGTGCAACATGAAGGACATGAAGTTTTGATACCTTTTATTTGATAGCTTGGATGACCTTCATGTGTTTTTCAGTCCATACATATTTTTTGTTTTTCTTGAGCAATTCTTGAAGGATTGTTCTATCATTTTCAGAGTTTGCATAAAAACTATTAACATAATTAAGCATTCCAAGGAAGGCTTGGAGTTGCTTTTTATCAAGAATCTCTGGAAACCGAAGGACTTTCTCAGTAATATGAGGTTGGACTTGCAATTCATCATTTTTAACAAGTCCCAAGAAATTGCAGCTATTTTGACACAATTGAATTTTAGTGCTAGAAAGCACTATTCCTGCTTCCTTTGCAATCTTGTAGAACTGAGACAAATGACTAAGATGTTCTTGAAGATTTTTACTGAAAATCAATATATTGTTAATGTATACACACATAAAATCAGATGTTCCTTCAAATATTTTATCCATATGCTATTGGAAATACAATGGTGCATTCATGAGACCAAATGGCATCACGTTCCATTGAAAATGCCTGAAAGGACAACTGAATGTTGTTTTATGTCTAGCTTTTGATTTTCTCTAAATTTGATAGAAACTTGATTTATAGTCAAACTGAGAAAAGTATTACACTGGGCAACCTTTTGCAGCGAATAGGACTTCTCTGGGATAGGATAGGGATAAGGCTCTGTGATGGCATTCAAAGGCTTGTAATTAATTACCATTCATTTCTTGCCTCTTTTTTGCTCTGAATGTTTGTTCACCATAAAAACATAACAAAATGGTGAAGTAGAAGGCTCAATAAATTTATCTTATTTCCGTTCCTGAATAGCCTTTTCCATATCGGGATAGTTTGTCGCTGAGTTGGGAATTTTTTTCTCAATTTTCATGTGTTTCCCTTTTTCAATCCTGATTTCCATATTTTTTTGTCCAGAGCAATTGAGGATTATCAGAGCATATTTCATTCTGAAGCCTTTTTTCGATTTCTAGTATCTTTTGATACGTAGAATCTAGAGGTTGTTGTTTCATGGTAATAGGGAATTGTTCGGAGGCATAGGTAAGTCGAGGAGCTCTGATTCTGTTACCATGAAGAGTGAACATAACACTGTGAGGTGTAGATCCATAGAGAGAATATCTGTCTATGAAGGATCGTCTAAGGAGTATATCTACATGCATTTTATCATACTGAAAGAAATCACAAAAGAAAGTATGACCTTGGATATTTACAGGGTCATGGTGTTTGTATTGAGAACTTATAAATGAGTTCCCTTGAACATCTAGGGATTTATACACCTGATTAGGAGGAAGTTGTTCCCAGTCTCTGATTATAAGAGATTTTGCAAAAGAATGTGAAGCTTCTATATCTACTTGAGCATCATACCTTCTACCATTCTTTTCTACGAATATAAATTGGGCAGACCTTCCATTGATCGTTGAGTAATATAAACTGGTTTTTCTTCATCTTCTTGAGGAACAGAGGTACATACCAGTCTACAATGAAGAGGGTTTTTTCTGGGGCTTCAACTTGTACCTTCTCAGCTTCATATAAAACGTCTTCCTCTTCTAATGGTTCTTTCCATAGTTCTGTGCTAGGAGTTTCAAGTGTCTTATACCAAGCCATTAATCTGTCCATCAATATCAAAAAAGAAATTAATTTGATCGAGTTTAGCGTGCAAAGGAGCAACTGGTTCTAGGGTAGCTATTTTAGGATTAGTTGGTTGCTCATTTGGTAATAAACAACTAAACTTATTTTTTATCTAATTATCAGATGGTTTGAAGGTTTGATGAAATTGTAATGGCTTTGGTTCAGGGCTTTGCATGGTAGGAGGAATGTAATTAACATGAGGTTGTCTTCCTCTACCTAGATATCTGTCATTGCGTCCTCTTGCTGGAGATCGTCCTCTTGATCACTGTCTTCTAGGAGGTCTGGAGCTACTTTCTCCTTTCTCTTTCCAGGGTCTTTGCATCATGGTGACCAGTTCTTATTCTTTAAGTTTACTGGCCAACTGATCATGTTCATCTTCATCATCAATGTCATCTGCATCTTATATTTCTTCAAGCATTCGTACAAATATGTCATCTTGCTGATACAAATCTTCATTTTCTTCCACTAAATCCCACTACGCGGTTGCGTTAGTCGAGTAGACAACTTTGATAGCCTTATGTTTTGAAGAACATTGGGGAGCAATGTGACCACGCTGATGGCAAATATAGCAACAGACCATTTAGACGTTGGACGGGGAAAACATCTTCGTCGAAGAAATTTATGGTGAGGAGCAGGGGTGCGATGCTATGGGAAAGAACGATGTTTATAGGCTCGACACTGGTATTTGTGCTTGCAGACAAATGGTTTGCAACCAAATAGGTAAGTGCACCATGTAGTAATTTTTGTCAAAGGATTTAAAATATTGTCTATATTAAGAAACCATGGATTAATAGGAATATGAGACCTTATCATCATGGTTAATGAAAATAAATTCTTTGATTTCGATATGCTTTCCTTGGCAGAGGTATCTGGGACAAAACTAGGGCCAAAATCTAAAGAAGTGTTAAGCTGACTGGTAAAGGCTTCATCATCTCTTAATGCTTTTCTAACTTCCTTTTGTTTTTCAACTTCTTCTAACCAGTCAAGACTATTTTCAATCTCTTTTAGCTTAGTCTCAAAAGTGGTCAATTGATCTCCAATACTATGGAGATTATTTAATGAATGTTGAGACAGTGTGAGAACTCCATCATTAACCTTTCTGATGTGTTGGACAGTGTTATTCATTGGATACAAATGATCAGTAGTTTTTTTGATTTCATGGACATAATTTTGTAGGACAATGATTTGATCAAGTGTCTGTCTGATGATCTTAACATCTCTACAAAGATCATCAAAATTTTCTTGGTAGTGGGCATTGTATCTATCAAGATAATTTCTCTGTTTGAAATCAGAGGAGGGTTCTTTGTCAGATGAAGATGTAGGCTGGTAAGCAACAAAGAAATAGGCAATTTCTCCTTATGATTGTCTATAATGGCCTTTATGAGGTGGCCATCTTACACCTTTATACAGAGTTATATTGTCTTATAAAATTCAAGAGTTCCTTCTCTAGGGAGTGAAGACATAGCAAGTGGAAGGTAACCATTCAAATTTTGCTAACTGAATATATGGTGATGCACCATAAGACAAAACCTTATCATCCGCAAGTGATTGGCACCGTTGAGGCGTTTAATAAGATATTGGGAACATGCCTCACAAAGATATGCGACATTGGTTTTAAAAATTGGGATGACCATGTGTCAGCGATGTTGTGGGTCTGTCGCACATATAAGCCCCTGAGCAAGGCTAAACCATTTCAATTGGTGGTTTGCGCAAAGTTCATTCTACCCATGGAATTTCTAGTGCCCTCATTGCACATAGCACAAATAGGTCATTTAGATGACCAAGAGTCTTTGAGCTTACGCCTGGAAGACTTGGAGCGCTTAGACGAGACACGCACCCAAGCAAAGATGTAACCAACAAATAGAAAAAACATGCAAGAAGCTATGGCATGAAAAACACATCAAGTGCAAGGTTTTTATTGAAGGTGCACTAGTCTTGCTATATGACTCCGAGTATCTCAAGCACCTAGGCAAGCTGTAGATTAGGTGGATGGGACCCTATATTATCCAAAGCATATTGGCGACTGGCGCATGTAAACTGCGCACGTTGATGGGTGAAATGCTCCTTGGGCATTTCAACAACAAAAAATTGAAGCTCTATAGTCACTAGGATGGTGCTTGCGCAAGCAGACTTCGTCTTCCCGATCACAAGTCGGTTGTTTTATTGACTAGAATAAAATTTGGCGGAAGTCAAACGTTTCTTTATGTTTATTTTGTTTGTGCTAGGTGAATAAGCGTGTCGCTTTCAGACACGGAGAACTCTTTTGGCGCTTACATGCATATATCTAGTCAAGTGAGTCGATCATGGACGCTTTCTAAGCGTCTGAGGTCAGACACCTAAGTTTTTGAGTACGTGAAGTTTCCCAAATTTAGAAAGACATGGGTACAACCTGACAAAGGGAAGCACACACGATGCTCTTGCATAAGAAACCAAGAGAGAAAGAAGCATTGGAGGACCAACGCAAGGATTTGTATGGGGTAGGGAAGGCCAAAGCAAGAGACAAAAGTGCAGAGAAATCGAACAAGAGAGGCATCCCTGAAAGGAAGCACAACACTAAGGAGATTGAACAGAGGACCTTGAATCGTGCGCATGTGAAGCGCTGCACCTAGGTTGCCATAAGAAAGGTGAAGGTCACGCTAAGGTCAATAAAGTGCAAGAGAAACATTGTTTATATAGTTGACAACCACCCAACAATCAGCGGAAAGTGACTGTTTGAGTCACATGTCACTTCATCGAGTAAGCCGTAAAGAGTATTTAATGACTGTGACGATGGAGGCACAAAGAGCCACAATAAATGAGAATGTGGTGGTGGATTTTCGCGGGTTTTGTGGGTTTAACAGATTTTATGAAATCCACGTGGTGCCACGCCATTCCTCACCAACCATGAATGGGGTAGCTAAAATTAAGGTATAAAGAGGCAAACGACACGCTGGACTAGTTTGCAAACTTTGAGAGAATTTAAATCCAAACCCAGAGCCGAACCAAATCCGAACTAGAAAAACGCTACCACAAGTGAAAACTTGAACATCCACAACCCCAAGCGAGAATGGTTGAACTAAGACAGAGATTGCATTCTATTTGGAATTAGAAAGGAGGCGAGGGGAGAAAGATTGAGAAACCAGGGAATAGGAATTTTGCAAAACGCAGAGGCCGCCATTAATGACGCACGAATCTCGAGCGCTGAAGTCGTAGTCGCAGGCCTCGTGACTATGAAGAAGCCCAAAGCAACAATAAGGGCTTCAGGAAGATCAATCGACCATGCTTTAACAGTAGTTAGTTTAGAATGGGCTAGAAACAATTAAGTTTAGCGCTGCCACAAGCGCAAAAGGATGTTAAGAGGGTGCGAACGATAAAAGAAGCAACCACTACGAAGAAAGAGGCACAATTGCTAGAAGTTGTTAGTGTTGCGATGGTAGACTTAGAAGCAAGCACCAAGCTTGCTTATAGAAAAATGCAATTCCCCCCTGAGGTCATAGTGGGGGAAAAATGGGTATCCTTCGCACACGTGCAGATTGAAGTAACACAACCATTAGACGTCGAGTAACGTGTAAGAACTCAATCATGACTGGATGGTTGATACAGGAAAGAGGACCAAGGCGGGTGCAACACTTTTTGATGTCTCCATCCAAGACAAGTTGGTGACAATAAGCGCAAAACCAAACACAGAGCCGAACCAAAGTCGAACTAGAAAAACGCTACCAGAAGTGAAAACTTGAACATCCACAACCCCAAGCGAGAATGGTTGAACTAAGACAGACATTGCGTTCTATTTGGAATTAGAAAGGAGGCGAGTGGAGAAAGATTGAGAAACCAGGCAGTAGGAATTCTGCAAAACGCAGAGGCCGCCATTAACGAAGCACGAAGCTCGAGAGCCGAAGTTGCAGTCGTAGACCTCATGACTATGAAGAAGCCCAAAGCAACAATAAGGGCTTCGAGAAGATCAACCGACCACGCTTTAACAGTAGTCGGTTTAGAATGGGCAAGAAACAATTAAGTTCAGGGCTGCCACATGCGCAAAAGGATGTTAAGAGGGTGCGGACGATAAAAGAAGCAGCCACTGCGGAGAAAGAGGCGCAGTTGGTAGAAGTTGTTAGTGTTGCGGTGGTAGACTTAGAAGCAAGCAACAAGCTTACTTATAGAAAAATGCAGTTCCCCCTTGAGGTCATAGTGGTTGAAAAATGGGTATCCTTCGCACACATGTGCAGATTGAAGTAATACAACCATTAAACATCGAGTAACGTGTAGGAACTCAATCATGACTGGATGGTTCATACAAGAAAGAGGACAAAGGCGGGTGCAACACTTTTTGATGTCTCCATCTAAGACAAGTTGGTGACAATAGGTGCGATCTAATTGTATGAGTTGCCAAGTTTTGACAAGCTGGAGGAATTAATTCTTCCTCTCGCGTGTCCATGGCGACATTCTATTTCGCAAGCAGGCACATGCGGATATTGTTGTGCCTCACCAACAGGATCACATGACTTGCAGGTGCAGGGGCAGACATCTACTAGATGATGGAGGATGATGTGAAGGTAGAGAGGGTCGCAAAGCTCTTGGGCCCCTACAAGGTAGGGTTCACATTCCCGATCAAGGACATATAGGACCCTGATACGAGGGTTGCGACGTGCTTGGTTAGCGCCAAGCTATGCCCCGACGGAAGGTGGTCCAACATTAGCAAGACCTTGTGCATTGCCCACCACATGGCACAAGGGGAAAGTTCAACATTTCCCAGTTTATTACGGAGGAGATTGCTAAGAATGCGTTGGAATGCCACAAGGCATGCGAGACCTTTCGGTGGGGGTCCATGCTTATATTCATTGTGATGGAGATCGACGTGCCAGATGGTAACAATGACACTATTTGGGTGTTCCCAACGCACAGTGACTCCCTGACGTTGAAGTATCAAGGCTTCATCTGTCCACCCATCTTTTCCTTAAAGTACAAGATGAGATGATCCGTAAACAGGTAGATTTCTTACCCTAAAAATTTTACTTATTGGATCCTTATAGACGGATTAGTTTTAATGCCAAAATTCAACTCCAAAAATATGTTCAACTAAAAAAAATGCAATGCAAGCAATAATGAACACTGCACACAAGTTGATAACGGAGTTTGGCAGATGCCTACGTCTTCAGGTTCTCTAAACAACGAACTGATTCATTATAAAAATTCATTTGAAAGTACAAATTTAAAACTTACAAAACTATAATGAATTCGTCACTAACTAAAGCTCCAATCGGTCTTGTAGAGACCTAGACTGATCTTGAATGGCTTGCACAATGTTCCAACATGGCCTCCTTGCTTCACATCTTGTTGACTTCTCTGTTGCACGACCTTCAAGAGTCTCTACATAGAGCTAAGTCAAAATAGGTGTCAATCGTCAGCTTTGTAAAACGATCCTTCTCTGCGGCCTCCAAGTAGTGTTAACTCCTCCAATAGAGCTATTATTACAATACTCAGATTAATAACACCTTGCGAATAATAGAGAATCAAAACTTCTGTAATCTCGTACAATGCTCCTCTAGTTCTCCAAAAAAACGTCTTTGCTCTTTTTATGAGCTTTGAGTATTAAACACCGGAATTAGGATTTATAAGCCTTTACAAAGCAATAATAATAGTAAGAAAAATTCAAATGTCTTTTAATACACTTGGAATGCCTTCACAATCTCGCTTAAGGTTTGCAAATTCGAGTTAAGCTCGAATGCGTTTGCATGAACGAAGCTTGAGTGGCTTGAGTGTGAATTCTTAGAATTCCAGTGAAGCTCTCCTTCCTCAAATGAACCTCCAACCCCTTTATATACTTGTGGAGGGTCCACTATTTAAGGTTTGGATAGTAATCCCTTTTAAATGTTTGTGGGATTTAATATTGTCTCGCCACTTATCCCATAGATATGGGATTCATCATTATCTATGCCTTTAAATAATGCTCATATGTGGGATGGAGGGAAAAATAATTTATTTATTTATTTAAATGCTCCACATTTTAACTAGTCTATGCCATGTGTCCTCTGCAAATTTGTCCACATGTCCCATGCTAATTTGATTGCGTGCAAGCATTTAATTGGTTTATGTTGCCACGCCATCACTTTTACTAAGTTTGACCACAACTTTCTTATTCGAACTCGGAATTGGTTCGTTCAAAATGTGTCAGAAAGCTTGTGACGAGTTCTATGTCATGAAACTGGTTTATAAATATTTCAAGACCATCAATTTTTCTAGTTTGACTAGCGTTGATTGTTTGTTGACCAAAATTTGACCAATTTTAATTGGAGAATATCATGTCTGTTTTTTGCAGTCCAATAGTTGTCGGAAAGATCTTGATGATCTCTTCACAATGGACCACATTTAAAGAAAACTAGGGAACATCTGAAAATATCTTTCAGATCACACCTCCCCACTGAGACGGCTTTTGTTCCACCAAAAGTTGAAACATTCATTTTACTGATACTAGATTTGGTTTTTTGCAAATGTCTCATCGAGATCTTTGCAGTGGACTCTGTGGCCTTTGAAATTGCTATTCCGATATGGGCAGGTTTTGCCATTCCTTTCCTATAAAAAATCATCAATTCACTATAAGCACAACATCACATAAAATGAATAGTTTAAAAAAGACATCTCAATGTCAAAGAGATAAGTGTCCGATTGATTCAGTGATCTGTGAGTGAATAAACTATCCTGTATAATGTGGGGATAGCATAATTTGTCTTTCACTGGTCGCATTTTGAAAACAGTGAACTCCCAGTAGTTGCAAAATATCCCCTGGTACAACTACAAAAAAAATGTTGCCCATGTATGGGTCTATAACTGCATCCTACACATTATATCATCAGAAACAATTTCATAACAATATCTACTTCAATTGAAAGTATCAAGTAGGTACACTGAATATATCCCAAACAACCTGCGTATACTACTGTCAACTTCACAATGGAGTTAATTAAAATGTGAGAAAAACCAATCATGATAAACCTGTCACAAGATTCTCCTCATTTGGTTACTACAAAAATATTCAAAGTTGAAACATTGGCTAATTTTTCTTTCATCAATCATGGAAAATCCCAACGATGCTTTGAAAAAGTTGCATGCTAATCTACAATTCCAGCTATGCAAACATAAAACTAAGCAACTTGTTACCAACCCATTTTATCGGATTATCCTATTTAGGTGGTTTTATTTTCTCAGTGAATACCTGTATTGACTCATCGACTGGTGGTGGAGTAAGAACTTTATTTACCTTTGCAACATCCTTGTATTCCAATTTCGTCTTATTGTTTTGAGATGGATGAAGTCTCTAACACTGCTCAACCCGATGCCTATTCACATGACAATGAGCACATAAGTTCCTCTTGGCTTCCTTGGATGATGAATCGCATTTGCAATTTCTTATCTCTGAACAACAAGATTGGTCTTTAACACTTGCCTTGTTTTCAGTGAAAGGCATCAACTTCTTCAACAATGACCTCCTCTTCCAACAAGTGGCAACAAAATGGTTACTTACCCCACAGAAAGTGCAGGGAAAAGCATGCCATATTTTTTGTATATCATAGTCATATTTTTTATACTGAAAAAGAGGATTATAAGTTTCAGAATTGACACAATTTTGTCTAGTGTTATATTGAGTGTAAGAACGAGGAGGTGGAATTTTATTTTCTCTTCTGGTCATTTGTTTACACCTATCATCACCCTGCTATGACGACTTGTTCCTTTGCATGGAGGAATTTTGTTGTACCAGTGGCGTAAGCACTTTGCTGTTGAAAGCTTTTCTTCCTTTAGCAGATTTGGAACTCTCTCCAATTTCCACTTGCTCACTAGCATAACCCAAACCAACAAAACGAGGATGATCCTTGACCTGTATTGGGTTAGTAATACCTTGCCTATTCTTGCCAAGACCTCTTTTGTCAAAACCCATTTTAAACAACAGTTTTGAGCCAATACTTCACGGGTGTTTTTGAAAATCACCAAAAACTGCATTGGAAAGTAAATGGGAGGAAGTGCTAGATGGTGAACTTATAGTGCAATCATCCGTTATGGTCTCTGCATATGTGGTGGAAGGTAACCCCTGTTCACAACTTTGCAACTGTGCCAAGAGCTCATCCTTAGTTTGCAAATCAACTTTCATCTTAGGAAAGTATTCTCATCCTGAATCTGTCGATTGAATGGCTCGAGCTCTTCATGCCTTTCATGCTTCAAGGGTTTGCTTATGGTTTCTTGCCCCTGCAAACCACCGGTATCTCCAACAATTGCACACCGCACTAGAAGATTAAACAAGTCCAAAATGTTTGAAAGTAATTGAAACTGATATCAATAGGTTACGCAATTAGAAGCAAATTCTGCATTCAAACCGTTTTGATACCAAAATGATCTGTAAACAGGGAGATTTCCTACTCTGAAAATTTTACTTATTGGATCTTTACAGACGGATTAATTTTAATTTCAAAATTTAACTCCAAAAATATAATCAACTAAAAGAATGCAATACAAGTAATAATGAACATTGCACACAAGTTGATAATAGAGTTCGACAGATGTCTATGTCTCCGAGTTCTTTAAACGATGAACCAATTCATTATAAAAAATCATTTCCAAGTACAAGTTTAAAACTTACATAACTATAATGAATCCATCACGAACTCAAGTGCCAATCGGTCCAGTAGAGACCTAGATTGGTCTTGGAAGGCTTGCACAATGTTCCGGCATGGCCTCCTTGCTTCACACCTTCCTATTGATTCTTTGTTGCATGACCTCCTAGAGCCTCTACACAAAACTAAGTCAGAATAGGCATCAGTCATCAACGTCGTAAAACGATTCTTCTTTGCGGTCTCCAAGTAGTGTTAACTCCTCCATTAGAGCTACTATTACAATACTCAGATTAATAACACCCTGCAAATAATAGATAATCAGAGCTTCTGTAGTCTCGTACAATGCTCCTCTAGTGCTCCAAAAAAAAACCCCTCCGCTCTTTTCCTGAGCTTCAAGTAATAAACACCATAATTAGACTTTTTAAGCCTTTATAAAGCAATAATAATAGTAAGAAAAATCCAAATGTCTTTTAATACACTTGGAATGCCTTTAGAATCTCGCTTAAGGCTTGCAAATTTGAATTAAGTTCGAATGCCTTTGCATGAATTAGGCTTAGTGTGAATTCCTAGAATTCTAATTGAGTTCTCCTTCCTCAAATGAACCTTCACCCCCTTTATATACTTGTACAGGGTCAACTTTTTGAGGTTTGGATAGTTCCAAGACCATCAATTTTTACAGTTTGACTAGCTTTGATTGTCTGTTGACCAAATTTTGACCAATGATTATTGGAGCATACAGTATCATTTTTTTGCATTCCAAAAGTTGTCGTAAAGCTCTTGATGATCTCTACAAATGGACCACGTTTACAGAAAACAATTCTCCAGATCACAAGAGTGCATGGGTGGTGTGATCGATACATCGAGGCATTTGGGATTGAATGGCGCATCCCGTAGGAGCTCCCCCAACATATGGTGGGGATGACGACCGTCGATGTCATGCAACATTTTTGCGTTGTGCACTTGGTGCTCATTGACGAAAACCTGTTCGGTTGGCTGAAGATGCCTTATGTGTTTTCTGCTAAATTTTTCATAGCGACGCTAAGGAGGATTCCCAACGTGCATTAATTGGAGATCTCGATGAAGACTGTGGATCAAGAAAGGAGCAAGTTGAGGCACCAATATATTCGTCTCGGGTCCAAGGCCACAAAGGATGAGGAGGATGACTCTGACCGAACAAACCTCCATCCCCTCCAAAGGGAAATAATAACTGGATGCATCTTCAATTTGTATTACGGGATGAAGCTGCGCAAGAAGGGCATCGTTTCGACAAAAGACGATGATCGGCCCCTCTTGATAGGCGATGAAGGGAAGCCAACGTTGAGGACCCTGTAGAAGAAGCGAGGAAAGACACTTGAGGAGATTGAGGAACAGATCAGGTTGAAGATTGCCTCCGTGAACACGCTCCACCTCAAGCTCCCAAGAAGAACATAACCTTCGCGCTAGAGACTGCTTCCTCCAATAAGTAGAAAAAAAGTCATCTAAGGGGCCAGTAGCACTCCCAATTATAACTCAGGCAGAAATGGAGAAGGAAGAGACCCTCGTGTGCGGGTTGGAGGAAGAAAGTGCAGGGACTTACATTGTATAGGTCGAAGAAGAGCCATGAGTTGAGCATGTTCAGGAGGTCCTCCAAAGCACCACAACCACCATGCTTGAAGAAGTAGAAGAGCTAGTGGGCTCCTCATCTAGAAAAGAACCATCCACACCGCCTCTACAAACAAAAGAGGAGAAGAGAAGGGTGTGAAAGAAAATGGGCCTAAATGAGGAAGATATTGAGATGGTGCTAGTGCTTGAAGAGAAGCACATATGTCCGAAGGAAAAAAAGTGGTTAAGGGAAAGAAGGCCGAAAAGGTTCGCAAAGGCGCAAGACCAACCATTGAAGCAGTCAAGCAAGCGTGTAATGCCCCCACCAACCAGGCAGAAGAAAATGCAGAAAAGGTGCGCCCAAGTAGTGAAGGGGCATCTGAAGAAAAGGAAGGCAATACTGCCACTTCAAAACGAAAAATAGAGACAGTTGAGGAACCGCAACAAGGCGACGTAAGCGTCGATGGAATTAACCTGGAGGTGAACATTGAGAAGCCTCAGGAAGAAGCAGACAAAGAGGAAAAGTTTGAGGAAGAAACCCTTAAGGAACAAACAAAAGAGTCCTCTGAGGAAAGTGTCGAAGAGAGCGGTGGCACTAGTGAAGAGGAGGAAGAATAAACAAAGGTTATCTTCGTCGAGAAGGATGACGTAGACCTAAGCATAAAGGAAAGGGCATAGAAAGGATTAGAGGACAAAGACTTGTAGATGTTTGACACCATGCCCCCAAGCCACCATTACTAAGATGCGTAAACAACTTGCATTTGCGTTTGATCATTACGTGGATGAGCTTCACTTCGAGGCGCTTAAATCAACTGTTTTGGGCAGAAAAGAACCTAAAGAAGGGCATGACTCCCTCATCATAAACCCGCATGCCATGAACCCAGTACAATCTGCAAATGTGCTTATCAGGATGGCCACCGCGGTTGCGCCCCAGAATATAATCAATGATGACAGGGCAAGAAAATGGAAGCAACTCCATAAAGACGCCCAAGAGTAAGCATAGGCCACTAAGTTCAAACTGTAGTAGCTATGTGAGTGCATAGAGATGACCGAAACATCCCTTATGGTCGGCGTTGATACTTCGAACCTCTTTGAGGTTGATAAGATTTGTGTGGTAGTGGAGTAGATGCTCCTAAGGATGAAACCTGAGCCATCACATGAAGAAGAAGATCCCTGCGTCGTGCTATAGAAGGAGCTGGTTGGTAAGCTCGAAGAGGTGGAATACCTCTTTGCGAAACTACAAGAGGGCGCATATGTAGCTGATGCCATCTTCTTGAGCTTATCCAACCAAGTGTTAATCATAGATGCACGCCTCAAGCAGGGAAAGGAGGAGAAGGAGAAGTTGATGGCGCAGGTGTATTCAACCAATAGGTCAGAGCGCACACAGATAATGGGAAATGTCAATGTGCTAAGCACCCATTTAAAGGACCAAGAACATAACCTAAAAACACTCTTTCGCGCTCTACGAACTAAGGCCTATGAGCAGAGAGCAATCCTGGACAGAAGTGTGACTAAGACTAAGGCAAGTCTAGAGGCCTTCAGAAAGGAGCTAGAAAAGATCGACGTGCTTGCACTTAGTGCAGCCTCCATTGAAATAGACAATGCCGCTTAAGAAATCATGTTCGCCATATAAGGCTTTGAAGACTTCAACACCGAGTTTAAGGAGAGCGTGCTTGAGTTCTGCACCCCAAAGAGCTTAACAACATAGTTCGAGGATGAACTAGAAAATTTTTATGGGGTAATGTTGGGCCCCTTATTTTGATAAGAACACGATTTGCTCCAAACACGACATACACATCGGAGCGAGGCATCATTTTGAGTAATAATGACTTTTTGGCATCTTAGCACCAGCTGGAGGCTTCAACTCATATCTTGCGCTAGTTGGCAGAGGGTTAATTGACGCCTAGATCTTCAGGGCATCTTCTAATAGTGGTGATACGTGACAACTGCAACGTGAAGTGCACAAGGTGATGGCGCTGGTTGAATGATCACAAAGGCTCTGGCTTGGCACTCGACATGCACATTCCACCTTGGCGAAGATGCTTTTGGTTAGTTATAAAAGGACCTTGAAGTAGTTGATCCAGGGATGCGAACTTAGTGCAACGAAGCTTTGGAGACTTGAAATCGGTTCTGTATGCATTGTAATGACCACCATTAGACTTATGACTAGCTCAGACGTCATGAAGGCTCCATTTGTATATGCCCAAGCTTACTTGTGAGCCTCTGGGCCATTAAGTAGTATAAACTTGAACGTATTTCTTGTTATGAACTCTGTATTGCTTAAGCTTTGATTAATGGTGATGAATGTTTGAAGTAAACATGATGGTTCTAGTCGATGCGTCTTTCATATTGCTAAATGAATTATGTATAATGGATGTATTACTGTAGTTTAAATTCAAATATGTTAAGGGATGGTTATGCATGCTTCTAGCTTAAGTCATTAATGGCATCCTAGTAAATATTTTGATGATATCAATGGTAACTTGTATACAACTAAGTATATAAATCCCATGCGCCAAATGTTCCTTCCCTTGATAAGAAGTGCGAGCCTAGTGTGAACACTGTAACTGAAAGCAACCCCTTGACCCTTAAAGCGACGATATGACGCCAGGCTATAGTTAAAGAAAGGCTTGCACCCTTGTGACTCTAGGATTAATCCACCAAAAGGCTTGTGCCTATAGACCACTAAGCTTAGCCTATGAAAGGCTTGCACCTATGAATCTACTTGAAACCTCATGGAATTGACCAAGTCCTAGAATTGATGAGTTGCGCCATGGCACAACTAGCCCAACGCGATCCCCGATTCCTTCTTAGTTGTGCTTCGGGTGAACACACATGCCCTGTGCCTTATGTGAATTGATGCCAGTGCAATCGATTGTTAAATGTTGAGTATAAAAGGGAGATCCCATGTTTACGTCTGAGGGTAATGAGTCCAGAACCAAATAAGACACCTTTAAGCACCCTTTTCTACAACAAGCTCGTAATGTGATTTTTGATTTTTATTGGTAGGGTGTCTCCAAATATACACTTTCAACATTTTTGGATATGCATTATATATTGGAGATATGATTAAATGTTTTCAATATGGAAGTGTATAAAATAGAGATTTTTTATTCCCATCATGTGTAGTCCTAGTAGCGTAAGGGTCCATTTACATTTATGCCCTCAACGTCGCTATCTCGTATCCATTATCCCAAAACTGGGATGAGGGAGAGGGGATGGGAATCAAGGAAAGTTGGTGCGAAGGCACCTATTTATATAAGGGGCACCTAATTGACCCTATATATATATATCTAGTTTAGGGCATATATAGACGGTATATGGGTTATTCTTGTAAATAAAACAATAGATTTCATAGTTGGCATGAGTGGCCCTAGTGAAGCTATAGTAAAGGTGAACATGGTCCTATTGTCTAGCTCATGGTACTCTATATCTTCATGAAGAATTCAATTTTATTGTGCCCATGTTGGAGATAGTGGGGCAGACGTTACATAGTTCATGCAAGTTGTTACTTATGTGACATGGAATTTCCCTACCTTAGTATTGTTATGGTTATTGCTACCTTAGGTGCTTTCATGTATAACGGGGGAAGGGCATTGATTGCGTGTTTGGTAAACCCTTTCTAGCTTGTGGTGCATTATTATAGAGGGGAAATAGCTGCTAAATGTGCAAGCCTGAGTCATTAACTTCCTTCCCTTTCTTTGGCTAGGGGTGCTTCTTTGTATAGTGGGGGAAGGGCCGATGATTGCATAGGCTAGGCATTAAACCTCTCACTCTTTCATTGGTGCCCTTTGTAGAGGGGAAAGGCATTGTGGATAGATATAGAGAGCCCATACCAGTTGATAAATCCTCTCCATTTTGAGGGTACTCTTTTGATTGTTCCATCAAGTGTTTTTGTTCTTTTTTTGCTTTATAACAATGGAATTCGTTCACACGTGCCAAACTCTATTGACCTTTGGTATTTTTAGGCGGAGCACCTATCCATGACCTTCATAGACATACTTCCTCCCACACTTTTTTGCCCATCTCTATTGTAGTTGGTCACCACACCTTAGGCACATGGATTTTCCCTTTGTCGCATTCCCTGAGTACTTTGCAAGTCCTAGATAATCATGAATTGTCCATATGGTACACCGTACATTGAAAATGTTCTTTGACCAAATGTTCTTAACACATCATACATATTCACACCTTTCCATAACAATTGAAGCTCATCCATTAGGGGCTCTAAGTAGATGCCGATATTTTTA
Source organism: Torreya grandis (assembly GCA_037957365.1). Lineage (NCBI taxonomy): Eukaryota > Viridiplantae > Streptophyta > Pinopsida > Cupressales > Taxaceae > Torreya > Torreya grandis. Next base: position 5,274,835 of record JARHVA010000002.1, read on the forward strand.
GTTTGACATTTTCCAAAAACAATTAGGGCCAACATGAGTTGATTTTGTTTTATCATTCCACAAAAGGATGTTGTAGTTAATTAGAGCAGCCAACTCGATTGAATAGTTTGTCAAGAGTTGAGAGTAATGATTCACTCCATGTAGCAATCGACCAAACCTTAGATTTTGCCCTTCGTTTAATAAAATTTCAAGCCATATTTGCTTGATGTGTTTTGTAGCTTTGTAGCCATTAGGTATGCACATGACTCAATCAACACTCTTGTTTTTATATGACCATGTCAATAAGGTCACATGTTATTTGTAAGATAAAATACGTTACAACTTTTTGAGAATTGACATGCGATGCAATACCTTTTTCAGAATTGTAAGAGCACAAACAACAAATTTGTAGCGGATATTATTTCTTGTATAATATTTAGCCATTTCCACATGTATCATAAGTTCTTAATCAACACATAAAGTTGATGATATTTTTTGAGCTTCTCTTTAAGTGGCTTGAAGTGTGTTGTTTTCAAGGAGTTCTTTCAACAACCTAGACATGCAATCAAACCATAAAGTTTAACAATGGAAATTAAATTATATTAATGGCACTTGCACTAACAGTGCATTTATGATACCCTTCGACAACTCAAATCATGCTCTTCAAATGAATCAAGGATAATGTGGTAGTTAAGTACGTTGTTCTGGCTTAAGCGGTGATCATGTTGACATAAGGCCATACATATTGAGAATCTGCATCATGTACCTAAAGAACATGAATATAAAATTAATGTTCAATGCGTATATTATGTGTACCTTAAAGAAACTTTTGGAAAAATAAAATGACATAAGTTTCAAAAAAAAATGTGTGAAGAAATGGACAATGATAAAAACATAAATTTATGTTTATTGGAATCTTAATATTATCTTCAACATTTTTTCAATAGTAGAGTAGAAGCACATAAACTAGGATCCTCTAACGCTGCTAGTAGAACTCTTCAATATAGTTAGAGTTCTTTTATAATTTCAATAGTCAATGAGTAGATTTCCATGATATTGATATCCCTTATTACTTAATACTATAACATATCAATGCAAAGTTCGTGGCATTTACAAACTGATAAATATTTATGAAACTGATAATTATTGTTGCAGATGATGTAAACTACACACATAATTAAACTGCACAATAGAAATGTTCTTCACTATTCAATTCATTTAGGATATTTTATTCAATATACTAAGAGCTTGTTAAACAAATGCTTGACCCTCTAATCTAGGAAGCAAAGTCTTATCTTCCATAATCTTCTCTCCTACATATCCTCACACATTCTTATCCCTGTGAGTTGTTTCATAACAACTCTTATTTACACGTAATTTTTTTTTTTCTGACTGAAAAGTGCACTTCCATTAATTTAACAAAATATATAGTACAATATTAGTCATACAAAAAAATGGGTGGAAAAGTCACACCCCAAAAATCACACTGAGCTAAGGAAGTCTCGGGAGAAACATAAGTCCAAAAGAGGCCACAACCAATAACCATAGTTAAACTAACTCGAGTGCATATCAATAAAAAAAGGGAATGAAATAACATAAACAAGGAAACAACTAAGCAACAACTGCAAACATGGTGGCTGATAGAGGAGGTAGAGGTGGAGGGCCCTGGGGCTTCCCCCCCTAGCCATCCTAGTTCGGTACACCTAAATAGTAATACTCACATATTAATATTATTTTGCTAATTAAATATCACACTTACCTAACTATCACAATACCATGGGAACAATAATTTCCTAACAGAATCAAGAGAAGCAACTTGAAACATTGTCTATGAAACTACCATTATTATTAAATGTATCAGTTCACTATCAAAGTATGTGTGATTGTGCATCCTACACATATCTCTACCCTGCTTCATTGATTCTCTGATAGTTGTGTTATTACGTATGGTGCAAGCTGACATACTAAACTTGTACTTCGATTTCCTGTTTCAATCTACAAAAATGTACTCTTGACTATAAAAATGTATCAACCCAAACCCATTATGCCATTTCTTCTTAAATCCAACTGTAATCAATTTCAACATGAAAATCCAAACTAGCTACAGAAATATTGGATGGTTGAATCACTAAACTTAAAAACTCTAGTAAATAAATGTTTCTTATACATTAAGAAGACAGTTATGCATAGGTTATACCAAAATCCTGTATAATCAAAGTGGTATTGGTACAAGGTTTTCAAATTATTAGGGTGAATAAAAACACCAACCGTTCAATTCTTAAATGGAACATATTCAACCTTCCCCTTACCTTTTACCGATTTGCATTCTATAACTAACATACCTACTCTGTCTCGTCATTAATAGTCTACACTTCTTGTTCATCAAAACTCTCAAAGAAATGGGAAGAAGAATCTAGTAGTGGACTAATTAATAATGGAAAAGAGTCAACATTTGGACAAGGGCATTTGATGTTGAAAACATCACAAGACAATGGTTTGAGAAACAAACTTTCCTCGTTTTGTGACGTTGAACTTTAAATACTTTCTTATTTCGAAGCTTTTAAAATGAAAATGTGCTTATAATTTGCACTGAATGAAATATGATCTTAGCTCGAGTTTTGATGATGCAAAGTTAGGGGACATAAGAGGCTCACAAAACGGTGACAATTTAGATGGCCAACTCGAGAATGAGGTGGCCTATCAATTGTGATAAAGTAATGGAAATCATCACAAAAATTAATGTTGGGTGACATATCTGTAATATTCAAGATACATATACATGGTGACCCCTAAATTTTGTACAAGTATTGTTCCATTTTTGGCGTGCGATGTAGAGGGGACATTGGTCATTTTGACGCAAGTAGTAGCATGGTGTGGAAAGACCATGGCACGAGAAGATCATGGCGCGCAAGAGTATTGTGGCAGAAAACATACCAAGCGTGGGAGGACAATGGTGTAGGAGACATACCACGAGAGGATCCAATCAAGGAAGAACGTGTCACGAGGGACCCGAGAATAGAGGACTCAGAACAAGAAGTGGAAGACTAGGGGAACACGAGGGAAGCGGAGCTCGAGGAACACATGAGCAACTATAAAAGTAACTCGAGTAGGACACTTTGACCCCACCGATCGGAGGTTATGTAGCAGCCCGCGAAGAACGAAATACCCACCATAACGTAACATAAAGCAAGCATCGAGGGGCGAAGAGTCTTGATTTTAAAGGAACAACTAGTGGTAAGAGCCGCGACTCTCAGCTTGTTGGTAGTCTGTGTGCCATTTGTCCATTATAATTAGAATCTCGACACTTGGTCAGGGCAAAACAAGTATAAAAACACCTGTTGTAATATTTTGTGTGTGGAACTTTTCGAGAATAGATACAACATTTTGTCTTGTAATCTGTTAAGCAATCAATGAATAGTTAGTATTTGCCATAAGATGTGATGATTCGTGAACATTGTAAGTGTTGAATAATGAACATGTTTTATTTCAAAGTCATGGATATCTTTTCCTTTTATTGCTATTGTTAAATAGTAATGGTGATCCTAGTTATCATAGTAGCTAAGTTTGGGACAATAAGGATAATAGTGGTATATTTAAGGTATTGAATAACTTAAGATTTGTGTTACAAGAGATGAACAAACAAATAACATTGTGCTTCAAAGCTTTCGGGAACTGGTCTTTCACTGCGCACTTTAGTTGAGTGCATGAGACCTACCTCTTGCGTGATAGGGTCAGTGCCCCAGTCGATTGGGGTGAGGCTTCAACGTCGTAGTAGAACTAAGTAAACAAACCCAACATTTTGGTTTCGTTGCTGGGCCCCGAAGCAATTGCAACATCATTTTGGGAAATGTTTGAGCACATTACATTAAAGAATATTGAAGAATGGGTTACCAGTGTCGAAGACAACTTTGCTGTTCCGTATCTTGAACTAGGAATATCTGCACGACAGTGAGTAGAGTAGAATCTCTATAGCTCTTTGTATGAGACTTTCTTTTCTGAGGTCCCAGTTCTCTTACATTCTTGGATCTTAATGTATGCTCAAGGATGATCTCAAAATGTTGGACGAAGGCAATCATGGCCACTTGAACGACAGAGGAGTTTAGCACATCTTGGAGTTCCCTAGACGTGAGCTGGTAACTATTAGTGGAGAGGTGTTCGAAATAGCTACATTTTGGAGCATGCAGTGACCACCTATTCATATCATGAGGAGGCAAAGTTCCAATTTCTATGAGAGCTGAGGCGACACTACCTCTCGTTGTTTGCTTTCGAAGTTAAGAAGTTAATTGTTGACCTTGGAGTGGAAACTCTACCCATGGAAGGCTAAAATCTCTTGTGCATGAGCCGCACAGATGGAAGGGAAGACTAACGGTTGATTAAGGATTGTGAGTTCAACATGGTAGCAAGCAAGCGAGCGTTACAGAAATGAAAGTATGATGAAGCTGGACAGAGGATCATGGGAGTTAGTGTCATGGGGAGAGATCGAAAAACCTTGAGGAGTGTTGTGAAGAGCCGCAGGGAGATGGACGTAAGCAAGGAACCCATCACTTTTGAGCCACGTCCTTTGCCACTTTTATCCCTCGAAGGAGAAATGAGCTGGATTGCAGGGGACGAAGAACCAAATATGAGTCAACCAGGGTCCCCCACCATAGTGCGTGCTCATGCGTTTGAGACAGATAGAATACATATACATAATTGGGATACAGAGAATACAGAGTTAGAAATTGAACAGGTACGGGAGATTGAAACTAGGCCATTAGGCGATAATCTAGAATCTACATTTTCCCCTCTTCAGGGAATTCTATGGCACAACTTAGGATGCTTGGTGGATTTGGCCCTCAAGGCTGGAATACAGGCCCAAACCTGGAAATTCAACCCTTTACCATGCCTCTTCCCATGGGCACTACTATTGGAGGCGCTGGAGGAGGATTAGGAGGCTACGCTAGAGGAAGCAGACCCCCTCTTGGAACTTGACCTAGATATTCCCAACGACCATTTGCTCAACCACAACCCACTGTGGTCTACTATGAGATGACATTGCATTTACTTGAATATCATGGGGTAGAGATTGCAATTGAGCATTTTCATAAGTGTGAATTAATTTGGAGAGCATGTGGCATCACGTCTTCCGAACAAAAGGCAACACAATTTGTAACTACACTTTTAGAGCACACATATAATGGTATCGAAAATTCGACCCTCAACAAGTAGTGGTCCACTATGACCAGCTCAAAGCAGCCTTCTTGTAGGAGTTTGACATTCTTGAGTTTGAGCAGCAAAGTATAGTGGTCGTGAAAGAGATAAAACAAGGACTTACAGAGAGCGTAGGTGAATATGATGCACAAATTAAAACCTTTCTTTCTTAGTTGTCATTTGAAATCAATCCTACTCAGCATGCACAATGGTTTGTGGGAGGATTATTGTTACCTTTTTGACGGACCTTGTCACAAAGAACCTTCAAAAGCGCGCATAAGGCATTGGAAGCTACCTTCCGCGTTGAAGCGGTGGGAAGCATGGATACAAGGATTAGTCCCTTTATGGAGGCACAAATAGTGTCCATGGCATCTCAACTTGAAAAGTTGACGACATACAATGCACATGAGACGTAGTGGTGTCTGGTGTACCGACTATGAGACTAAAGGGCATACGAGGAACAACTACTTGTGCAAGAACATCTGTGCAGTATTGAAACAAACTTGTGAGATTTGTTATGAAGAACATGATGTCCATTCTTGTCCACTTTTGCAGTGTGCTACAAACACTAAGGCATCTGAGTATTGTAAGATTTGTGATGCTTACACACATGACACCAATGATTGCCGATTGATCAGTGATATTCATGAAGCTTGAGCGCGCGACATGCACCAAACCTCGGTTGTCAATACTCAAGACAATGGTGGCTATCGTGGGCGAGGGAGAGGATGAAGACGAGGCAGTGGTTAGTTTCTACCTAGAACTTATTACAAAGGTGGTTCCCTAGACCACTATCAAAGAGATTGCCTAGAGTACCCAACCTATGCATTTTGCAAAAAGATCATCTACTGGAAGAGTGCCTTGATCTATATGCAGCCACCAGTAAAGACAAATGAAAAGGGTGATGACATGATTCGCATATACAAACCACAATAGCGCACACAACTGACCATCCCCATAGTGTAACAAGTAAATATCACCACTCGTAGTGGAGGTCAAACTCAATCCACAGCCAACCCGATCAAGAAGGTACATCAAGAAGAACCACGGGCAAGGAAGTACCTTGATGCATAGTAGCAAAAAGATGTCCTTCAGGGTACAATGGCACTTGTGCGAGAGCTCAAAGGCGAGATTCAATACCTCAAGGACAAGGATGTCACACAATGCATTGCAATTCAAAAGAAGTCGAACCTCTTGTGGTGTAGGACGATTTTCACGAACTATGCAAACGTATGCTCGATGAAGACATCATTCCCTAGCTTAGTGCTTGGCTTAAAGGTCAAGCCCGCCTACCAAATGAAGTCCACCCTCACCTCAGACGACAAAACGAATATCGCTATTTAAATCATGCCCGATGTCAGGAAAGTCCTAGTTCCTCTTCCCTGGAAGATGGAGAGATATTAGTTAATGCAGCTATCAACAGATGGGTAATCCGGGGTATTCTAGTAGACACTGGTGTGGAAGTGAATGTTCTCACTAAAGATGCTTGGCAAAAAATGTCTAGTCCAGCCCTGTAGCCCTCTCCTCATGTCCTGTTCATGGCGAATAAGACTCGAGTGCATCCTATTGGAGTCCTAAAAAATGCCACCGTTGACATACTTGGGGTTCCCTTCAAAGCAGATTTTGAGGTTTTGGAGTTGACAAAAGTTGATGACTATCCAACGTTACCAAGAAGGCCTTGGTGCTACGAGAATCATATAGATTTGAGCTTTAAAAATCGATACATTAGCTTTGAGAATACTGATCAACGTGTGGTAATACTCTTAGACCAAGGACATGGACCACCCTATATCGAGCCCGTGAGCGATAATGAAGACATCAACAATTTGTATAATGTGACTGCTTGAAATGATGAACCACATGATCCCACGCTAAATGGTATTCTCTGGTGGACAGACAACCAGTCTATCTCGGATACTACAAGTAATGCTTGCAATTGTTGGGCCCATGGTCACTACAATCTAACCAGAAGATTGTGCAACACTGTAAACATTGGAGAAAGCATCCCGCACCAGCTCCCTAAACGTCACGCGTTTGTGCGCCTCGTGGGTTTAGCATTGAGAGGGCCACTGCAGGGACCATCGTTGGAGAGACTAAATGAAGCTCCACGATTCCAAGGACAAATGGAGGTGCGTGACTTTGTCCAACACCTCGAAGAGTTCTATGATACTGAAAATGATCGAATGAGGTCTTTAGATCACATTTTTTTATGGTACCGTTGCCAGATGGTGGCATACTCATAAAGAGTGCCTTTTGTACTAGGATCAAGTGCGAGCTGCTCTACATCATAGATTTCACCACGATAATAAGATCAAAGGCACGCTTAGTTATAGTGGCGTGAAAGCCCCTGAACCTCATATTGAAGCTTGTGAGACAATATAGCGAGCCGAGAAAACATTCTTATCGGAGTACCTCTTGGTCCATGCGTTCTATGGGACTTTGTGCACTTGGGCACGGGCTTGGTATATTCATGAAGAAAGGTACATGGGTACTAGATTCTAACAGTTATTAAAGGAAAACATGACGTCGACACTTTCTTACTTTTCACCAAGGATGGACTTGCATCTCACCCTTCAAACCACGTGCGAAGCAATCATTGGAGACCCAAGCCCTGTCAAAGACCAGTTGCACCATATTCATCAGGAACCTGAAGAATGCTTGCATTTATTCATTGAGCCTCCCACACCATCAGTTCCTGTGCCATTGATAATTCGTAATGAAGAACATAGTAAAGATATCCGCTTGGGAAAGTAGAAACTTGTCTTATAAGTAGATGAAAGTGAAGGATTTACCTTACTCGACCCCTTGACAAACCATCTAGATGTCCCTACAAGTACTGGTTCACAAACTATTCGGGACACCAGTTCTCCAACAGACAACCCTTATCACGGGCCCATTCGAACTATTGAACATAACATTGGCACAAATCAAGAACCTAAGATGGCTACAATTGGAAATTATTGGCCAAAGACATAAAGCTCATAGATTTTTTAGTTTTTGAAAGAGTATTATGCTGTATTCCTAAGAAATTATAGTGAAATAAAAGGAGTTGATCCTTCTTTAGGCAAGATGCAAATAAAGCTGATTGATGACGCTCGCCCTGTGAAGAAACGTCCATTCAGGATGAATCCTAACCTCCGGGTGCACGTAAAAGAGGAGATTGATAACATGCTCCACGCCGGAGTAATCACTCCCATTGATGAATCTGATTGGGTGAGTCCCATGCTAATTAGTATAAAAAAGGATGGACGTATTTGGATTTGTGTGGATTACCGTGTTTTAAATGCATCTTGTGTGACAAAGCCTTTTCCAACACCTTTTACAAAGGAAATCCTAGAAGGTGTTGCCAGTTGTCATATATACTCTTTTATCGACGGGTTCTCGGGGTACGACCAAGTCCAGATCGCTGAGGAAGACTGATCCAAGACTACTTTCACTACTGAATGAGGATCTTTAGCCTATACCGTCATGCCTTTCAGGTTGAAAAATGCCCGACAGTGTTCTCATGGATAGAAGTTGAGGCTTTCAAATATTTTATCCATAAGTTTTCCCAAGTTTACGTAGACGATCGGACTGTGTACGGGTTGGTCAAGGATCACTGTGCATATCTAAGACTCATGCTTGAGCATTGTCGAGTGTTGCAAATTTCCCTAAATTTGAAGAACTGCGTCTTTTCGACACCTTTTGGCGTACTCCTTGGGCATATCATTTGTAAAGAGGAACTCTTGGTGGATGCAACCAAGGTCTCCGTCATTCTCCATTTGCTAGTGCCCAAAACTTAGTGCGAGGTGTGTGCCTTCCTAAGACACATGGGCTACTATAAAAAGTTCATTCAGGGTTATGCCAAGATCGTCGTGCCCTTAGAAGAGCTTTTAAAGCACAATGAACATTTTATATGGACTAATTCTTGCAAAGGAGCCTTCAAAACACTCAAAGAACGGTTAGTTACAGCTTCTATCTTGCAATTTGTTGATTGGACAAAGTCATTTCATGTCCATGTTGATGCATCTGGGATGACAGTCAGCGTGATACTTGCACAACCAGGTGATGGAAACTTAGATCACCTGATTTACTTTGCTAATAGGAAGTTGACATCCGCAGAATGAAACTATACCACTACCGAGCGTGAAGCTTTGTCTATGGTTTACGCTCTACAAAAGTTCAGGGAGTTTCTTTTGGCTGGTCCATTTATATTTTATACAGACCATGAGGCCTTGAGGTATCTTGTCAACAAGAAAGTACTAGATGGAAGAATTTGTCGCTAGATTGTACTCTTATAAGAATTCCAGTTTTTCATAATAGTAAAGCTCGGGAAGACCAATTGTGGACCTAATCATTTATCTCAAATTGACAACAGAGAATACGCACATGCCATAGAAGATGATCTCCCAGACATACATTTTTTTCTGAGTTGCTCGAGTACCTGAAGAGCTGGAGGATGTTGCAACATTCTTCAACGCTAGCTGCACACCTGACTCCATGACTTCACAAGAGAAAAAGCAACTTGCGGTCCGCACCGCACCTTATCAACTCATAACAAAAGATTTGTACAAAATGCACTGTGATGAGGTGCTTCATTGTTGTGTAATATGAGCACCTTGAAATACTCCGAGAAGTACACGAAGGTGTTGTTGGAGGGCATTATGTTGGAGAGGCTACCTTACGTAAGGTCTTGCTTGCTGAACTTTGGTGGCGAACATTATTCAAAGACGCAAAGGTGTATGTTAAGAAATGTGATCTCTATCTGCACATAGGAAAACCGAACAGAAGAGATGCTATGTCGTTGCACCCTATTCCTTCTCAAGAACCATTCGAGAAATGGGCGATTGACTTTGTGGGGCCCATCACTCTAGCAAGATGACAAACGGGCTCCTGGTACATCATTGCAACAATCAATTATCTCACGTGCTGCACTGAAGCAGTGCCAACAAAAGATTGTACTGCAGGAACCATCTCACGATTTATTTGGGAGAACATTATAACACGATTTGGATGTCCCCTAAGCTTCACTAGTGATCATGGCACCCACTTCTTGAATGAGACGATTCACATCTTATTAGTCGAGTTCATGATTGTGCACCACAAGACAACACCATACCACCCACAAGCCAATGGAACAGTTGAAGCCTTCAATAAGATCCTTGATACCATTTCGATACAAAATTGCAATGTTGTTCAGACTGATTGGGATGATAGAGTATCTGCAGTACTATGGGCTTATCAAACTACGTACAAGCGCCTCAACAAAAGTACACCATTCAACCTAGTATATGGAAACGCAGCGGTCATGGCAGTGGAGTTCCTAGTTCCATCTCTTCGGATAGCGCATGTGGGAAACTTGGACGATGAAGCCTTTTTGAAAGCTCAGATTGATGACTTAATGAAACTAGATGAGGATCGGTTCCTCTCCCACTAGAGTCATGATGTTGAGAAACGTAAACATAAAGCATGACATGATCGCCATCCAAAGAATAATTTATTTTCTCCAAGCATGAAAGTTCTACTATATGATTCCAAGTTCGTGCGCCACCTTGGGAAGCTTTGAATCCATTGGGATGAACCATTTTTAGTTCATAGCATTCGACCTACTGGAACCTGTCAGCTAAAGCGAATGGATGGATAATTTCTCTCAGGACACTATAATGGCTGTTGACTTCAGCCGTATTGTGATTCTGTTTAGTTTAAGTTTTCTAATCAATAAAGTTTAAGGCTATTAGGTTAGGATTTACTGCTTTCAATAAAAAGCGTTGCCCTTGAGGTGTGCGACTCTTCAATGTAATTTTGAGTTTGTGTTTGTGTTTTCGTGTAGGACCACAAAACTTTTTAGTGTGGGGTAAGGCATCATGCATATGAATACAAGACAAAAGGCAAGTTGATGCTCAAGGATCATAAGGCATGGAAGTCATCTATGGCACACAAGTGATTAAGGGTGCATGAGTCATTCAATGCACCTTGAAAGCATTTTGAAAGGTTCTTGCCATTTGGGTGATAGCTGTCTTCCACTTCATCGAAAAAGTGGGACATAGTTGTAATCTACTTCCAAGAAAGGCATGGGAAGGAATGGACCATTAATGCGACAAGGTTATTTATGGCGAGAAGAGTGCGAGTGTAATGATGGGACAAATTGGGTATGGCACTAAATGCTCGCTACAAGATTCAAAGTACAAAGGTCATTAAAAGATATGCATTAATGACAAGAAGTGACAAGGGGAGGGAAAGAATTAATGGAGTTAAACCCCCGCCCCCCCCCCCCCCCCCCCCACGCGCATGGCCTATAAATAAGCTTGTCGAAACGATTTTAGACTTTACCTTGCTTAAATCTTCGAGTGCTAAGTGCGAACGTCGAACCAGATAACCAGACATCAATGAAACCAAATTTCTTGCAGAACAATGATTGTAAAGTTGACAAAGATACGATGGTTGTTTCTAGGGGAAGAGAAGAGGTTACTAAGTTCAGACTTTGCGTGTAGGAGTGAAGGTTGTTGAAGTTGCAAGTTGCAAGTTGCAAGTTCCGCCATTGTTGAAGTGTGAAGCTTGAGAGCCGATGCAAGTTAGATCACCACCACAAACTCATTTGGAAACGTGGGACGTTCAAGGGTTAACCTTCGAGCGCCACAGAGGGTAATGCGATTGAAAAAAAAGGCTAAGAGACTTGAAAAGCTTCCAACCACACCAGAGGAGGAAGAGGTGAGCAGAGGAGCTTGGTTCCCTATAAAAAAAGAGGTTTTGGGAGACCCAAAAGAAAAACCTGAAGAAGTGCAGCGCACAGAAGTCTTGAGGTAAAGCACAAAAGAAGTAAGAGAGCGCAAAAGCAAAGATGGTGAAGAAAGGAAAGTAGGTGCAGGCATCGTCATCACAAAACACCCCAACATCTCCCCCTTCATCTTTGTTAATAGAAGAGATGTAGTACCCAGAATCAGTCTTGCGTGCGGAGAATTGGGTCTCCAAGGTGTGAACCGCAAAATTTGACTACAACCACCGTCAGATGGGCAATGAAGTAGAGTTGCAAAATGACTTTCAAGTGTAGACCACGAACACTAGGAATCAAGTGGTCTATGACTTGTCCATTAAAATCCCGTTGGACAAGGCATACCACTTTTAACTCTTTGAATTGCCATACTTTGGCAAACCTACTGAGGCAGTTCAGTTCCTCCTCTTGCGTGTCCATGAGGATTACATCCACTTTGTGTGGTGCAACGTGAAGATCACCACAAAGAGGATAAGCAAAGTCACGGGGTTTCAATAGGGTGAATAGGTCATAAAAAGCCATCAAGAGGGTGAACTTGAACGAGACCCAGAATGGAGAAAGGGGCTAGCTGAGGGGGAATAGGAACAAAGAGGGTTGTCCACTCTGCGCTAACGATCCCAGTTCGACGTAGAGGACAAGAACCTTTATCTTTAGAAGCATTTCCACCCTAAGGACGCAACCCCAAAACCAAGGAAGCAGTTGTCCTTCATGTTGGAAATGTATAACAAAGAGCCCTAGTTTGATATTCCTTTGGATTGCATTTTTTTCGGCCCAAATGTTGTAGGTCTGCCAGACCTTATGAAGATTGATCCACAATGACTCTCATCAACAATGATAAGTGCCGCATTTTTGAAACTAGCCATGGAAATGACGTGCCAAAATATTTTGTTAGAATTTGACACGCGCACGACGGAAAAGAAACATGACCGAGTTGTAGAAATGTATAATAAAGCGTATGCAGAAAAGAAAGCGCTAGTCGAGGAAGTGGCCTCCTTGAAGCAACAAATTCAAGAGGCCACTGAGGTTAAGGTAAGAGTTTTAAACATTTGCAAGACAATTTTGAAAGAAGAGACGACACTTGTGGATAGTGTACCATTGGATGGGGATGGCATCGGAAAATTGGAAAAATTGGTTGAGCTATTGCTCAAGAGAAATAAGGATCGCCCTGTGCCCACATATGAGGCCCAAGAAATACTTGAACAATTCACCACGACGACAGATATTTGCAAAAATACTTTGGACATAGTCGAGGAGGTTATCCTAATTTTGGACGGTATTTTTGCGCACTTGGCGCGTCCAAATAAAATAGTATAAGCTCGACTCCATGATGAGGATGACCTGAGGTAGCAAGCCGCTGATGCTGCCCTATTAATAAAAGATCACACCGACCGCGTGAAAGCATTAAAGGACGTTGATACAATGGAAGACGCCATTAATAAACATCGTTAGCAAATAAATGCAAGTTTTGCCATACTCCAAGGACAGGGTGAGAACGAGGTCTCTGACTTAGAAGACGTCCAGAAGGAAGGCAACACAACCCTGGATGAACAGATGAAAAAGATCGAGACTCTGACTCAGTCCGAGGCGTTGAAAGAAGCAAAGGAGGCCATTGAACGAATAACTGCCAAAGTCCTCGACGCATTGGCCCACTGGGACGCGCTGAAGAAGGAACTCAAGCAGAAAGGGCCATAATTTTTAGAGGACGCTAGTGCAACTTACTCTGGGACGGACTAAAGACTTAGTGTGGGGTGATGTTGATTCCTAAATTTTGTACAAGTATTGTTTCATTTTTGGCGTGTGGCGTGGAGGGACCATTGTCCATTTTGATGCAAGTACCAGCATGGCATGTGAGGACCATGGCACGGGAAGACCATGACACACAAAAGATTTGTGGCGCAGAACTTGCCAATTGTGGGAGGACATTGGTGCAAGAGACCTAGCGTGAAAGGACCTAGTCAAGGAAGAATGTGTCACGAGGGACCCGGGAACAGAGGACTCAGAACAAGAAACAAAAGACCAGGGCAACGCGAGGTAAGCGGAGCTCGAGGAACACGGGAGTAGTTAGAAGAGTAACTCGAGTAGGACACTTCGACCCCACCAATCGGAGGTTATGTAGTAGCCCGCGAGGAACGAAATACTTGGCAGCCAGAACATAACATAGAGCAAACATCTAGGGGCAAAGAGGCTTGATTTTATAGGAACAACCAGTGGTAAGAGCCACGACTCTTTCCTTGTTGGGAGTCCATGTGCCATTTGTCCATGATAGTTAGAATCTCGACACTTGGTCAGGGCAAACAAGTATAAAAGCCCTTATAATCATTTGCGTGCGTGGAACTTTTGGAGAATAGATACAACATTCTGTCTTGTAATATGTTAAGCAATCAATGAGTAGTTAGTATTTGCCATAACATGTGATGATTCGTGAACATTCTAAGTGTTGAATAATGAATATGCTTTATTTCAAAATCATGGATATCTTTTCATTTTATTGCTACTGTTGAATAGTAATGGTGATCCTAGTTATCGTAGTAGCTAAATTTACGATAATAAGGATAATAGTGGTATATTTATGGTATTGAATAACTTAAGATTTGTGCTACAAGAGATGAAGAAACAAATAACATTGTGTTTCAAAGCCTTTGGGAACCGGTCTTTTGTTGTGCGCTTCAGGCGAGCGCACGAGACTTACCTCTCGCGTGATAGGGCCAGTGCGTCAGTCGGTTGGGGATAAGCTTCAATGCCATAGTAGAACTAACTGAACGAACCCAACAATACAACATTCAACATCTTATGTAATAATGGTTGGGTATATCATATATGTTTACCTTGATTATGGTTTTAAGTTAAATAAGGAATAAACTAGTTGCAATTCAATAGATATAAGCATACATGATTGAATGTATAGAATTCAAATCTATTTAACAGGTTACGAAGAGAAACAAGTCCAAGTGCCACAAATGAAACTAGATCAAACAACATAAAAGACAAAGGGACAAGGAATGATCAAATCTAGTTATTGCTCTTGAAATTTATCCCTATGAATGGATTGTGGAGACTGTGCAACTTGTTTCCGAAATTTGGAAACTGTGTGATGCTCTAGGATAGATGCATACTTATGTTTGATCATATCGGAACAAACTCATTCACTATGATAGACCTATACCTATGTTGATCTTGGCGAAACAGATTCGTACAACCCTGGCTATCTAGGGTTGGGTTTGAGCTATTGTCTTGTTAGGGTTTCACCCCCGATTTCTCTGTCACCTAGGAACTCTCACCTACTTATTACACTTTTACCTTCATTTTGTAGATAAGTCAAGGATAATGTGCATAAAAGAAGAATCTCCTCCTTGACCTAGTTTGACACTCCAAAACAAAACATATATTTTTGGAGTTAGGCAATCACCAAGGTCTATATCATGCATGCACAAAATCAGACCTCCATGTGGTTCTATTAGTGTGTGGATGGAATAACTCGATTGAGGGATTGTGAACCTTCTCTTCCCTATAAGTGATGATACAAGTGAGTGTGTGGATGGAATAACTTGAGTGAGGGATTGTGAAACTTATCTTCCCTACAAGTGATGATGCAACTATGTGCAATTTAATACCCTTCTTTAACACAAGGGAACTTTATAGAGACCAAGATATAATGACAATGTCGCAAGTGTAACGGATTTGATTTCATGCTTGGCTCTAGGCTTGACCTTTGATATAATGTGTCAGATGGGTGTTTAGCTACTTTCTTCATCTACATTTTCCAAATGGGTTGGTTATACCTTTTGTATATATACATTGATCTAGGATAACTGATGCATGCTAGTCAACTATAGTAATGTAGAAAAACAAGTGTAAAGCCACATCATTCACAACAATGGGTTGTTGGGCTCACAAAACTAGATGGGACAAACCCATGGGGTGTATTGTTTTGTCTGAGACATATATGTATAGTGTAAGGGTTTGACCTTGGAATGATTTTGGCTTGGTCTTTGAGGTAGGGCTAGGCAATTAGTGAGAAATACTCTAAATACATTAATAAATACCTTTTAAACAAGTGTTGAGGTGATTTTAGACTAAATGGACCAAGTGTATAAATATTGTGGGTCCAAGGTAATCCTAGAATCATATTAAAGTGTACAAATTTTATAAATAAAGTGAATCAGGGATAAGACACTAGGATTAAAGGGTTTGTGTTGAATTCAAATGTTTATACTATATTAGTAGTGGTTATTTTTTTCAAGTTTGATTTTCATATGCTATCTAGGCTGATATATTTGATAAAGGAAGAGATTAAAGGGTTAAAATCCCAAATTAGTATTTAGTTGTTGTTGGTTGAGACACCCTCATGTAAGGTAGCTACACAAGGCACTATCTAGGGGGCTTGAGGAGATCTCAGGCCGAAGCAGATGACTGTCCAATGCAAGATTTGGGGTTCACAAAGTTGATGGAGGCTGAGATGAGCAATGCAAGTTGGAACATAACTCGAGGGGAGTCCAACTTGTTTGAGTGACGTTGGCCAGAGTTGATGACTTGCATTGATGTTGCAGATTAAACACTCAAATGTTTAGGCGAGTTTGGGTCAATGTTGGGGTGTGAGGCGTAGTCTGGTTGACTCCAAACATCGGTTTTTGTGCTGAAAATGGGCTTGGGTGTGGACTCTATGTTGCACGGGGGCACTAAAGAGTCTAGCCCCATGACAAATGGTATACTTTATGAATATTCACTAATTTGCACGAGTTAAAAACGTAAATAATTACTTATAGAAAATAGTCATCAAAGTGATAGAAAATAGTCATTGAAACGACATTCTAATAAGAGCACGAGTTTAAAAAGTAATAGAGAAATAGCCATTAAAAGTGAAAAAAAAATAGTCATTTTTATGCTAGGAAAAATACTTTCACAAGGGGAAAAAATCTTGACAAAAATTAAATTATCTTAAATTATAAATTGTTTTTGAGGTAACAATTAATTAATAAGGTACGCACTTAAATGAAGGAATAAAATACAATTTATATTTCCCTATTTAACAATAATAGACATTTACTAGCCAAACCGTAAATCAAGGTAATCAAACAAAACACATAATTTCTTATGAGGCACATGTACATTTTGATGATGGATCACGAGTTATTATGATTTTGACAGTTAAATGACTATCAAATGTAAGGTTGAAACTTCTCTACGAGAGCAAAATGGATGCCAAATTTATATTTATTTATTGTTAACATCTTATACACATCCATTATAGGTTATGCCTATCAACGTTATTTTTGCATTTTTTTTTGGGGAAAAAAGTTGGCTCCAAACTATTTTTCAATTGACTTCTCTAAGAAAAAATGAAAAACTTTTGAGTCATGGTCAAATGAATGTAAAATTTAAAGTTAAAAGTAAAAGTGAAAATCTATAAACATTACAACCCACCCCGAACCCCTTAGACCCGTTGATTGCCATTGTAGAACACCTTTTGGTGTAACTAAATTTTGACAAAATAAAAACATGTTAAAATTTTGTCAAACTTTAACACTTGTTTGGTTATAAAGTGATATGCAAAACTTATCCAAATTGTTCCTACCTCCCAAAGTGTGTCCTTATTTATGCCACGATCACAAATATTTATGTAGTTCAAAGGAAATATCAAGTAATACAAATATTTAAATACATTAATTTGAAAAATGTTGAGAGATATTAATTTGAAGGCCCTTATCTTATATTTTTCACATATCACAATTAGTAAAAGTTCAGTACTTTACAATTTTCCCACTTAATTGGTAATGAATCGTGTCAATGTAACTACATCAATGTGACAAGCTTAAAAAACTTTGTCAAAAAAAGGAGGCTCCAAAGTGCATCGTATGGCCAAGAAATTAACGTTTCTCATCTTACTTCTCCAAGAAAAAAGGAAAAACTTCTAAATGACTGTCAAATGGACATAAATTTAAGGTGCGAATCAAAAGTGAACACCCTCATGAACATTATAGTCCATGTTCCACACCCTCGCCTAATTGTGATTGCAGAATACCTCTCGATGTAAATAGGTGTTGTCATCTATCAATTATCCATAAAATTTTCAATTGTAAACAATGTAAATGTTTCTAACACCTTAAAGGTAATTAAACTGGTTATATGTTTATATTCAAAGTCATGCCTTCATTATATAAGAAAAAAGAGGACAATATTGGAAGCTTAGCTGAATAATGTTTTTATTTCATCCTTGACTATTAATAGTAATTTTATAGGGGTTAGATGGTAAAGTTTAAAAAGAAATCCCTTGTTGGGTCGATTCAAACATTTTAATTAGCTTTGTAAGGTATAAGGTAAAAGGCGACTCAAACCATTATTTTGAGGTTTCTTTATATTAGCTTATAAGTATTGAAGACAATCACAACATCCTTAAATAAGGGCCACATTTTTATAATGCTTGTCTTTAAACAAGGGTTGCATTTTCATTTAAAAAAAAATATATTAGGGAAATAGGTGAGCTTTTGATTGGAGCTAACAAACCCATATCCTCTTACAAGTGACATAGAAACACCATAAGTAGCACTTACGTCACCACACATCACCAACAACCACAACTGACCTAACACGCTCAACGAGATTTGAACTTGGGTGGCGCTGGACACAACCAAACCTCTTAACCAATACACTCACATTTCATCCGCAGAATGGCCACATTTTTATAAGGGAATAAGAGCATGATTAAATTTAAGGTATTGGACATCAAATATAGAGAATTTAGATTGTACACTTGTGGATTCATTTTTGGGGAATACATAACAATGGCAAAGCCTACTCAACAAAAGACATGCAACTTTTGCATGAATACATGTTCGATTCAATTTGAGTTAACCTTGACCTGAATCGATTGCACTTAAAAGAGGTGAGTATCAATGGAAACAACCCATTTATTATAAAAATGTTTATTTTCAATGTTTTGTCATGAGCATGGTTATTTGCACCATAATTGTCTTTCGATCCAACAAGGTAAACAACATGAAAACAAGAATCCATCAACGTCCTTTGCTCAACAACATCATACAAGTTTGGAGGGATTTCAAAAAGTTAAAATAACAAAAATAAAATAAAAAAATCATATTTTGGCAATTGACAAAGGACATGATTTCTTAGATATAAAGAACTCTTTCTCTCTTCTAGCACAATACGACATGGTTGAAAATGACAATTTCTTAGATAATCAAGGTTACAACTCCCTTCAGACATGGGCAATTGTAATAAGCAACGAGTAGATGAGATTGAAGAAGAGCCACATGAAGAAACATCATAAGATAATCCTTTGACGATTGTATTAGTTGATTTATCTGTGTATCAACACATGAGCAATTGAATTGAAAACTCAAATAATATTAAAGCTGTGATGGGTCATAAATAACTTCGACATCACATTACAACACCCCTTAAATTTATCCTATTTGAATTTATTAATCATCTTCATTAAGGTGAATTAAAAACATTATTTTTTGTCATTTAATGATATTACCAAATATCTCACTAAATCTAATATATAACCTCACTTTGGTTAACTCATATTCATAAATAACAATGTAATTTGTGTGAGGAATTCATCCTTGATATTTGATTCATTCCCGCCCCTACAAATTTTGAAATAATCAATAAAATCCTTTACATTCTCTTCCCTCCCGTCCATATAAGATTTAAAAAATGGATAAAATTCTAGACATTCTCTTTCTTCTCGCCCATACAATATTATGAAATTTGAAATGTACACAAATATTTAAAATCATGCGCTCCATTTGTGACAAGATATAATAGGAACCCATGATATAATGTGGGTCATTGATATGAATGGAATAAATGTTGACTCTTGTTTTTGTGTGAATCATTCTTCATGGCTTTTACAATTTTAACCAATGAATGTTGATTGTAGTTTAGTGGAAAAAGGAATAAATAAAATATATTCAAACGCTACACAACAAGCAACTGAGGGGAGTAGCAAACAATAACAAATGAAGAAGATAAAACTCAATGAAACTCCAAGGGAGACCACAAGAGATATTTTATTCAATAGCAATGGTTTGATTTGTTGCTTTCTTGTACACTTGCCTATAAAGGCTTTCAAATGACTCTTCAAATTCCTCTATGAGTCTTCACTCCTTATGATTTTTGACTTCTTTCTTGACACCTCATGTATCTACTTTCTCTTTTTATTGCAAAAAATACTAAATATTATTGCCTTTTAACTCTGCTAACACTCACCCCAACTTAAACAGGTGTCTCATCTCGAGACACACAAAGGCCTTAAAACTTCAAGTTTTTTACAATTTCATTTTATTACAAATGTATTTGAGAAACTAAACTACTACTCCTACACTCCATGACCTCTCATGTCGGAGCTTCCTGCATCTCTACTCTTACCTATTTTAATCAAACCCCAAATACATTTGTAAGTGTACAAAAAATCATAAACACTTTACGTTGTTTCAGACCTTAAACAATACATATCCTCATTCCGCCTTCGGTAAAGAGAAGAACCGTAAAGAAGAGCCAAATCCATTTATGGCACAAAGAAAGAGTCTAGCATGTGACGCTCCGAAATTGATACTTTGCAACAAGAAGAGGTAAAATAAATGAAACCATCCGTCGAACTGTGAAAACGTTCATTATTGCAATCTTTTACAATTGCGTCCAATGCTAAAATTGTAGCTTCTTTGGTGAGGGGTCAGAATAATTCTAACTTGAATGATAAAAATAAAAATAAAAAAATCTTGACACCTTTTCAATTTCACAATAGCCTTCAACGCATCTACTCAATGCACAACTGCTTCCATGCAGTGACTTCTCCAACGACTCTGTTTGTCATGTTATTCTAACGCCTTTGCAAGAAAGGAGTACTTGGAACCTGTGTCCATTTGTAACGGTTTGTTAATTGGCAAAGGAGTCCATTGATGAAATTATTGATCAAAACTCTAAGCCTAAACATCTCCCACCTGAAAAAAAATATAAACTTAGGTCGAAATACATATAAGCAACGTTCTTTGTCTGGATCCCTAGGCACATAACAACTTGAATATCTAGGCACTTAACAACTTGGATACACATATAGAACATTATATGTGAATTTATATAGAACATTCGTTGGGTTCGTTGTGTTATTATCAACATAACATTTGCATGGACGTGTAGAAAAAATAAGTCTTGGGTAAGTTTCGAAAAGAATCCACCTTAATACCTCGAACGCCCCTTCTCTATATTGATAGGTCATGTGGTTGTGTCAAACGGAGGCAACGACATGCACGAGATGCATAGTCTGCATAATCTACACGTGCATTTTTCACAGCCTCCTTCACGATGTTGGTTCATGTCCTTTCATCGGCAATGTCTCATTTATTATCTTTGCATTGTCTTGACTGCAAACTAATAAAAGCAATACTTGGTGATCCATCTCCTTCAATGACTTTTGATCTCAATCTCTACCTAATGGATATCTTCAAGACCTACGTACTCATATCCATAATACTGTCGTTGCGCTCAACCTGTATTATTTTGATCCCACTACTCTTTGGGGATGCTTGCTCGAGCAATAGCCACTTGTTGATTGTAGTTTAGTGGAAGAAGGAATAAATAAGTTAGATGCAAATGCTACACAACAAACAACTAACGGGAGTAGCAAATAATAACAAATGAAGAACATAAACTCAATGAAACTCCAAAGGAGACCACAAGAGATATGTTTTATTCAATAACAATGGTCTAAATTGCTTCTTTCCCATACACTCGGCTATAAAGGCTTTCAAATGACTCTTCAAATTTCCTTATGACTTTTTGACTTCTTTCTTGACACATCATGTATCTATTTTTCCTTTTTATTACAAATGATGCCAAATGATTCTAAATATTATTGCCCATCACCCCTGCTAACAATGAGCATATTTTAGAGCTTCTTCGTAATTAAAAACGACAATCTTATAGACCTTACAAATGAGTGTTGGTCCTTGATCTCAAAATTGAATAAATAAGCCTTGACAATGTATCTAGTAGATTAATGAACATTGTCCTTTGGGTTTTCTCCAAATTAAAGAGTGCACAAGTTATGAACCAACAATATAAGAGGGTTGTCAATTTGAAAAGGTAGTGATTGTCGACCATTAATTTAGTGTGAAAACATTTAATTGAGAACCATCCTTCATGGTAAGTAAATTTCATGTGGGTTCCGTGATTTTCGTGGGGTGCCTCGAATGTTCATGGGGAATACCTCAATTTTTTGTGGTGGTGCACCTATTTTCATGGGCATCTATATTTTTATGGGTGTGTCTATATTTTTCGTGGTGGAAAAATGATAGTGTTATTTAAAGAGAAACATTTGCGGAGTTGTTGCATCCACATAAATCACATCATGTCATATATATGATATCCAATAAGAAGTAAACAGATGGATTTTTGTGGGAAAATTTCATGGGGGTGTTTATATTTTTGTGGATATATCTATATTTTTCATGGGGTCAATGTACCTCGATTTTCATGGTACACCTCAAATGACAAACGATAGTCTTATTAAAGGAGAAACATTTGCAAAATCGGTGCATCTGTATAAACCACAAGATTATGTAGAAATGATATACAATGAAAAACAAGCACGTGTTTTTGTGGGGTACCTCAAATTTTTGTGGGTGTGTCTATATGTTTTGTGGGGTATATCTCAATTTTAATGGGATGCCTCATATTGAACAAGGACAATATTATAAGAAGAGAAGCATTTGTGGAACCTGCACATCCATATAAATCGCAAGATGTTATGATTGCACAAGTTTTGCAAATGTTTTTTCGTGGAGTACCTCAAAATTTTCAATATATATTTTAAAATGTAAAATACCACTTTTTAACAAGGACTAAGCAATTTTTTTTTCAATTTTAAACAAAATTTAATGCTCAAAAAATTGTTTTGTCATTTACACTTAAAACAACAAATTTGAAATAGTAAATGTGATGAAATCTCCATCAAGCCTTTGTTTTTGGTAAAGTGAACGTCAGAAATGTGTTTTTTGAATCTTTTGGATGTAATGGTGAAGTCGGATCAACTCCAAAGGTGCTAAAATACATTTTTCTTTTGCAATGACATAAAATTGATTTTTCCCCAAAACATGTCTAGATATCAATCACAACCAACTTGTATTACGACAGTTCTAGACTAGTCATGAGGGTGGAGGCTCAAAACTGTCACGGGGATCCATAGTTAACATTAATGCAACTGTGTAAAAAATAGATTTTAGTGGGGCCCAAGTATCAAACACATGGATGTTTTTGGGGAATTTTCGTGGGGCTACATTACGTGGAGCTACCTGAAGATACATGGAGTTAGATGTAAAAAATAGATTTTAGGACTTAAGTATCAATAAAAATGTGTACGACAAATCATCTATCTTTTAAAAAATGCTTCATGCATAGAAAGCACTTATTTTATTATTACTTTTTGGAGGTTAGTTTCATGTGATCACATTCGGATCCTTAAAAAATCCATCAAAGATTTTATATCTGAGATGAAATTAATAAAATTGTAAGGCATGTTTGAGTGTTGAAGACAAATATTGACATTATGAATATTACAATATTAAACTTAATATAAGTTAACTAATGTTAGAACATGTTAATTTGAGTTTCACGCAAAATTTAGTTGGCTAAGGTTTTTTTCAAAATATTAGTGGGTTTGATGAAAATGTTTAACATAAAATGTAGTTTATTAATTATTAACCAAGGTTATGGTGACTAATTGGTGAAAGAAATATACTTGGAATAATTATTAATCAGGTTTATGGTGACTAATTATTTTGGAGAGTGTCTTCATGTTGGTTTAACCTTATGGATTTTTTTTTTAAATAATAGGCAATATATATATATATATATAAACAACATCTAATTACAAAGGGGACCAACTAGTCTCAAAGAGATGCCTGACAAACCAAATCAAGGAAAACAAGAAGATAAAAAAAGGATTGAAGAAAGACAATTAGTACAGGGGGAAGAACCTCCCATACCCATACACAAGGAATAAACACTTGATCCCCTACCAAACGCACATAGAAATTTCAAAGAACAACAAATGGGGGTTAAGAGTCCATTGAAGTAATTACGTCAGCATTCATAAATTCACTAAAAGCTCTATTCAGGTCCCAAATAGGTTCTTATTGATTAACCCCAATATCTAGCTCGATGTTATGCCAATTAGATGTTGATTTGGCCAAAAAGTCAACACCCTCGTTTCCTTCCCTTCTAGTATGGTTGCATTGAACACCCTTAAAACCTTGAATGAGGATGTCGATGGCTTTCTTACATTCATTCTGTTGCCATTGCTAGAATTGAGGGGAAGACTTTTTGTTAAAATGATCAACCAAAATTTTAGAGTCAGATTCCAAACTAATATCAGTAAGGTGCTTTGACTTAACTATTAGAAGAGCTTGGCGAATGGCCATAGTCTCAACATAGTTATTAGAAGCAACATCAAGACTAGCAGCAAACCAAAACTTAACATTGCCATGATGATCACGATAAACACCTCCCATACCAACATTTCCAAGATTGTCTTTTGAAGCTCCATCAACATTTATTTTAACCAAGCTAGGAGGACAAACCCTCTTAATGGGTTGATGATGTTGAGGATTGTTGAAAGAGGTAGAATAGGGAGATGCCTCAGAGATATCAAGTCTCATTAAGACTCATAATTCCCACCAAGAACTCGCTTGAAAATTTTGAACCCATACTTTACAAGTTTATTTTAAATTGGCTATTATTCTACCCCAAACTTGACTTATATTCATGGTTGTAGTATTGAAAATCTTTTGATTCCGTTCCTACCAAATATTCCAACAGATTAAACAGGTCCAATATCGTGCAACAAATTGAGGGTTTTTAGAATCAAAGGTCATATCTGATTCACAAGAAAGTCTTGGATAAAGTCACAATTTCCCAAGAAGTTCCCATCAAATCACACCATAAATGACAAAGGGAAGTAGCAGAGGGGCAATCTAAAAGAAGATGATGTCCAAACTCCTCATCTTGAAGGCACATGATACATCTATTTGGACAAAAAAACCCTCTTTTCTAAATATTATCATGAAGAAATTTGTCTAGAGTTGCAAGCCACTGAAAGCGTTCTCCTTGGGCCAACATTTTGGATGCCAAACTCGATTCCAAAGCTTAGAATGAATTCATATAACTAGTGTGGATTGTGTAACATCTAGAACCATGGAAACCCAATCCAAGGAAATCTGAATGTCTATCCAAAAAGACTTTCCAAGAAGCAAGAATACTACCTAATCGATCAATGAGACGAGGGAATTGTTGACCAGGGCTAAGATATTTAGGTTTCCATTTCCAAACTTCCACTTCATCTTGCCTGATTGCATATTGAAAATAAGAAACATGACTTCAACCCGCTTCAATGCATTTATATTTTAATACTAGAAGATCAAGAAATTCCACACAAAGATGGCTATGTTGATCCCAAACATCTTCCAAGAAAAGAGTCAAGGCACCATTTCCTACAATCTAGAAGAGGCCAACCTTAATAAGACTACTACTTACTTTCATTGCTCTCCATATTTGAGACCCCTTGCTTATCCATATGCAAGTACTTAAGCTTAAGAATTCTTCCCCATAAAGCATTTTCCTCCACACACCACCTCCAGTATAATTTAACAAGCGCTATATTATTAAGGAGGGAGGATCACAAACCTAAACCACTATAGTCTTTAGGTTGACATATTTTATCTCAATTAACTTAATGCAATTTCTTTGTCTTTGAATTTTATTCCCATAGAAACTCTCTCATCTTCCAGTCTAGATCCTGAAGAATGGCTTTTGGGACAACGAGAGCCAAAAAATTATAAACCAGAAGAGCTTGAATCACAGTTTTAAGCACTATATGACTTGCCAAAAAAAGGTATCTATTAGTCCAATGATTAATATAACGATGAATAGAGTCCAACATAATCTTCCAATCTTTTTTCCCCAAGCAAATAGGGGAAACGGGGATGCCCAAATATTTAAAAGGAGAAGAGGTTATTTGAAAATGAATAATATTAGCAATATGATCCTGAAGATGAGGGTCAATATGGAAAAATGAAACTTGAGATTTATGATCGTTCAAAATCTAAATCGAAGCAGTGATATAAATGTCAAGAGCTTGCCTAATAGCTAGAGTCCGCTAAAGTGGCCATTCCCATCAAACAAGTGTCATCCACAAACTGAAGATGAGAAAGTGGATCCATACCTTGCACTATTTGAAATCCAAAAAAAAATAGAACACTTGAGATGTTGTAAAACCTTGCCCAATCCTTCTGCTAGAATGAGAAAGAGATATGGGGAAAGAGCATCATCCTGACAAAGACCTTGCTTAGAAGGGAAAATGGTTGAGGAAGAACCATTTATAATCATTGAAAAGGAAGGAGAGGAACAACAAGCCATGACCCATTGGATCCAATTATCATCAAAACCAAAGGCTTTAAAGATATCAACCAAAAATTTACAACAAAATCTATCATAAGCCTTAGAAAGATCAAGCTTCATGAACATATAACTTTGCTTATTAACATGCATAGAGTGAATGGCTTCTTCGACAATCACAATACCATCAATTATTTGGTGTCCCTGAACAAAACCCCCTTGTTCAAGAGAAATGATGGAAGGAATCTTTTAAGTCTATCAACAATAGTTTTTGAAAAAAAAATTGTAGATGGTATTACAAAGAGTTATGGGTCGGACATCAAAGAAATTCAAAACGTGACCCTTCTTAGGAATTAGAGTGAGAATAGTATTATCAATAGCCTTTAGCATTTGTTTTGAAGTACACAGTTCCTCTAAAGCCTTCAAATTGTCATCTTTGACAATGTCCCAAAAAGCTTCAAAGAACTCAATAAAAATCCATCTGGGCCAGGGGTTTTATCCTTTTTCGTCATAAAAACAACCTACTCTATTTCTTCCATTGAAATAGGGCCATTGAGGAAGGAATTGTCACGAGTCGAGATTAGGTTAGGAATATCGTTCAGAATGATACATCTATTATCAACAAATAAATCAATGGGGGCTTTGAACAATTCATGAAAGTGAGTGACAACCTCTGATTGGATGTCTTAAATAGAATCAATTCAGGAGCCATTATGTCTTTGATTCTCCTTGAAAGCATTAACCTATTTTTGAACCACAATTGAGTGATGGAAAAATGAAGAATTTCGATCTCCGTGCAACCATTTAGCATGAGATTTTTGTCTCCATATGATTTCCTCTTGAAGCTTAGTTTTTTCTAAATCATAATGAAGTTTGGATTATAGTATTAAGAAATCCTTGTTCTTGAATACAATCTTGGATCTTTGCCAATTTAGACATAATATCTTTTTTCCTTGGCAAAATAGTAATGCATGAGGAGAAATTCCACTCTTTGAGTTTTTGTTTGACGAAACTGAATTTGCAGAGCAAAACATACTGAGCTGTACCATGATGGGGTTTCCCTTCCTGCCACCAAAGTCTAATCTTGTCTTCCAAGTCATTTTTTTAAAGCCACATAAGCTAAAATAAAAAGGGGGAATTGAGGCTTAAAAGATCCTTCCCATTGCAAAGCTATTGGCCAATGATCTGAACCCACACTGTCCAAGATGGAAGAAGCAAGCCGTAGACGGTCAGAAGGGCAAAAATCACTAACCAAAAATCTGTCCAGATGTTCTACAATGAACTCATCCCCAATTCTCCTATTATTGCAAGTGAAGGAACCTTTGCTAGGAGGAATATCCATTAGCTGAAGTTGATTCATGTTGTGAAAAAGAAGATGACTAGCCAAAGGGAGGATAGGAAGTCCTCCCCTTTTTTCATTAAGAGAAAACACAACATTAAAGTCACCTCTGATAATCCAAGGGAAATCATGAGGAGAAACTTCTCTATGAACATGTAGACCAACCCAAATTTAATCTTACCTTGAAGATCTTGGGGAACATAATAGTTAGTGATCAGGGCATTGAGATTGCTAGAGGTGAGAACCCCTTCTAATGAGAGACCACCATTGCAACTTAAGCAATTTTATAGAGAAAATTATCTAGAGTCCCAAGCACACAAAAGACCTCCAAAAAAGACCAAAGGAAGAAATAATAGTGCTTTCCCAATATCTACCTAGGCTAGAACAGAAGGTTTCTCTCAAATTCTTTAGAAGCTTAGCTTATTGAGTGTTTGATCTCTTGTTGGCACAAGTGTTCATTAGCACATTAAAGCATTTGAGGAGTTTACGTTTATAATAACCAACTCTAGTAGTAAAACTCATAATAATGGTTTACAATTGTTTGCTCATAAAGACCTTGCTAGAATGAAAGGAAATAAAGAACATCAATTTTGTGTGATTGATCTAGGGAAAGGAGACAAAACATAGAGACAATCACTCACGTGATAATTGATTTTAACAATGAATCTACTTTCTTGTAAGTTAAGGGGACGAGTAGTGAAAACAAAAGAAGGGCTTTGAAGATAAACTCAGCGTGACTTGATTATTAGGAAACTAAAATTACTATGCCAATGTTATATATATATATTTAAGAAAAATCTTTTGGAAGGAGTGCAATTGATATCGAAGCATATCGTCAATTTGGGGATTATTATTTTTAAAGAGAGTTTCTAATATTGGCTTTGTTCGTTTGTTTGGGAATCGTAATTAGATATCAGAATATTTTTGGGATGAATGTGTTGGTCACAATATAGTTTGTGTTAATATTTTGAATGGTACACAACACTCCCAACAAAAAGTCTCAGTAAGAGATGTCATAGGGCCAACTTACTATTCTGCATAAATCAACTAATAAAAAAATGTTGGTTTTAGAGAATAAATCATCTCACAGTTCTAGAGTGGAGTTGATTAGCTTTCAACTTGGTTCTTGTATTCCTAAAATGATTCCCAAAGTTAAAAATAAACAACTAATATATTTTATTACATCAAGTGAATTGGAAGGGTTTGGTTTTAGTCTCTCCAAAGGAAAGACCCATGAACTTCCATCTTATGTATGATGCACATGACAAGGTATGATTTATAGTATCAATAATACTTTCTTCTTCGTATTTGTTGTGAAGAAAGCCACCCATTCTTTTATACAATATAATTTATAAAATCAACCCTCTATAAATAATCCTTTAGCTTATATGAAGGAAATTTTAGATCAAATTGCATTAATTTAAAAGGTGATCCAATTCCTATCAAATTAAGTTTATGATGATGATATTATTTATCTTAATTTAAAAAAATATATATATATATTTTAAACTAATTAAAAAAAAAAAAAAAAAACCTTAAAATTTAAAATCAAATTGTATTAACTTAAAAGGTGATCCAATTCCTATCAAATTAAGTTTATGATAATAATATTATTTATCTTAATTTTAAAATTATATATATATATAATTTTAAAATCAAAAAAAAAAAAAAAAAACGTAAAATTTTAGATCAAATTGCATTAACTTAAAAGGTGATGCAATTCCTATCAAATTAAGTTTATGATGATAATATTATTTATCTTAATTTAAAAAATTATATATATTTTAAATTAATAATAATAATTAAAAAAAACTTACAATTTTAAATCAAATTGTATTAACTTAAAAGGTGATCCAATTCCTATCAAATTAAGTTTATGATAATAATATTATTTATCTTAATTTAAAATTATTTAAATATATATTTTAAAAAAAGAAAAAAGTAACCTAAAATTTTAGATCCAATTGCATTAACTTAAAAGGTGATGCAATTCCTATCAAATTAAGTTTATGATGATGATATTATTTATCTTAATTTAAAAATTTATATATATTTTAAATTAATAATAATAATTAAAAAAAAACTTAAAATTTTAAATCAAAATGTATTAACTTAAAAGGTGATCCAATTCCTATCAAATTAAGTTTATGATAATAATATTATTTATCTTAATTTAAAATTATTTAAATATATATTAAAAAAAAAAAAAAAAGAAAAAAGTAACCTAAAATTTTAGATCAAATTGCATTAACTTAAAAGGTGATCCAATTCCAATCAAATTAAGTTTATGATAATAATATTATTTATCTTAATTTAAAATTATTTAAAAAATTATATATATATATATTTTTAAATTAATTTATTAAAAAAAAAAAAAAAAACACCTAAAATATTGAAAACCAAAAGTTAACCTTATTTATTTGAAACAAACAACATAAGTATTGAAAATTAAAAGTAAACCAAACTATCTCTTTGTGTTTATAATTATCGAAACCAAAATATGGTCGGCATCTCATACGACTGATATTTTTCCATTTAGTTTAAACCAAAATATCCACCTTATAAAACAGGAAGAAACTTAGGGCTTGGAGTATCGTCGAAGGTGTTCGCATTTACCTCTTTTCACACTGTCGCCCATCTATCCAAGGTCCAAATTTGAACAAAGCTTCGGAAGACGTGTCGACGATCCAAAGGTCGCAGGACAGTGTGGAAATCCCGACCGTTGGTTTAATCCGTTCTTTCCTTTTTATACACCTATATCCAATCCTTCTCTGCCCTCATTATTTACCACAAACCGCACTGCTTCTTGTTGCTTTGTTGAAGATCAAGGAAGGCGCAGGGTATGCATTCGTAGAAGTCGAAAGTGAGCAGCCCGCGTTACAGGTTAGTCAAGGAGCTACATAACCCATCTTTTCGTTTTCGAAAATGAGTTAGAATGGTGTCTTCCGTTGCCGTTAGGGTTTCTAGATGTTTGAGGGGGTTTAATGTACAATTTCACCTAGTTTTGAAGTTTTTTTCGGTTTATTGTCCATTTCGTAGCTTCTTTTTTCAAAGGGTTTTCTCGGTTCTTGTTATTTATTGACAAAGTGTTTCTGTCAGATTTAGTGCTTTTGAAGCCCTTGTAAGGGTTTTTAATCACCATTTTTTTTTTAGCCGGTATCAAAGTCGCTTATTGTCAATTCGGGTATATGTTGAAACCCTAATTTAGGGCTTTGTACATGGAAAGGATAGGTCATCATCAGCTTAGGCTTGTTGAAACCCTCATTTAGGGCTTTGTACTTAAAAATGATGGGTTAGCATCAGTGCAATGAAATGGATGGGATTTTCATTGATTAGGTATATTTTTGTTCATGAAATGGATTAATTTAATTTAAGGTCTACGTGCTTTTTGTCTGGTAGTTGTTGAACCGCTCGTTTTAAGATTTTGTAAATCTTTTTGGTCTGGTGTTGTGCCTTTTGTACTGTATGGTAGGCTTCTTGTGTTGAATATACATCCATTGGTTTTTGCTTCCAATTTTTAGTTTACAGTGTTGGTTTCAAAAATTTCAGAGGGTTGGTTATGTCTGATATTGTTACTAATGATTTTGGTTGAAAAATATTTCCGGTTTTTGTGATCTGTGTTTTTTGGGTCTGTTTTTTTGTTACGTATTGTTAATTCCGATTGTGTGCTAAACCTTTTGCTAAGACCTCATGAACCAGGGGTATTACTTGCACCTACCTTTTGCTAAGGCCTCGTGAACCAGGGGTATTACTTGCACCTACCTTTTGCTAAGACCTCGTGAACCAGGGGTATTACTTGCACCTACCTTTTGCTAAGACCTCACTGAACCAGGGGTATTACTTGCACCTACCTTTTTGCTAAGACCTCATGAACTACGGGTATTACTTGCACCTACCTTTTGCCATTTTAAGATAGGATTTTGTACCTGATTTAAAGTTTTCTATCGTGTTTCGGGCTCTGTTATCAAATCCCCATTTCATCTAGCACTTTCACTTTCATTTTGGCCGGATATCGTGCAAATGTCTCCTCTCTTAGCTGGAAAAAGTTCCTGGCCACTTTAATATTTTCCATTTATTGTTGTACTGAATGGAGTCAGTTTCAAATTTGCCTGGGATTGGCCGGATATTGTGCAAATGTATCATATGTTAATTGGAAAAAGTCTCCTGTGCTCACTTTAATATTTTCCAGATTTATTGTTGTACTGAATGGAGTCAGTTTCAAATTTGCCTGGGATTGGTAGTTTTTATCATATGTTAATTGGATCTCTGTGCTCCTATATCCAGATTTGATGACTATGGTTGAGGTAGTATCTACTTCATCCTAATTGCTATTTGTTGTTTTGAATTCCTTTCAATTTACTATTAATGCTCCTTATTTTACCGTATGATGGAAATATACCATTAATAAATGTCTGGTGTTTTCAACGAATTGTGTAATAATTCTGGTCAAGGATTAAATTTTACAGTTGACCCTGCTTGTAGTGGAAGTTTTTGCTGACAGGTATTTTCTCAACATTGATGTTTGAATATTAATATGGTTTATTGTAGATTCTTGTTAAATTAGTTCAGGTGGTTTTTGTTCAGGTCAATGATTGATTATGGCCTCAAGTATTGTAATAGTTGTGTTATTTTATTTCATACATTAAACAATTGCGTGATTTTTTGAAATGATGATTTAAGGAAAAGTGCTAGTCAATATTATAAGGTGACTTTTATTTACAATTTGTTTTATGTAACTATATTAGTTTGTTACCTGTAAATGAAATTGTTTGGGTCATATTATTTAAATTTCAGTGTTGGTTATGGTGATGTTTTTGAGATGATTGATTTTATATTCGCCATACTTGTGAAGCTGACCCTTTAGGTGAAGGGCTGTGGAAACAAATTTTTGTTTTGGTTCTCAACATATATTGCTGATTGGGTGCTCTCCTTATTGGGATTGAGAGTAAAAGCTATAAACAGTTTGCTGTACCCCTTGTGTGTGGACTTATTGAACACATCTTGTTTTCAATTTGTTGGATGCTTTTTATCGAGTCTGATTTACTTATTGTGGGGTGTCTGTGTGTATATCGGTTGTCCATGATTTGGTATCCCCATTGTATATTCTAATCAAAAGCAGTCGGATGCATTTGTGTATGTTGAAACATCATATTGTTGGGATAAATGATTATTTGATTTGGGCTTGATGGTTTCTTCATTGTGACATGCTAAAAAATTCTTATAGATATTAATAGGTGGTTTGCTCTAAAAGCTGATAATTCGTTGTCTGCAACTTTTTTAACAAAATTTTGTTTGTAGGACAGTTTCACGTCGCCTATAATATTTTGTTCGGGTTGTGATCAAAATGGGAAAGGGAAAGAACAAGAAGAGATCAAGGAATGACCAACAAACGCCTGGGGGAGGTGACAAAAATGCAGTGACTCCCAGCACAGGTGATGTAAAGGAGGAAACTGCTGTTAATGGCCCAGCAGCTGTTACTCCCTCAACAAAGAATGCTAGTCAAAATTTCAAAAAAAATGAAGTCCAACAAGAAAAGAAAGAAGATACCATTGTCAAAGACAAGCTTGCAGGGCTGATTTTTATGTGCAACTCTAAAACTAAGCAGGATTGTTTCCGGTACCGTGTCTTTGGCTTGCCTCCAAGTAAGAAAGAACTTGTTGAAAAGGTCAAGCCAGGTATGAAGCTGTTCTTGTTTGATTTTGATCTGAGATTGATGTATGGCATATATAAGGCCGCATCTACTGGAGGACTAAGCTTGGAGCCAGATGCTTTTAGAGGGGGTAAATTTCCAGCGCAGGTAACTTGTTTTTTTAGCTGTCCTCTTAAGACTTGAAGCAGAAATTGTTGCATTCTGGTTTACAAGTTATGTGAATTATGACCAAGATGAATTTACCATTTTAGCATCAACTATTCAGATGGCAATTAATGTCTGTAAATGATGTTACATCCCTTAAACAATAAATGTTTATTTGTCTATTTGTGCTGGGAATGGCTCGATATTTCTGCAACTGGATGGTGCAATTAATGTTTTAAATGATGCTACATCACTGAAGTGTTTTGTGTTTATCTCTGCTGGTAGTTGCTCGATATTTCTGTGACTTTTGTACTTAACACTAACTTACTATAATTAATTTTTGTTTATTTGATATGTATAGAGTAGTCTCATCATTGAAATTCACATTTGCAGTGGAAACGATACCTGTCAAGCATGTAGATGCTTATGTTTTGATTAAGGATCAATGCATGTTTTTGTAGGTCCGTTTTCGGATTCACAAGGACTGTTTACCATTAGCTGAAGATATATTCAAGAAAGCAATCAAAGATAACTATGATGGCAAGAACAAGTTTAAGTTTGAGCTTAATCCTCAACAGGTAGACATCTTTGCTTAATATTATTAATGAATCTGATTGGGAATGTTTAATAAGATTGATGCATATTTTGGATATAGGTGAAAAAACTTTGTGAGCTGTTTCGTCCAGTAAGACTTGATGCTCGTGGTCCTATTGAGATTCCACCCCCAATTGCACCGCGAGTACCAGTTGATCTCCATCTTACTCGGGAACTGCAACGTGGGAGAGCACCTTTACCGGAGTATGGCTTTGTTGGTGGTGATGTAAGGGAAGAATTGCGAAGGGAGGATATTATGAGGGAGGAATTGAGGAGAGAGGAATTGCGAAGAGAAGAATTGCGGAGAGAGGAATTTCTAAGGGAGGAAATCCGCAGGGAGGAAATAAGGAGGGAGGAGATGCTGATGATGGAAAGGGAAAGGGAACTGTTACGATATCGGGAGGAAGCTGCTAGGCGAATGGTACATACTGATTATGTTCCCCAGCCTCCATTAGCTGGATATGGGCTTGATCCACATATTTCTGAAAGGGATTTGCTCCGGTATGGGGCTGGCAGAGATTTGGCCCCTATTTCTGCATCTGATCCATATTTGGGCTTAACGGCCACAGATCCATATGCTTTGGCATATCAGAAGCAACTTTCAGGAGAACACCTGTCTGCTGGTGTTGGATTGCCCGAGTTAGAGTACCAAAACAGGGGAGATCCAAACATAGATTCTGTTTATCGGCAGAGATTGGATCTTGATTATCGAAAGAGAATTGCTGAGGCTCCTGCTGAAAGCTACTATTCAGATCCTCTTGCACAGAGGGATGCTTTACGTCGGGCTGACTTGGGGACATCTGTTTCTGCAGGTGCCTCATATGCTGGTGCTTTGGGTGGCTCTTCAACCCTGTATCGGTAGGCATAATAGCAGTGGTGATTCTGGGATTTTAAGTATGTTTTGTTTTTTAGTAATATTAGGCTAGAAACAGGTACAAAATCTGTTCTAAATCACATAAGAACGTTATTTTGTTTTGAACCCGGTTACCACAGATTTCTGCGGTGTTGCAAATGTTGGATTTTGATGCCATGGTTGATTTGCTTATGTTCCCATAGAAAATCTGACATGTCTAGGTGGTGGATTTTATTTAAAATGCCTAAATTTGATAATTTTGGATATCGGAACTCTAAAATTGGACAGGTTGAAGCTAAGAATTGAATTTTCAATGTTTCAAGTTAACTTTTTTATAGTGAAAAACATCAACCATGTCTTAAAATATAGAATATGATTGTTTGCATATTATTTCGAGGATGACTCATCATTTTTGCAGATTAGGTGGATGTAGTGGTATGGTCGCAAACGAGCTTTTTGCTTTTTTTTTTTTCGGTTTCAGGTTTTTTCTTGTTTCAAAGTTGCTAGTTGATATTTGCTTAGTTGGGTTTGTCTTGTATGCATAGTGTGAAAGGTAGAACTAAATAATTGACATGCAAATTGGCTTATCGTGTTTTATTTACTTGATTGGGTCTTTCCAGCTGCTCTCTTAATTGCTTTACTCGTTGCGGGCTGTCATCCTTGCTTCGTATATTGTATTTTCTGAGTATTTGAAATTTCTAACTAATGTAAATACTGCATACTTAACATGGCATTTGAAGTCATAAACTTACAATCTGAATGGGCATTATTGCCAATTAAGTATTTGAGTTTTCATACTTGTCTATCGGGGCATTTCTAACTGCAAAATCAGCTTTCAGCTATTTGATTGTGTAGCTGGGGGATGATGTGGGAAGGTGGTTTTGTTTCAAGACCTGCCATTTACATTTGTTTGATATTTTTCATTGATTGTTTGCAATCACAGCAGCAAGTGCAAGCCATCAACATTTTTGCCTTATATTTAATTTCTGCTCCTATATAAGCCTGTATTTTTTGTTGTGATCAATATAAGAGAGAACCTAAGTCTGATAAATTAACTTGCCCTTCCCTTACCATTCTTTTAGTTTAAAGCGTCATCTGTGAATTGTCCACAATCGTCATTTAAGTTCACCCACCTCTGCAATGCTGTCTCTGGTCACAATTGTTTAGTTTGTCACTTCAGCTATTTCTATTTGTGTGGAGGAGCGCTTAAGTGTGTTTTGCATTATGACTATTGACATTTTTTCATCCATGTCTCTATTATGCATGTCACAATTATTTGCGGAAATGATATTTTAGGTTGAGAGAGATTATCACTATGTTTCTTGATATTAAAATTTGTAATTAAAAATTTGAGTGTATTTGAAGAAAATAGAGAAAACAAATTTTTAGGTAATAATCATAATCACTGTGTAAGGGGACCTAACAGGAGAAAGAACAATGAATATGATCCACCACTTTGGGTTTTCACCTTTTAACCTTCAATTGCTTAATGTATGTATTTCTTAATTGTTATTGCAAGCAACATTCAAGATCGCTCATTATTATATTTACACTATGGCATTGAAAGATGAGGAAAACAACATATTTCTTGAATTGTTTATGCAAAAATTCTTTGGTATCATTAGATTTAAAACACATGATGGAATATTGGGGGAATTTGGAAGTTGTTAGCCGGTATTAAATATTTGAGTGTATTTGTAGAAAATAGAGAAAATTTAAATATTTATTGATGAAAGATTTGTGCCGCTAGAAAGGATAAATTTCTAATTTGACATTTTCAATTGTTGGGAATATAACGATTTAGTAAGGTTTCCAATTTCTGAATTCTAATAAAAAGAAGCATATATAAATGTATGCAAATCTAAGTTGTTAAAAAAATTGAAAGGTATTGAAATATGCAAATCCAAGTTGCTACCAATATAACGATGCACATGGATTGATTACGTAAGTATTGGAAACATAAAAAATATTGCTTTTATGTTTACAAAACTGAACTTTATATATTTTAATAGAAGTCACCAACTCTAAAGCATTAAACGAGCATAAACTTTCTATTGTTTTTGTTGATAAACCTCATATTGCAAACAATATGTTGTTTGAAGTAAGAATATATTGAGTTTGAATTGTCACTCAAAATAAATAAGAATGAGAACAAACATTAAACAAAGATATACATTGATGATAACGGAAATGAAAGTTTTGTAATGATATAAATTTTTTGCTGAATTAGTAGCACCAAATGACAAACATCGAGTCCAAGTATCATCACGAGTTTGTGCTGAAATGGAGAAAACATTCGTTTGTTATCATGTGGAAATAGAGAAAATATATAAAACTTAGATGGTACAAAACATGAGAAATTGATAAAACCCTGAAGAAACAATTTCTTAACACAATTCCCTGAAGTTGTTATGTTGGATTGGTGTATGTCATGGTATTTGTCACTATGATAGAAGGGCAAAGCTGTAAGAAATAATGACAACTTTGAAACTTTTCCCATTACTTAAATATGGACTCGCATGTTTTCAAGAAACCAAAAATAACGTGCCATATAAATCATATAATATCTTAGGTTTAATAATGTAATATAACTTGCTAACACTTGCAGGTACATATGATATATATCTATTTGTCATAGCAAATGTGGGCAATGTAGGATGAAGATGATCATTGTTGGAGCATTGAATATTTGAGTTGTATGATCAACATTGACACAAAAGATTACTTGATATAAATTCAAAGTATATAGTTTTAACTTGTAATTGAAACTTAACTGAAATGGGTTACATATAAAAGATTAATGAATAGATCTAGGCTAGATTGTGGAATTCCATTTGATGCCTTTTAGGTTGTCATCCTTAAATTGCCGGCCCTAGTGGAAAATTAAGATTTTGACGATTTTGAGTATCGACATTGACTTTTTGTTGACCAAGGGGGTTTACCTAAATGGGTTTTATTTTGTTGGTTTATTAATCAAAGAACGATAAGTGTTTAGCAATATTTTGTACCAAGTATGCACAAACACAAAAAATATGTATTCTTCTAACTTTTGACACCTAAATCTGGTATAAGCTTTGTTTGTACAATAATTTTTATGCGACTTTACATATATAGACTCTTAATGGCGAATATGGCACTTATTGACACATTTGTCTTTGTTTTGTGTCATCTTATCTATTTTATTTGACTGCATAGTCTTCTATTGAACTTTCTTGATCTTTGTTG
The DNA here is from genome assembly GCA_037957365.1 of Torreya grandis. Taxonomy (NCBI): domain Eukaryota; kingdom Viridiplantae; phylum Streptophyta; class Pinopsida; order Cupressales; family Taxaceae; genus Torreya; species Torreya grandis. Next base: position 5,312,972 of record JARHVA010000002.1, read on the forward strand.
ACTTTGTCATAGGGATTCCTAGCCTTGTTCTCTTTGCTAACTTTTTTGTGGCTTCAGGGCAGTTTTGGTAATAGTTCTGGTAATTGAAAATGTTTATGCTTACAAAAAGTGTCCTAGCATACCTTCTGGGTTTGTTTTGGGGAATACCACCCTTTCGGACACTTTATTTTATTTTTTTGGGTTTTATTTGATCGGCTTGTGTGCACCAATAGTTCTCGAATAAAAAGTTGAGAGCATTATATACACAAATCCCTTCTAAGAATTTTAAGGACAAACACCCACTGATTAACAAATGCATACAAAGAGCATACAAATATTTAGCTTATTATTTAAAACGTAAAGTTTTAAAGGATAAATGTAATTGCATGCTTAATTGGGTTATTTTTGAAATGAGCATTAGGTGGGAATTTGAAGTGGATTGAGATGTAGAGGGTAAGATCAGTGATCTTAACGTTGATCGGGAGAAGGATTGGGATGAGGGGCCACAGTGGTTCCATCGAAACCTAAAAGACTTAACAACTTGTAGTAGAGGGGTAAATAATGGATTAGGATTGAGAAAGAATGAGTATAGGAAAGATCATTAATTGTGGGCATAAAGGGTGACAAGGAAAAAATATGTGAGCACCCTTGTTGATTTCCATCCTTTGGATCCATATATTGGTGAGGACAGTTTTCATTTGAATGTTCCTAATAAGGTAGTAGATAGATCCTTTTTCAGAATGGAAAATACCTTGATAGGAAAATTAATGGGATCTAAATTAAATATTAATGTCTTTCTGAGTCGAGATTCTGAGAAAATGGAAGCCAAAAGGAAATATCAAGATATAAACTATGATCAAAGGTTTCTTCTTCATATCTTTCTCAAATCAGGGGGATTGTGTCAAAATTCTATTTGGAGGGTTGTGGTTTTTAGGGAGTACATGATTATTCTTAAGGAAGTGCAAACGAGGATTTGACCGAGAGAAATATAATATAAACCTAGTTCCAATTTGGATATCATCCCTGCCATTGGAATACTGGGAAGATGAAGTCATGATGGGTATAACCAAACCTTCAGAGAACTCATTGCATTTGATGTGACTAAATCTAGGAAACAATTAGTCTATGTTATATTCTGTGTGAGTGAATATGTAGATAATGTTCTACTTTCATCCATTAAGCCTTCTTCCAAGTATGAAGACTAGGTGCAATAGATAGAGTATGAGAATACTTCAATGGTGACTCACAACTGCCACAGATTAGGGCATGTGGAAAAATTGTGTATAGTCAAGAATAAGGAAAAAATGATATGGAGGAAGATCGAAAAGAGCATTCAACACAACCTACATGATAAAAAAGAAAAGGTAGGCATTAACTTGAAGAAAGTATAAAAAGGAAATCTCAATAGTAGGCAACAAGTAAAGGAGTAGGGCAAGGATTATTATAGATCAACATAAGTTCAGATAATGCAAATAAATTAAGGAACTAGTTCCAAGATAAATCAAGACCAAGAAAATGAGTATTAGTGGGAAGGGGAACATAATGAACTTCGAGACATACATCAGCCAAGGAATCAAATTGGAGAAGAGGAGAAAGAAGATAAACAATTAGAGGACAACACATACCTTGAAGAGAAGTACTCGAAAAAAGAGGAGGAAGGGGAGATACACATAAAACGTAAGCACAAATATAACCATGATTCTCCCCTCTTTTGCTCATCTTTGAATGTTGCTCTGGAGGAAAAGGAAGAAGATAGAAACTCCCAAGTTGTAGAACAACCCTTGGATTTAGATTCAACATGTGACCTTATGTTGGAAATGGAAGAGGTGATACCATGGTCCCTGGATTAACCCTTAGAGCAAGAGATGGCCTCTCCTTCAACAATCATGAAACATAGTATTGAACAATCATTTGTAAGATTAACAAGACATGCCAAAAAGTTTGTTGACCTAGAAGTGGAAGTTAAGAGAGGAACACTGAATCATAAAGAAATTCGAAATAGGGAAATAGTGAAAGATGTAGCTAATGGGAACCAATTGGAACTAAGTGGATCTAAAGGATTAGAAAAACATCACAAATGAATATCACATCAGAGAATATAAGTGTTGAAAGCCCATATAAACATATGATAGTAAGAAGTCTCAGGAAAGATCATTGACTTGGTTTTTTGCGCTCCAAGAAATCAAAATTTCTAAAAATGGTGTCACTGAAACCATAAATAAAATATGGAATAAAGCATCTTTTATTGGAGTAAATATCAGTAGGTGCCTCGGGAGGGTTAACAACTCTTTGGGACCCTCAGGGTGCAGAAGGAGAAATCTTGATTAAAAATCACCTTCATTTGGCAATATCATTCACAAACAAACATGATAACTTTGTATGGAATATGTCTAATATTTATGCTCCTAATTATTGTATATGAAGAATAATTTATATAAGGAACTGAAATATTTTATAAGATCTTACAAATATTTTAGATGGATGTTGGTGGGTGATTTTAACACTCCTCTCTCTCTCTTTTGGAAAATAAGGGGGGTATTTAAGACTTCACCGAAAAGATGGAAGACCTAGAAAGTTTTATTTCAAATTGTGGCTTCTGGATTTAAAGTTTAAGGGGATCACACTTCACATGGAAGAATAAAATACAATCTTATTCAGGGCATTTTGGATAGATTTCTTGTCGAGGATCATTAGCTTATCTCTCAAAATTGTTGTCTTTCTTCACTACCTAGAATATGATCAAATCACAACCCACACTTGATTAAATTGGATTTGTATTCTAAGAGAAAAATACTCTGTTTAGCTTTGAAAATATGTGGCTTCTTTATTTTGAGCTGGAGGAAAGAATAAAGGAATGGTGGAAACTGGGATATAAAGGTTCAACTATGTTCAAGGTTTCTAAAAAGTTAAAAAAAAGTCAAGCAAATTTTATAAAATGGAACAAAGAGACCTTTCTTAATATTTTTAAACAAAAGAAGAGAATCATGAAGGATTTATAAAAAATATAAAAATAGGTTCAAACTAATGGCATGGATCATGATTTATTTAACAAATAAAAATGTTGCTTAGGGATTTCCACTCCCTTGTCGCGAAGGATGAAACCTTCTGGAGAGAAATTGAGAGCCTTATGGTTGTTGGAAGGTGATGCAAACACTGGCTCTTTCATATTTCAACTGAGTAGATGCACAAAGGTGAGGGACAAAAAAAAATGATACAATGAAAAATACAAAGCATTTTTTGTAAAGGGAGTACGCCCTTTTGAAAAGGGCGTACACCCTTCTTTAAAAAAAAAATCAATGCAAAAATGATAGTGGATCGGTCTCGACCCTGCAAAGGGCGTACACCCTTTTTAGACCACATTTTTTTTTTTTTGCAATTCGAGCTACATTGAAAGACATGTATATATATTTTTTGATGTTACAATTAGAGGTGGTTGTATAAGGGTATTAGAGGATATATTTAGTAAAATAAATGTTAAGTATAAGTTTACATGTAATTTTATATTACATTTTATATTCTTGTAATATAAAATTAAATGTAAAGTTATAATTTTATTTTATTTTACTAAATATAAAAAATTAGGGCCACTCAACATCTTCTAAAATTGATTAGAGAGTTGTAGGAGTTACTATTTAGAAGCTAGTTTTTCAAATTTTATTTCAGTCAATACTTAATTTTTAGAATTTTAGGATCAGAAGATAGAATGAGAAATAAGGCGATACAGATAAATAGGGAGAAGTTATCAAAACATTCACTCATGTCTTTAGTTGCCATAACTGATCTCATTCATTGGTTATGCTTGTTCTTGGTTGTCCTTGTCTCAATCTAGTTTTCCTCTTTTGATGAGGTCTTAATAGTCACTTTGTATATGTACCTATTCTTTTTACATCTTCAAAGCACTAAATAGTCACTCATGTCTTTAGTTGCCATAACTGATCTCATTCATTGGTTATGCTTGTTCTTGGTTGTCCTTGTCTCAATCTAGTTTTCCTCTTTTGATGAGGTCTTAATAGTCACTTTGTATATGTACCTATTCTTTTTACATCTTCAAAGCACTAAATAGTCACTCATGTCTTTAGTTGCCATAACTGATCTCATTCATTGGTTATGCTTGTTCTTGATTGTCCTTGTCTCAATCTAGTTTTCCTCTTTTGATGAGGTCTTAATAGTCACTTTGTATATGTACCTATTCTTTAGTTGCCATATTGATCTCATTCATTGGTTATGCTTGTTCTTGATTGTCCTTGTCTCAATCTAGTTTTCCTCTTTTGATGAGGTCTTAATAGTCACTTTGTATATGTACCTATTCTTGATAGTCCTTGTCTCAATCTAGTTTTCCTCTTTTGATGAGGTCTTAATAGTCACTTTGTATATGTACCTATTAGAGAGTTGTAGGAATTACTATTTAGAAGTTAGTTTTTCAAATTTTATTTCAGTTAATACTTAGTTTTCAGAATTTTAAGATCAGAAGATAGAATGAGAAATGAGGTGATGCAGATAAATGGGGAGAAGTTATCAAAACATTCACTCATGTCTTTAGTTGCCATAACTGATCTCATTCATTGGTTATGCTTGTTCTTGATTGTCCTTGTCTCAATCTAGTTTTCCTCTTTTGATGATTTCTTAATAGTCACTTTGTGTATGTACCTATTCTTTTTACATCTTCAAAGCACTTGATTATGGATTTAACCTCTTTGAGGACACTTACTTTTGTCAACTATCTCATTGCATTCCTTACTCTCACAAACTTCCCATTATGCTCCCACTACCTTCTTGTTAGGCTTTACACACTCAGGTCTCAAGGACCCAAAAAAGAACTGGGTATTAAGAACTCATCTTTAGTCCTAAATGATCTTAAATAGTCACGTTCCATCTGTTTTAACTCCTTTCAATTCTTGGATCACAACTTACCATTCATTTCTTCTCACCAAGCTTACTAGGTCTTTTCAAAGCTTGTAGCCATCTTTTCGGTATTTTCCATTTGATTGGTCAACCTATCATCTTATCTAAAGTTCTTAAAATACCTTAGGACATACTTTACCACCCTTCAACTGCCCCTAAATTTACAAAAACCTTCTCTTCCTCTAATTGTCTTTTCTCTCATTAAGATAGGCCTAATTAGGCCTTTTAGGTCTCCTTAACAGACACAATCAAATTTTCTGTACGGATAAAGACTGTACAAACCTAAAACCCATCAAATATCCTTCACCATGTCAAGATCAACCAAACTAGCAATTTTTACCCCTTTTCGACGGTGAAAACTCTTTATAATGGCTGCACAGACCCATGAGCACTTTAAATTCCATAACTTGGGATACACAATGTTTCAAATAGTCAAATCATTTGGATTAGGTCTGTATTCATTCCCTTCTTATTTTTCATTAGTCTAGAGTCCTTGTTCCACTTGTCACTTAGTCAAAACAACAAATATACAACTAATTGTGCATACCTTGATGACTATGCAGGGTGTAGGCAGACAATAGGGGTTTCTTGAGTACCAAAAGGGTTATCTTACCCTTGATCCTTATTCTTTAACATGTCAATTCCTCCTAACACTTTTTCATTCTTTTATTTGTGCCTTAACAATATCTTGCAAGGATTATATACTCAAATAGGGTGTTCACAGTCATAAAGCTACAATGAAGCTATAGGAATCAAGGGTTGTATGGTGAAAACTTACGAACTAGGGTTATTATTATTTAATTTCATTCCCAGTCCTTATTATCTCTTCCATTCATGCCAAGAATATATTAATTTTATGCCCATTCCTTGGTCAACATATAAATCTTTTTCATTCCTCTAAAACATGGTTTTTTCTTAACTGAGAAACAAGGTTTGAGAGTTACAATAGACTTGTCACATGTCTATGACCTGTATAATGTCCTTTCAGTCTTTATTTGAACACAAGCATCTTTCAATCACCATACTCTATTATCATCACTTTCTCAACCTTCACTTACATATGTGGCACTCAACACACAAACAAGGTCTCATTGACTACACAACATGGTTCTCTCCTTATGAAAACCGTGTCTATAGATTATCCCCTTGTATTCAAATAAAAAATCTTTATCTCTACAGGGACTACACATGCATATCTCAATCATCATCTCTTCACATATATATTTGATGTCTTAAAGACCCAAGGATTGCCTCATTCTATGACTGTGACAACAACCTACAAGGCCTAATGGAGTCAATGGTCCATTATACTCTCAGTCATACCTTGTTTCTTATGTTATCACAACTACTTGAGGGTTTTTACTTTCTCAAATTATAGAAGGATATATGCCACACTAAACTCCAACTTTGTTCCATACAAGACATTCCATTATCTTCTTTTTAAGACTACAACCTACATTCCTTCTTGGTTGTCTCCACCAATCATCAATAGCCTAAAAATTCACATAAATATGAACAAATACACAGCCTTAAGGGCCTTCAAGTTCAATATACATGATTCATAACACTCAATACAGTTAAGAACATCAACTCATATGCTTCTTTATTCATTGTGTTCAACAAAACATACAATTTTGATCCATTTGGACTCTGTTATCATTCATGAGGAGTATTATACAATTTATTCATTCTCAGACTCTCCTCTCTCTTATTTTAGATTTATTCTCCTCTCTATGCCAACCTCTCTCCAAAATGACTCTTTTTCCCCCTTTTTAATGTAGGATCTTTGGTTGGTTATACCAACTTCTTTTTCATAACTACCTCAACATGCGGTTTTGGAACTCATGACTAAAGTTAACTTTTCCCCTTATAACCATGGACATATATATGTCTTATAACACTTATTATAGAGATTTATTATCCTTTACAACAATATTCCCTCTTGACCACCTTTGTATCATGCTTGGGCCATTCTAGACTTAGTGACAACATTTGAATTTTCAAATTGTTGCATTTGGAGGGAAACTTCAATCACTCACCTAAACTTATTCTTATGACTCAAAGGACTCCAAATAACATTAAAGACATGAATGGACCTTGAAATGTCTCTTGACACACACTAACTCCAAGATTGACCCACTTTTATCCACTAATTACCAAAACATGAAATCTTACAACTTTAGCTTGATGCTCTTGCATCATAAGGTTATAAATCATGTTATGTATGTAATAGATCTAGATACCATTAAGGTTTACATGTACATTTTACCTACTTAAGTGTTCCCTATCTACTTTATGTACTTGAGTATGCTCTACCTGATTAAATAATTGAACCATGGCTTGATCTCAAGGAGTTTGCTATCTTTGCCTTGGAATCTTCTTAACAACCTTGTCCTCAACTTAGAAAATGAACTTTAATTAATGGGTATATCAATATGCATAAATGAATAGCCTTTAACATGCAACCTATAACATATATATAATAATGATATAGTCCTTTATACATTACATCTACCACATACATGGTACTACATGTAGGTATTCAATCACTCATACATGACATCTTCATGTGGTCATGATATGGTCACTCAAATTGGACATGAATGCAACTAATAACCCTAGTGCACCCCATTTACACCTAAACCATTAACCCCAAACCCCAAACCCCTAAACCTAAACACTAAACCTTAAACCCTAAACATTGAAAACTAAACCCTAAACCCCAAATGCTAAGCCATAAACCTTGAACTATGAACACTAAATAATATACCTAAACCCTAGACCTTAAGCCCTAAAATTTGAACCCTTAACCCTAACACATTATCCCTAAACCAAAAAAAATAGTCCATAAATCCTAAACTATAGACCCTAAACATATAAACTTTAAACATTAAACCTATACTTTATACCTTAGACCCAAAACCCTAAAACCTAAATGTAAGCCCTTAGCCCTAAACCCCAAAACCATAAACCTAAAATACTAAACACTAAAACCTAAATTTAAGCCCTTCACCCTAAACTCCAATCCTAAAACCATAAACCATAAGTCATAAACCTTAAACATTAACTCCTAAACTAAAAATTGTAAACCCAAATTGAAAATAAAAAACCCAAAACCTTAAACACTAAACCTAGATCCCTAAACCCTTAACCTTAAACCCTAAACCTAAAACCCCAAACCCCAAACCATAAAATCTAAACCATAAACACTAAACCCCAAACCCTAAACCCTAAACCCTAATCCCTAAATCCTAAATCCCAAACCCTAAATACTAAACACTAATTTCCAAAGCCCAAACACTCAACCAAACCCTTAAGACTAAAATGCAAAACCTTACACCCTAAACCCTAAACCCTAAGTGTGAAACCATAAACCCTAAACCCTAATCCCAAACACCAAACCCTGAACCCTAAAAGCTAAAATCTTGGTCTCTTGAGCCATAAAGTATAAATCCCAAACCATTAGAATAAATATAAATTATAAGCCCTAAGTCCTAATCCCTAAGCCATAACATTGAAATTGAACCCTAAACACTAATCTCTATACACTAAACCCTAAGCTATAAATCTTGAACCATCAACCATGAACCTTAAACCTTAAATTTTTATAAATTAAGATCATTAAAAGATTATTATAAAGCTTTATTAAGATGTTTGGAAATTATCTCTAAGGATAAGAAACAAATTTCCTTTATTGCTTTCTTAAGAATTAGAATTCAATGGAAACTCTACTCTTTAAGTTCGAATGGCCTAATCTGGTTACTTAGAAGGATATTGACTTGGCTTAACTATCAAATGCTTTGACTCACTTTACTTGTAAGTATTCTATAGTGTTTACATAATAACATTGGACCTTCATAATATGTTTATACTCAATCAATAAAGTTGGAGATGTACTGTAATTAGAGTTTGCTATCTTTGCCTTGGAATCTTCTTCACAACCTTGTTCTTGACTTAAAAAATAAACTTTAATTAATGGATTTATCAATATTCATAAATGAATAACTTGTAACATGCAACCTATAACATATATATAGTAATAATACAATCATTCATACATTACATATACCACATACATAGTACTACATGTAGGTATTCAGTCACTCATGCATGCCATCTTCTTGTGGTCATGATATGGTCACTCTTATTAGACACAAATGTAGCTAATAACCCTAGTGCACTCCATTTACACCTAAAATATTACCCCAAGCCCCAAACCCCTAACCCTAAAAACTAAACCTTAAACCCTAAACATTGAAAACTAAACCCTAAACCTCAAACCCTAAGCCATAAACCCTGAAATATGAACACTAAATAATATACCTAAACCCTAGACCTTGACCTGTTAAACCTAATACTTAGCCAAAACTATTGACCCTAAACATATAAACATAAAACATTAAACCCTATACTTTATACCCTAAACCCAAAATGTAAGCCCTTAACCCTAAACCCCAAACTATAAACCTAAAATCCTAAATCCTAAACCCTAAATCCTAAATGTAAGCCCTTAACCCTAAACCCCAACTATAAACCTAAAATCCTAAATCCTAAACCCTAAATCCTAAATGTAAGCCCTTAACCCTAAACCCCAAGCCTAATACCATAAACCATAAATCATAAACCTTAAAGATTAGCTCCTAAACTAAAAATTCTAAACCCAAATCAAAAACCCAAAACCCAAAACCTTAAACTCTAAACCTAAATCCCTAAACCCTTAACCTTTAACCCTAAACCCTAAACCTAAAACCCCAAACCATAAAATCTAAACCATAAACACTAAACCCTAATCCCTAATCCCTTAACACTAAATCCAAAACTCTAAATACTAAACACTAAGTTTCAAACCCCAAACCCTCAACCAAACCCCCATGACCAAAACCATGAACCTTACACCCTAAACCCTAAGTGTGAAACCATAAACCCAAAACCCTAACCCCAAACACCAATCCCAAAACCCTAAAAGCTAAACTCTTGGTCCCTTGAGCCATAAACCATAAATCCCAAACCTTTAAGCATAAAATATAAATTATAAGCCCTAAATCCTAACCCCTAAGCCATAACACTGAAACTTGAACCGTAAATGCTAATCCCTATACACTAAACCCTAAACTGTGAATATTGAACCATACACCATTAACCTTAAACCCTAGACTTATAAATCCTAAACCTCTATCCATAAACCATAATCTTGAGTTTTCACCTATATAGAGAAATGAGAGGGGGCATTGGCAAAGCCATATCTTGAAAGGATAGGGGTTATTTTAACCTATTTAGAGAAAGGAATTACTAGGGACATTCATGTAAAAGGATTGAAGGTGGATTCAATATGAATTCCTAATAATTTTTGTGGTTTTTAATCAATGGGTCTATCAATATGCATAAATGGCTAGCCTGTAGCATTCAACCTATAACATACATATAATAATGATACAATCATTCAAACATTACATCTACCCCATACTTAGTACTACATGTAGGTATGTTGTCATTCATACATGACATATTCTTGTATTCATGTAAAATCACTCATACTAAACACAAATGTAGCTAATCACCCTAGTACACTCTATTTACACCTAAACCATTAACCGTAAAACCCAAACCCCAAACCCTACACACCATAAACCTTGAATTTTGAACCCTAAACCTAAACCTTAAACAATATAAACCTTGAACACTTAACCCTAATATATTATCCCTAAACCCAAAACAATAATACCTAAATCCCAAAATCTAGACCCTAAACATAAAACCTTAAAACCTTAAACTCTAGACTTTATATCCTAGACCCTAAGCCCTAAAACCTAAACTTTAAGCCCTTAACCCTAAATCCCAAACTGTAAGCTTAAAATCTTAAATCTGAAACACTAAACCATAAAACCTTAACCTTATAGGTCCTTAATATTATACACTAAACCTTATAAACAAAATTCAAAATCATGAACCTTAAACCCTAAACATCGAACCCCAAACCCTAAACCTAAAACCTTGACCCCTAAACTTTTAACACTAAACCCTAAGCACTAAAAACTAAACCTTAAAAGTTGAACCCTAAACCACAAACCCAAAACCATGAAACCTCAAACCCAAAATTGTAGACCCTAAATCTTAAAACTAGATACAGCCTAAACTTTAAAACCTAAATGCCAGAACCCAAACAATCAATTCCAAACATTAAACTATAAACTTTGAACCCTAAACCCTTAACCTAAAAGCCTAAAAATGAAACCTAAATGACAAGCACTAAACATACATTGTGGAGACCACACTACATAGGAATGATGCAAGCATTGGTAGTTTAGCTCAACCCTCTCTCCACTTTCCTATCATAATTCCTACATAAGCGTAAATATTTTAATGCAAGGAGAAAACATGCCATAACAAAGTCAGTGGCACAAATGCTAATAATTTATACTCATAACCCACATCATTATTTGAGAATAACTCACAAACATGAGAAGATCCAAAATGATCTAACCCTTTCACTCAATTATTTGGAAATAATTGTGTCTAGAAGATGATGAGGGTTAATGAGGGAGTTATTAGGGATAATGAGGGGTCTAATGAAATATGATGAAGGATTGCCTAGGGACGATAAGAAATGATGATGGTTAATGAGGGAGTTATTAGGGATGATGAGGAATGATGAGAGTGTGACTAGGGATGATGCTTGAGATGATGATAGAGTGATTATGTATGATTAGTTTTGATGAGTTTTGATGAATTGGAGTGTTTAAGGATGATAAATGACAATGAGGGATGATGAGGGTTGATGAGGGAGTGATTAATAATAATGAAGGATGATGATAGCTAATGAGGGAGTGATTAGGGATAATAAGGGACAAGGAGAACCGATGAGGGAATGAATAGGGATGATAAGTAAATATGAGGGTTGATGAGGGAGTGATTAGGGTTGATGAGGATCAATAAGGGAGTGTCCTATGTGAATTTGGAGTGCTAGAATATGACTTTATTATACATGACTTTTGAATAATACATGAGATTGGAATTGAATAATGCATGGATTGACCATCTATCTGACATTTGTTTTAGAGTGAATGGTATCTTTTTAGAATGAATTTGAATGGTGTGTTGATTTATTCTATTTTAAATGGAGTATATTAGGGTGATTAGCTACATTCATGTCAAATATAATTTATCTTAGCATGATTATAGGTAGATGTCATGTATGAGTGTATGTATACATATATGTAATTGGTATGTGATAGATGTCATGTATGAGTGGTTGTAACATGACTATAGGTATGTTACAAGTTAAATGATACAGGATAGTCATTTATTCATATTGATAGATCCATTGATTGAAAAACCCACAATTTATTTAAGAATCCACCTTCAAGCTTGGGTATTCAATCGATCAAGGCATACTCAAGTAGGTAAAGTAGGTAAGGCATACTCAATTAGGTGAAATATGGGGCATAGTCAATGGTTTAAATATATTATATATGTAACATGATTTGTAACCTTGTTTCTCATTCTATCTTTTGATCTTGAAACTGTAAAAATTAAGATTGGCTGGAATGGAATTTAAAAAAAAATTAAGATTGGATGGACTGGAATTTGAAAAACTAACTTCTAAATGGTAAATCCTACAACACTGTAATCAACTTCAGATGATGTTGAGTGGACCTAATTTATTATATTTAGTAAAATAAATTTAAATTATAAGAATATATTACATTTTATATTATTATACTTTAAATTTATTTTACTAAATATATGCTTGCAAAACATCAAACATGGCAAAAAAAATTGCAGTCCAAAGTTCTTAACAACAACCTCTAGTTGAAACATATATATATATATATATATATTACATTTTATATTATTATACTTTAAATTTATTTTACTAAATATATGCTTGCAAAACATCAAACATGGCAAAAAAAATTGCAGTCCAAAGTTCTTAACAACAACCTCTAGTTGAAACATATATATATATATATATATATATATATATATATATATATATATATATATATATATATATATATATCACATTCCCTTTGCAAAGGGCATATGCCCTTTCTAAAGGGCATACACCCTTTGTAAAGGGTGTGCATCCTTTATAAATGGCATATACCCTTTGCAAAGGGCATGCATCCTTTGCATAAGGCATACACCCTTTAAAAATTTCAATTTTTTTCCTTTTACATCTAAATATACTTTGGGTACAAGCTTGAGGAGGTCTGAACCTACTTTGAAACTGGTCATGGAGCAACCCACTTAGTTTCTAGGAAATTTAGGAGTCTTTTTCATCTTTGTCAACATATCTGATCAGGCAAATTTTATTATTTAAAAAAATAATTATATAGGTTTGTAAAGGAGAAAGTGTAGTTTTAGAATATATAATTTATTTAATGTTAGAATATTATTTATAGTTATTAATTAATTTATACATAACATACCTCATTATGGACTATATACATATTGTCACAAATTACCTTATAAATTTTTGAATATTAATCAAAAGTTAATAAAATTTATATCTGAACAATCTAGACATTGTCAACTATACTTTAAAAAAAAATTGATTTTCATGAAGCTAAGGTCAAAAAGTTGTGTTCGTACATTTGCAGTTTCAATTTTCCAGTTATCTTGACTTGTAAAATTATCTAAATAATAAAAAATTGATAAAAAATATTCTCAACAATTTTAGACTTTTCACCTATCTATATGTGAAATTTCATACAAAAATTCAAATTTTTACTCAAAAAACGTGTGTTCGTACACATGCACTCTCCTTATATTTTTACAAAAATTGACCAACCTATTGTCATAAATGCATCTATTTCACAAACTTTTATCATCTGGGTATTGAAAAAAATTATATATTTATAAACTATATTCAAAATTACACAATTAATGTTTTTATGTCATTATCAAATTCCTTTTTGAAGTGTCTCTAACATTATCTCCAAGTTCAACTATTATTAATTTTAGAAAAAGGTGTCGCTTTATACCTCCCTTTTGTCCCCTATTACCCTGCATCTACCCAACCATTAGACATGAGTTCTAAAAAAATTGAGGATATCTTTAAAGTAGATGGAAACCCGATCTTTGATATTAAGGTAATAAAATAAAAAGCTTTTCAGTTTTTCAGAAATCTTCTAACTAGTAAGGTGGATAATAACCTAGACATAGAGAAGGATATTTTATATTCCATTCCTTTTATTCTCTCAAAAAAGGATAATAATGATGTTATATGCCTTGTTTCTAATGAAGTATTTAACTATGTGGTGTTCTGCATGGGAAAGGGTAAAGTCTTGGGTCTGAATGGCTTTCTGCCTATTTTTTCAATATTTTTTTGAGATTGTCCATTTGGATGTTTTTGTAGACGCGAAAGATTTTTTGGTATTTAGTAAAATTAAAATATAAATAAAAAATAGGGATCAAAAGAATTCAAATACTTCATACCAATAAGCTTATGCAACACCCTATTACAAATTTTACTAATATTTTAGCCCTAAGGGTGTAGCGAATTCTACCTCTTATGATCTCGCAATAATAAGAAGGATTTGTTCATGATAGGAAAATCACTCACAATACATGAAGTTATAAAGTCAATGGATAAGAGTAAAAAGGTGAGTAAGATTATGAAATTGAACATGAATAAAAATTATGATAGGGTGTCAAGGAGATTCTCTGACAAGGTCTTGGAGAGGTTTAGCTTCCACCAATTTTTTTTAAATTTAATTGTTACTTGCATCTCTTCACATATGTTAGTTTTGATGATTAATGGGACTCTGATTTTTTCCCCATTGAAATAGGTTTGAGATAAGGGGACCCCATTTCCCCATATCTCCTTATTTTCATGGTTGAGATGTTAGAAATAAGTTTTTATTCAAATTTTGATATTGGAAGATTAAAGGGATTTAAACTAGCTTCCTCTATTGATCCAATTTCTAATCATTTTTTTGATGACATGTTAATATTTATAGAAATAGTCGTGAAGGAAGTGAAATAAATACAGAAGCTCATGAACTAATATGTTGAAGTTTTAGGGCATAAAATCAATTTGGATAAAGGTTAATTTTTTTTCCTTAACACTCCTCTAGAGGGTCATTTTTTTTCAGGCATTCTAGGTTTACAAACCAAATAAATATCATCATCTTATTTACGAATGCCTTTATTTAAGGGTAGAATGTCTACTAACATTCAGAATCCTTTCCTTGATCGACTTCAACAAAATTTATCTAGTTGAAAATGTTGCCTTCTTAGTCAAGTAGGTGAATTGAAGATCCTCAAAAGTACTCTTCAAAGTTTCCCTATTTATCACGTATTTATTTTTAGAATAGCAAGGAAGGTTATGAATAAGATTGAACAAATTCAATTAAAATTATTATGGACATGTACTTAAGAGAACCATATAATCACCTTAGTTTATTTACAATTTAGGGATTCAAAGAATGATATTTATGAAAAAATCTCTCCTGGATAAAATTGGTTAGAGTTATGAAAGAGAACAATAAGTGGAAACATATTTTAAAAGTAAAATATTTGGATAGTTTTGAGACTAAGAGATTCTTATCCACTGAATATTTACCACTGATTTAACCTTTTTAGGGTTTTGACTATGCAAATCCTAAGTTAGATTAAAGGGTTGAGATGTCTAAATCATTTAAATAATATGCAAAAATTAACCACTAATTTGTTATAGCTTTTGACTTATTTTGACTTTCTAAAAATAGTAATAAATATAAGCAAATAGAGACTTATCTATAAAATGACCATCATGAAAGCTCTAGGTTTTGTACAGGTCTGAGTGTCATCAATAAGGTCCTTAGGTCTAGTTATTTTTTGGATAGCATTGCCCCATCGAGACAGTAGCACCATGCTACTCTAGTGTCCTCAAAATGGTGCTAGTGTTCTCTCTGCAAGAATGTTCCTATTTTTTGGGAATACCTGCACCTATGTTTTTGGGTTTTGTTCCTTTGCACATGAAATATATAAGTCTGTATTATGCTTAGAATATCTGATTTAGTGTGAAAATCTTAATCCTCCTTGCAAGTATGGCATGATCTAAAAATATATGTTCATTAGTAGGATATGTTGGACATCTTCAACACCCCACTATGAAGAGAGTTGCTTACATACCAATACTCTGAGGAGGGATTAAGCCTAAAGTAGTTATCCCACCTCGTGCTTGGTGCAAGTGCTAGTAAATGCTAGAATGAGAGTGGTATTCAATGCCTTGAGTGTGCTTGAGTTTGAAAAATCTTTGAAATCTGGGCTTAGGGAAGTTTTAGATGGTAGTATGTAGAAGTAGGTTATAATAGGGATTAGATACCTTAATTTTACTCAACTTGTTTCTTATAAGGATAGGCTTTTGCATCCATTTTCCATCTAGTCTATAGAGGTCAAATAGTCTTGTATTTATAGAGATTTATAGCTTGTACAGATAGTAAGATGTACTTAGACTGACCTTAGGAGGGGCACATATTTTAAAATATATCCATTTAGGAGATTTAGTGAAAGGGACACTAGTGCTAAGTTGGGGACACTAGTGCCATGTCTAACTGGTAGACTACTGGGCATACTGGGTTGGGATTTGGGAATGCTATTCTGGGACTGTGTTTGAGATGAAAAAATCTGTTTGTGGTTTGCAAAATAGATGGAAAAGTGTGATAAAGGATGTAAGATAGGTTTAGGGCTAAGCTAGGAATAGGCTATCTCAAGCAACACTCTTAGCATCCAAATACCAATTTTAGGTGATTACAACTACCATGTTCATATTTCTTGAAAAATATAGTTGAAATTAGGAACTTATTATGGAAATGTTATAGATATAATGTGGGGTTAGGAAGCCATGCTTTATTCTAGGAATATGTTTGGTTGATCACCATTCCTCTAAATTCAACTAGTCCTTGGGACAATCTAAGTATCCCTATTAAGATAGCAATGGGAGAAAAGGCGATGAAATACATCAAAGAGAGGAGTTTAGGGAAAGATCGAAAAACTCTTGATTTGAATTCAAAAAATCTTGAAGATCTATCTTACTCAACTTCCTTGGACAAAATCTTAAAAGGTTTCCATATTAGCCCACTTGATAGAGAAGATGAGTTGGTGTGGGAAACAACAATAGATGGCAATGATAATGCTAAATTAGGATATTAAGTGGCTCTAAACTCAATTTTTGATGGATTCCATTAGAATCAAGTTTGGCATAGAGACCTTACCCTAAAAGAAAACTTTTCATTTTGGGTAGCAGTCTAAAACAAAATTCTAACCAAGGATAGCTTAGGGAAAAAAGGTTTCATGAATCCTAAAATATGTGTCTTATATGAAAAGGAGGTGAATCTATTTATCATTTTTTTTTGAAATGTCTATTTGATTATAAAAAGTTGAGGATTATTCTCTTAATTTTGAGGTTTTTTGGGTACAACATGTATCCATATTGGAATTTGTTCTTCAGTGCTCACCTCCATTTTAAGCTTTCAATTGAAGAAACTTTAGAATTTGGCCCTTCCACATGTTTTTAAGGGCTTGTGGTGGGAAATAATTCTAATAATATTTCATTGTAAGAAGCAAAGTGCTACCAGAGTGGGATCAAAGATCTTTGATGAAATTCTAGAGAATTCTTCTATGATTTAAAACAAGAAAATGGATAAGATAAATTAAATTGGAATCTTGTAGAAATAGATGGTAGAGTGGACATATAAAATAAGGTTGGCATAAAATTAGTTAAATGGATATGTCATTATCCATGTTTGGGCCAGATTATACTTTTATTGTGCCTCTAAAGGTAACCCAAGACATGCAGGTGGTGATGGCATTATTAGAGGTATCATAGTGAATTTGGTTAAAACCTATGCGAGAGGCCTCAAAGTTTAATTTAATAATTTTATAGAGGATAAAACAACTTTATGGGGATTGAAATTAGGTAAAAATATGAATATCACTCACCTATCCATTGAAGGGGTATCTTTTAATATTATTAAATGTCTTATGAAGGAAATTTCTCCAAGTTGGACCATTAGTAACATTATTGCAGACATAAATGGTTTACCAATAAAGTGTTTTTAACTCAACTTTTAAGAAATTGTTAGACATTCAAGCCTTGCCTAATGCCATTTTCCAATTGATATATGTTGAAGAGAAAAAAATAATTAAAATTTGGTCCCTTATTACTTTTTCTATAGGATGATGGCTTATTTTTTAGTTATTAGGTAGCTCATGTTAGGACTCGACTACAGAAGCATTCCCATTATGTTTTGCCTATAGGAAAGGATATTTTTTAGAGTCCTGAGTGTTGTATTATTCTATTTATAAAAGGCCCTTTTTATTACCATCTCACTTTGAGTGTTAATTAATTAGGATGGATTAAGACTAACCATGCTTAATTGAAGCCTAATGTTAAATCATATAGGAAAGGGGATGATATAAATTGCTATCGTAACAAGTTGATCATTTCACCTTCAAACATGGAACACTTGGGTCATCACTATTAGAAATTAAAGAAAGGAGGCAGGTAAGAATCAAGAGGGCTAAGTAATAAAATATAAATACAAAAAATCAATGGATAATAGAGATGAGGGTATAAAAATTATATGGAGAATATACATTAATATTCCAATGGGAGGAGATAGATTTGTAATTGAACCATCCTCTTGTGAAGGTGCAAGGAAAAACTTCACCACTTGGCATATATTAAGATAATATTTACTACTAAATGGGGGACACATTACTATTATAAGATGTCTTTCAACCTTAAAATACCATTAGAAACTTACCAAGGTGCAATGAACCACATTTTTCATGATATCATAAAAAATTAGTATGAACCTATGTGGATGACATTATAGCTATATCCAATCATCATTTAAATAATATTCATGACCTTTCTATCATCTTAGATCACTTTATTAATACAAATTTAAGCTAATCCTCATAAGTGTGTCTTCGGTGTTACTTCCATAATACTTCTAGGATTCTTGGTCTTACTACAAAGGATTGACGTGGATCCTTGTAAGATCAATGTTATTGTTGACATTCCTCTACCTTGATCCATTCTTGACATCAATAGTTATCTTTGGAAACTTTTTCAATTCATAATTTTGTTCTTGAGTTGGCTTATCATACATATTCAATATACTCCCTTCTCAATAAAGGAGTTAAGCTAGAATGGATTGATGATTTTAGAAAAATACTCTGATAACATGAAGAAATCCTTAATCTATCCTCCTACTTTATGACCATATTTTATTGATCATCCTCTCATATTTTATACATCATTTACCCCATTATTCATAGGGTAAATTCTTGCACAACAATATGAATTTAGAAAGAAATATGCTATTTACTACATTAGTCATGTTTTGATAAATTATGAGACCCACCACACGAAAGTGGAGCATGACTACCTTGAAATCTAATTTTCCATTGAAAAGCTTTGACACTAAAATATATATTAGAATACCTATGTCATGGTCCAGTACAATCTCCATCACCATTTCTTTTCCAAGGTTTTCCTACCTAGAGATCGAATTGGAAAACTGATGGTACTCTTAATGGAATTCAACCTTAAGATTATTACTAACAAATCAATCAAAGGCCAAGTGATAATTGATAAAATTATTGTTACACCCATACCATATTATTAATAAATTTAGGATACTCTTTGAGATGATGATATCCTCTTGATTGAAGGCATTGATCAATCTATTTCACTTAAAGACTACTTACATAATTTCACAGCTGATCTTGAGTCACAAGTGCTTAAAGACCTTGAATTTTTTTTCTCTAATTATAAAACACAAATGAAATATTCCTTATAATAAATTCCCAAGGTCACCATCAATTAATGTGAGGATACTTGGACATTCAAATGTAACAAAGCCAAGTGCCTCCAGGGAGCCAGGGTAGGGCATGCCTTTGTCGATCCTTATGTCAAAATGATTCCTTGAGATTTTTGATTGAATTAATGTATTACTAATAACATGGATGAACATGAATCTCTCATCCTTAGGATGTGAACAACCATATATATAGATATTTCCTACTTACATGATTTAGGTGATTCACACCTTACATGTTGCCAAATCAATGGCACTTATAAATGCATAGTGATAACCTTATATTATATCACCAATTTTGTACTAATCTTGATAAAGAGCTTGAATATTTCACAATTAAGGCAATTATAAAAGAAAAAAATTATATAGCTGACTCTCTTACATTTTTAGCTTCCCTATTTCACCCTCATTAGGTATTGTGTGATCCACAATTACTCATCTACAACAGGAAGTATCCTTTTACATTATTTCCCATATCTATGTTGTCACTAATCAATAATTCTCATGATACAAAGATGTAGTCCAATTCAAAAAACATCATACTTATCCTATTGAGGTTGATTCCCATAGAAATACTAGGCTCCAAAAGTAAGGATATAAATTTGATTTTAAACACAATATCATTTACTATAGTAACTTTAAAATCATCTTTCTTCGTTGCATTATTGAATAAGTTCCTTCTCTTCTTGAATAATCATGTGGGGACATTTGTTATGGAAATTTTAGTGGACATACCACAACCCAAAAATGCCTACATATGGGATACTATTGGCATATTCTTTGAAAGGACACCATCACATTTGTAATGAAGTATAATACTTACTAGTTTCATGATGATCTTATTCATTCTCCTCCAACTAAGCTTTCTACACTTTAATCTCCTTATCAATTATCTATGTGGGGATTATATCTCATCGACAAGTCACTTCACTTGTAATATGGCCATGTCTTATTTATTAGCATCATTGAGTACTTTACCAAATGGGTAGATTTTATGCCCATTGATGTTGTTACTGACGTCTCTATCTCCAAATTCATACTTAACGAGATCATATCTAATTTTGGAATTTATCACACCATCATATTTAAAAATGGTGGGAATTTCAAAAATAAAGACATGATGAATCTTTGTGTGAAATTTAAAGTTATGCACAAAATTTTCCTCACATTATCACTCTCATTGCAATGGAAAAGCTGAAATGACCAACAAAATCCTTACCAATATCATGAAAAAGACTATTAGGGATTCTTGTTTAGACTGTAATCTTTAGCTTTACCTTAAAATTTGGGTTGACTGTATTAGTATTCATACTACCACTAGATCAAATCCATTCTCTCTAGTTTATGGCTTCAAATCCATTTTACCACTTGAAGTGGAGTTACAGTCTTTGCTCATTTATTTTCATGGAATCATTCCCAATGAAGAGCTTCATTAATCCCACCTCCCTGCTTTAGACTTTATTGAAGAATAATGTATAAATACTTTACAACATAAATATCAATAAAATAGTTTAATTGCTAAAAATATAATAAGGTCAAAGTTCACACTTTTGATATTAAAGACCTAGTGTTGAAACTAGATTACACCCATGACAAAGAGGGAAAGTATGCCCAAAAGTGAAGGTGTCTTTACCTCATCAAGGACATCCTAGGACCTAGCACTTATATATTATAGATGAATGAAAGACATATCTTCAAGGAACCAACAAATGCTTAGTTCTTGAAGAAAGATTTTGCTTGACCTATGTTATTCTTAGTTTCCTTTTATTTATGATTTTCCATTTTATGTACATATTACTTTCATGATTATATTTAGTATATATTTTGTTTAGCTAACATTTATTTCATTTCTAGTTTGTCACTCTTACATTGTAGCTTAGCCTTACTCTATCTACACATCTCCAGGTTTCTTTCACATCAAACTTAATACCTATGCTTGGTCCTAGGGTTTTTTGTCTATTTTTACACTTGATTTTTAAATTTATGATTTACATGGTAAGACCTAGGGAATGATCTAGGCCCTCCTCACAAACACCCATCCTATTTATCTTTTTTTTTCTACATTCACTTTATTTTTTCCATCAACCAATGTTTCTTCTTATAATTATTTGGTCTCCTTTATCATTATATACACCCTTTGGGTCTTTGCTATCTTTTTTACACTTCATAGATTTATCTTACTTACACCTATTGTATTTTTTATTTTGTGAGTTGCATGCGAAGACCTAGGGAATCAACTAGGCCCTCCTCACAAACATCCATCATTATTCACTTTGTGACATAAATTGATTTTTTTACCAAGCTTATCTATGTGTCTTCTTAGAAAGATAATGCAATGGTCAAGAGTAGTGTTTTCCTTACTTAAAGTCAGTCATACTATCTTGTGGTAAAACTATAACAGTCTATCTACATGCCCTCATTCACATTTTACCCTCTTTTATGGTGATGTTTCATATTTACTTGTCATTGCACCATATTACTTAGCACATTTTTTATGATTGGAGTGATGTAATTGTTCTTTGATCATCTTTGTGAATTCTTATATTTTTTTCACTTTTCTTTTGGGCTCATGAAGGTCAAATTTGAAATTTCACTCTTTTCTATGATGCAAGTCTATAAGTATTTAGTCATCTTAGTCTTTAGGTTCTCATCTCTTATGATAGTCATATTTAGCACTCATGTTGATTTTTCAAAATCCCTATGGAAGAGGAAAACAAAAAAATCCAAAAAAACTAAAATATAAATCATAAGAAAAGGCAATGTCAAAATAAATTTATCTTTTGAAAATAAAATCACACCAAAAGATGTCATCTTTTTCACACAACTCATATCCTAGTCAAATCTCAAACTCCATAGTTGGCCTCATGATATAGCTGAGGTCCATTAGGGTTAATTAGGCTAGTAGAATGGGGTAGGAAATCTCATTACATTATTATCTATCTATATCTTCTTACATTATAGTGCCACCTATGTTTTCACATAAGTAACCAATCTTCACAGTAGACAGATGAGTCTTTAAGGGGTCCTGAGGAGTGGGGAACATGTTGTGAGAGGGTATGATCCTTTAAATTTCCATGCATGATAGCCTTCATGGGATGGTTTATATACTTTCCTAGTTATCCTAAGCTTATGTTTTCTATGTAGGATTCTCTAGTGTTATTGATGTTGAAACCTCTTAGTCTTGCCAAATTGATTTGAGTGTCTTGTTTCTAGTAAAGACCATGTTTCCCCCTTGGTGACACCCTATTTTCCATCCCTCAATTTTACCCCTTAATAAGAAGGTCCTTTTCTAAATCTTTCCCATCTTCTTTATTTCTTATTCTCCATTTATTTTAGACATGGTAGTATTATGGCAGTTCTAGATTTTCAATCTTTAGAATAGAACCTGCATCTTTGAGTTTTTGTGAGATGATTTATTGATCATTTCCTTATATTTATTATATTTATCTTAGTTATGTTTGGGACACTGAGTTTTCTATTCACTTTATTTAGGCCATTTGGTCCTATTTTTTATATTCATGCTTTCATGTTTCACATTTTTACGTGCCATTCGATCTTGTTTCTACCACTTTCACTTATTTGTTTGAGTTTGGTTTGTTACTTCTCTTACATTGATGTTTATATCATGTGAAATTTGTTTATTTCCTTCGTTTGATTTGTATTTTCACTTATCTAACTTTGGATATATTTTTAGGTTTTTCATTCGTAAGTAGCCTTGGTATTTTGGCTTACCAATTTTCCTTTATCTTTTTCATCTCCATTTTTTGGGTTCTAATTTATCATTATCCCTCTTATCTTGACAATTTTCCAAGTTTTTCAATCATTTCTAAGAGTTTTTAATTTTACATCCATTTATCGACCATCTTATATATGCACACATTGCTTTTAGCCTTATATCATTAGGGTCAAATTTTATTTATGTACCCCTCCATGATTGAGACTATGGTACTTGGATGCAATCATTAAAAATAAAGATAAATTAAGGTATGCATATGTTACTTTCAGTTATTCATATATTTTTAGTTCTTTCAACATATATTTTCAGGTATGATCTTTTATGTTACTATGTATCTATCTCAAAACGCCATCCCACATTACATTATTGTTACACATGATGAGGTTTGGGTGGGGAATATATATACATTGAATATTTTTCATTTTATCACTTTATTGATAATTTATCTTGCATTGACTTGTCAGTGATTTAATCTCCCTCAATGCATGCCTCAAATGGTTCATCATGAATGTGATGGGATGGGTTCATGGTAATTTAAGAGAATTGTTTGCATACTCTTTTTTCATAGCTTTATTACTATTAGTTTGACCTCATCCAAGTCTCCTTATATCTTACAACTATGTTTATTTTCTGTTCAAGTTTGCTCGCTTCCCTAAGTCCTATTATATTGGACAAGTTAATACATTTTATTTCATACTTGGCTTCCATGTACTATATCACCCTATCTGATATAATTATGATTATGGATTATATATTATGTACTTTATCAAATTGGTTGATACAATAATGTGTTAGATAAAATTTTATAATTGTATCAGCCTGGTCGATACCATTGGATTAGAGTTTAAGGTTAGTTTTGAGTATTAGACCATTAATATAGGGGTGGGTCATATTTCATTCCCAAATAGATATAACACATTCATCTACTCTTCTTGAGCCCACATTTTTGATCATAAGTAATTATTTGGGGTGTTACAGGTTTAAAGTCTTATGTTGGAGGTCTAGTCTTTTATGGTCTTTGAATTTCAATAGGATAACTAAAACATAATAGGCACACCTAATATTTGGAATATCAAGCTAAGGAATCTTAGGTCTTCATCTTGACATTTGAGGTATATAACCTACAACATATCTTGAAACATTCCACTTGAGCCAAATGGGGATATTGAAGCACGTGCACACACGCACACACATTCATGTTTACTTATGCTCTTCCTTGTATAGGGTTAGGGTTTCCATAGATATAGGGTTGGTGGTATAGATATAGGGTTACTTAGGATTGACATTATAACCTTAGGTTACATAGACCACCCATTGCTTGACCATTACACCAATCACCCTCTTACTAGTTATAAATTTTAGGTATTTTTGAATAGGTTACTGTTGACCATTTTTTGCTCAACAGGCCAAAAATCAGTCACCTTCTGCCCCTACTGTGATAGGCCATTTTAATTTTTCAATTTTACATGAATCTGGTGATTTCTACAGACTTTGTAGGTTCTGACAATTTCTACGGACTCAGTAGGTTAGTCTTTGGCGCATGGAGAATCAGTTCCAGAGAGAGTGCTAGGTTTTACAAGGCTTCTTCGAGCTCTAGTCTAAAGAAAATCACAAGAAAAATTAGCATGATTGAACCAATGAACCAGTCCAATCATTTGGTTCAACGCCTGGTTCAATCAGTAGTTCATCGCTTCATTTTCAGGCCTTGGTTTAACGCTCCAAGCTCAGCGCAGGGTTCATCGGCTTTGGTTCATGCCTTGGTTCAATGCCTTGGCTCAATTCAAACAATTAATTCAATGCTTCAGCCTTGGTTCAACAGTTAAAGTTCAATAAGTGGTTCAACTGAACGGTTTAAAGGCAAGTTCAAAAGGCTTCGTTTAACGGCATTGGCACGCAGTGGTTGAAGCGATGAACCAATTGAACCGTTGAACCAATTTTGGTTTAATGGCTTGGTTCAAGGGTGTGCCCTATAGTCGGAGGATATTTCGAGATCCAAATGCCCTTGCAGAGGGCAGAAAGAGCTTCAAAGATCCCAAAAGACAAAGACAAAGACCGGGACAATTCTTGTAGACTTTTGTCCACAGGAAAAGCCCAGAACAAAAGACCCACGGGAAAAAGGCCGCAAGGACCCAAAAAACTTTTGCCAAGGATGGTGACATCCTGAAAGCCATCAAATTTAAGAGGGTGAACTAGTCGTTAGTTTTCGAGTGATGACGGGTGTGCGAATGTCAAATTTGAGCTAGTAAAAAGGCCGTTGTTTTTAAATGCCCAAGAGCTAACCATGAAAGGAGCCCAAGGAAAGCAACGACCCATTAGAAGATCACTCTTGAGGGTTGAAAGAGTAGGAAGAGGACAAAAGGTAGAAAAGACAAAGCATCCAAGTGGCGAAGAGATGGAGAGTTATTGCAGATGAGCGGCGTGACCTATTTTTTATAGTTGGCATTGATGAGGGGACAAACGACAGTCTATTTATGGAAAAGATGGATGGCCATGTTGTTTCATTAATGCTTGAATGCCAAAGTCAAATTTGGGTGATTGTGCAACATGGTTCTAGTAGGCCTTTTTTGAGAAATGACATCAGTAACAGTGATCTTTCTCTTCCCGATGTGTTCAACGCACATGGGCCACTGGCAGAAGTGAGCACAAAAATCTTTCCCAAAAAGCACCAAGTTTCTCTTCCTCTTTCTATATATTGTAAACTTCTCTTTTGAGAAAGGATCCGCTCTCAGCCTTAAGGCAAAGCTCTACCCAAAAAATCTCTCAGGCTTTTAAGGCAGAGCTCTGCCAGAATTTTACCTTGGATCGAAACTTAGCATTTTTACCTCCATTCTGATTTTTGCATCTTTAGTATGTGTCTATGCATTTGATTCTGTGTTAAGTCATTTTCTTAATGCTTTTGTAGAATGATTTCATCATGTCTGGTGCAATTTTTGAGTTTATTTTTATAGGTCTATCAGAAGTGTCCCTAGAGGAGTATAAGTGAAGTGAATAGGCTATTGTAGTGTGTCTCAGAATGCCTCTAGTAGTTATTTCCTCCCTGTACCTCCACAGACCCCTGACCCATTGATGTAGAAGGTTTTCTCACTTCAGATGAAAAGTATAGGTGCTTCCTTTTGGTGAAAAGTGTATATTCAGGCTGGGTGGATCACATTTTCTGGTGTATCACCTTTTCTTTTTTAGGCTTAGGCTTTGTTTTCAGCATCTCTCTCTCTCTTTTCATCCCCCCCCTTTTTACATTTATTTGTTAGCAGTTGGAGAAACCAGGGCCTAAATGATACATCAAAGGGAGCTAGCCCTTATCTAGAGACTCTCCCCTCCAGTTTCACCGGTCCCATAAGCGAGAGGGGAGTTTCCATTATTGTGTGTGGAAGGGTGGGAGCTAGGCATCCTGCCCCCAGGTGCAATCCACTGCGTCAACAATTTTTGGCATGCCCGGTGGGACCAACTAGGACAAGTTGTGTCCAAAGAGTTGAAGAATTTTTGGTGTGTTCTTCAACCGACCAGCCTTTGGAGGCTTTACATCAAACACCAATGGTGACTACGAGTTAAATCTACTAGTTAAGTAGCCTGGTGACATCAAAAATCTTAATTTTATATGTATAATTCTTTTGCACAAAAACATGGACCTTGTATTCCTTTATATGACTATGATCAGGTTCTAGATATTTATGGATTCCTCTCAAGCAGTTCTCCTAGTTTCCCTGGAATGATAAGGGAGGTGGTGTTGGAGTTTGAGAGGCAGACAATGGAGATTAACAGACTGGAAGAGCAGTACGGTTATCAGCAGGAGCTGATGTATAAAGAGGAGTGTTTGTTTAGGCAAGCTTAGGCCCTGCAATCCATGGAGGAGGAGGTAGCAAAATGGAAAAATCCATTTCTTCAAGGCAGTCAGCCTTGTGTGCCCCCTCCTATTCTGAAGAAAGCCCCCTCTTTTGCACCAAATCCTTTCTATCAGATAGCACTCACCCACTCCAGCTCATCTGATGCATCTGCTCTCAATCCAATGCACCTAGCTTTCCAACATCAAAGGGCATCAGAGCAACCCCCCATGGAGATCAATCTTCCCAATTCTTTATATTGTGAATCTTCCACTGGTGGGAATCCCATGAACCATCACATTCCTCTTCTAGAGACTCTTTCGGTGCATCAACAGTCTCTTCCTAGCATTCCTCAACCTCCCCAAGTTTTTCAACACGATGTGCAGATTCCAAGTTGGAGGAAGGAATGCCAGGAACCAGCCTAGAGCTTTAAAGAGGATGATGCTGGTGACCTCTAAAAAAGACTCTTTTAGGATAATTTAGCCAAGCAAATTGAAGATTTAGAGGTTAGGATGAGACTGCTTCTTGAAAGAGAGATAGAGCTTCCAGACCTTGCGGAGGAGCCCCAAGACCTTGGACAAAACAAAGTTACTGCCTGTTCACAGGAGCAAAATTCCAATTCTAAGATCTTAAACTGGGGGAAAATAGTAGAATCATGGGGCAGGAAGGAGGAGAAGCAAGGTTTTTCTCAAAACCTTGAGGAAGCTGAAGTTGCTCCTACTCATGATAATGCTGACAGCCTCCAAGAAAAGCTCTTCCAAGAAGATCTAGCCAGGAGAATTACAGAGTTGGAATCTAGAGAGAGATTCCTCAGCTAATGTGTGATGGATGGCTCAGACCAAACAACACATTCCATGTCTGAACACACCCCATCTACACACTTCCAAGAGAGCTATCAAGCCACACCTGATATAGATGAAGTGCTGACCAAGTGGAAAGAGGAGAATCATTTGATTCTAGCTCAAAGATTGCCTCCTCTTCCGCATGTTTTCTCCACTCCATCCTTTCTCAAGGAGGAACCTATTTTGCAAGAGGTAGGTGAGGAGCAGAAGATCCAATCTGCAATTCTTCAAGACGCTGTCATGAGCGACAACGAAGGCAAAATCATCATGGAGGCTCCTTGTGAAGACCTCATCAGTAATGGAGAAGACTTAGGGCATGCATATATGCAGATGTTCTAGCAATACGAAGAGGAACAAAAGTAAGGTGAGCTCTCTCCCCCCTTGTTCGATGAACTTTCTTGTTGCATCGATGAGGAGTACGACTATGTTGACGAGCTAGAGTTGGAGGAGGATCAGGGGGATACCTTTGAACATCTAGAGATCCTGATCTTTGAGGAGGAAAAGGAGAGGTCTATCTTCCTAGAGGAAGGCCTTGAAGAAGAAAGCTTTGAACAAAGAGGTGATGTTTTGTGGGATGAACAATCATTTTGTGAGTCCATTTTAGACATCACCACAATCCTCCCTTCTTCAAGAAGGCCAAAAGGAAGCAGAGGACAAGTCTGACAGGATCTTTAATGAGGTAGAAGGAAACAAATCAGACCATGATGGATTGCAGAGGGAATGTGCATATCAAAGGGCTAATGGCGATGAGCCAACAACCATAGATTTCTTGGTGAAGAGCACCAACATGAAGGACCAACATTCAATAAGCCTCCAAGGACAAGAAGAATACATGTATGTTGGAGGCATGTTTGAATTTGATCCACTTGGATACCAGCCAAACCAGGTGACAGGCAAGAGGATCAAGTCACCAAATCTCCTTTTTGTTTAGCTACTTGCTTGCCACCATAAGTCTTCTTTATAGGAAGGGGACTTAAGAAATTTTCCCTTTGATCCAGGGGGAAGAAAATATTCCTGGTTAGCTGTATATAGTAGTTTGCTTTAAGTTTCTTTCCTGCTTTCCCTAAGTGCAGTTTGCACATGTAGTGTTTTTTACCCTTGTGTGTTTCCCTTTGCATGTGGGGTAAGAGGCTTCGTGTTTGATTCTTGGATCTTTTGGGGCTGTTGTTAACTATGTTCAAGCTGCATCTGACTCCGTGCCCAATGGACTGCAAGGCAACTAGTCTTTAAGCATAGCAGGCATGCTTCCCCTGGGAGTCGCCACTCTGTTGAGCATTTTTTGCCCAACAGGCCAAAAATTGGTCACCTTTTTTCCCTATTATGCTAGGCCATTTTCATTTTTCAATTTTGCATGAATCTGGTGATTTCTGTGGACTCCGTAGGTTTTGGCAATTTCTACGGACTCAGTAGGTTAGTCTTTGGCGCATGGAGAATCAGTTCCAAAGAGAGTGATAGGTTTTACAATGCTTCTTTAGGCTCTGGTCTAAATAAAATTACAAGAAAATTTGGCACGATTGAACCAATGAACTAGTCTAATCATTTGGTTTAATGCCTGGTTCAATCAACAGTTCATCACTTCATTTTCAGCCCTTGGTTCAATGCTCCAAGCTTAGCACAGCGTTCATCGACTTTGGTTCATGCCTTGGTTCAATGCCTTGGCTCAGTTCAACCACTTAGTTCAATGCTTTGGCCTTGGTTCAGTGGTTAAAGCTCAATGAGTGGTTCAACCGAATGGTTCAAAGGCAAGTTCAAAAGGCTTAGTTCAACGGCATTGGCACGTAGTGGTTGAAGCGATAAACCAATTGAACTGTTGAACCAATTTTGGTTCAATGGATTGGTTCAAGGGTGTGCCCTATAGTTGGAGGGTAGTTTGAGATCCAAATGCCCTTGCGGAGGGTAGAAAGAGCTTCAAAGAGTCTGAAAGACAAAGACAAAGACCTGGGACAATTCTTGCAGACTTTTGTCCACAGGAAAAGCCTGAAACAAAAGACCCATGGGAAAAAGGCCACAGGAAGGACTCGACAAACTTTTGCTGAGGACGGTGACGTCCCAAAATCCATCAAATTTAAGAGGGAAAAATAGTCGTTAGTTTTCAAGCGATGACAGGTGCGTGAATGTCAAATTCAAGCCAGCAAAAAGGCTATTTTTTTTAAACGCCCAAGCGCTAACCATGAAAGGAGCCCAAGGAATGCAACGAACCGCCAGAAGATCGCTCCCAAGGGCTGAAAGAGTAGGAAGAGGACAAAAGGCAAAAAAGATAAAGTCGTCCAAGTGGTGAAGAGATGGAGAGTTATTACAGATGAGCGGTGTGACCTATTTTTTGTAGTTGGCATTGATGAGGGGACAAACAACAGTCTATTTGTGGAAAAGATGGGCAACCATGTTGTTTCATTAATGCTTGAATGCCAAATTAAAATTTGGGTGATTGTGCAACATGGTTCCAGCAGGCCTTTTCTAAGAAATGACATCAGTAACAGTGATCTTTCTCTTCCCAATGTGTTTAGCGCACATGGGCCACTTGCAAAAGTGAGAGCAAAAATCTTTCCCAAAAAGTGCCAAGTTTCTCTTCCTCTTTCTATATATTGTAAAGTTCTATTTTGAGAAAGGATCAGCTCTTGGCCTTAAGGCAAAGCTCTGCCCAAAAAAGCTCTCGAGCTTTTAAGGCAGAGCTCTGCCAAAATTTTACCTTGAATCAAAACTTAGCATTTTTACCTCCATTCTGAGTTTTGCATCTTTAGTATGTGTCTATGCATTTGATTCTATGTTAATTCATTTTATTAATGCTTTTGCAGAATGATTTCATCATGTATGGTGCAATTTTTGAGTTTCCTTTTACAGGTCTGTTAGAAGTGTCCCTAGAGGAGTATAAGTGAAGTGAATAGGCTGTTGTAGTGTGTCTCAAAAATGCCTCTAGTAGTTATTTCCTCCCTGTACCTCCATGGACCCCTGACCCACTGATGTAGAAGGTTTTCTCACTTCAGATGAAGTGTATAGGTGCTTCCTTTTGGTGAAAAGTGTATATTCGGGCTGGGTGGATCACATTTTTTGGTGTATCACCTTTTCTTTTTTAGGCTTAGGCTTTGTTTTCAGCATCTCTCTCTCTCTTTTCATCCCCCCCTTTTTTACATTTGTTTGTTAGCAGTTGGAGAAACCAGGGCCTAAATGATACATCAAAGGGAGCTAGCCCTTATCTAGAGGCTCTCCCCTCCAGCTTCGTCGTTCCCACAGGTGAGAGGGGAGTTTCCATTATTGCATGTGGAAGGGCGAGAGCTAGGCGTCCTGCCCCCAAGTGCAATCCACTGCATCAACAGTTACCTTTGTTCATTAGTTCCTTCCATGTAATATCATTTTTATATATTTGATACACCCATTTATTACAATCTTTACAATCATTTATCTATATTAAACCCTAGTGAGAGATATACCCTATGACATAGGCTTAGAATTTGGAATGTTTCCTCTTGGAATTTGAGTGTAGATTACCCTCTATTATTTCTATGGTTATCTTAGGTCCTTACCCTCTTTCCCAAGTATACACATACTCTATTGTTATGAGTTTAGTTGATTACTCATATATTGAGAGAAAGAGGATAGCTATATGTCATTCAAGCACATGCATACATTTTGCTCTTCAATGTAATAACACATTACATCAATATAATCCCATTATTTTAAACATTAAAAATCTAAATGATAATTAACAACAACAATGCAATAACATGAAATATAATTAAATATTTCCAATTCATCACATAAACATAGATGATAACTAATTATGCCTCCAAAACTCATGATATTGGATAACTAATTATGCCTCCAATTCATCACATAAACATAGATCAGACATACACACACATACACACACATGTATATGTGTGTGTGTGTGTGTGTGTGTACATATATATATATATATATATATATATATATATATATATATATATATATATATATATATACATACACACACACACACACACACACACACACACACACACACACACACACACACACACACACACACACATGTAGAGAGGAAATAAAAGGTTTTTTGCTTTGATCCAGGTGGAATGTCATCTTGTACATAGTACACACACACACATGTAGAGAGGACATAAAAGGTTTTTGCTTTGATCCAGGTGGAATGTCATCTTGTACATAGTAATGTTAGATTTCACTTTCTTCCAAGTGTTGTTATGCACATGTTTAGTTGGTAGTTGTAAAAATTTTCAATACTCTAAGTGATATTACACAAGTATTGTTTTTAATTTAAGGACTCATTATTTAGATCAGATTTGGTGATATTTTTTAGGAGTCTATGCCCAGTGGAATTTTTAAGGCAATTGGTCTTTTTCTTAGCATGCAACCAAATTTGTAGAGGTCACCAAGAATGTTGAAATTTTCACTCACCATTATTTCTGTCATTGAATATGTTCAAGTTCATATAATATTTCATCACAATTTTCATCATTTCATTATTGTCAATATGCTTAGTTAAGTCATATTGAGATTTTCCCTTAATCTAGGAGGCTAATTGCAAGAATTAAGAATTTATTGTGCCCTCTTAATATGTTTTAAGAATATTTTTAGAATGTTAAAGTACTTTTGACAAAATTAAGGTTAATTTTTTTTTAATATATCCCATTCATATAATCTATATATTCTTAGTTAATTTTTGGTCTTCATAACCACTTCTTGGTTGACCATCTTAAGCTTTTAAAGCATGCCAAAGCATGAATGATGAAAATTAAAGGAAAATAAATGAAAAAAATAAGGATGAAACATATGTTGAGATGAGGAATAAGTTTTAAGCCTTTAATAAAGTATTTTAATACTCCATGCATGTGTCTACAATTTTTTTGAATATCTCTTGGTGCTTTGACTCATATGCAAGGTTGTAGGGGTAGTTTTCATGCATTTTTAAAGACAAAAGATTGGATTTTTATTGTTTTATAGGTGGATAAAAGATTATGAATAGAATTATAAATTAATTTATGTTTTTAAAATATTTTATAGTGGTTAGGAAATCAAAATATTCTTGAATTATTCTAAGATAACTCAAATCTCTCTAAAAATTGATTTTCAAGCTTAAAATTGCCCTAAAACCAACATGATATATTAGTGGCGATGTTGGATGGATCATAATAGTTGATATGAGGCTTTAATATGTTTTTTTTACTTACATATAATGGTGTTTAGTATCATCAATAAGACTGTATCTTTATGAACAATTGTTAAGAAGCAAGATTGCTCCAAAACACTTCAAAACCCTATCTAAAGAACATGAACTTTGAAAATTTGATATTTTGAAACTTTTTAAAGATTTATAAATCATTATTAATGATTTTTATTCCATATAAATCATACAAAGTCACATATGAATAATTTAAAAGCATTAAAAAATGTTTTATAGCTAGAAAATGGACGTAGATGATAAGCATGCATGAGAAATGAGCACCTACAGGTCTACAGACCTAAAAGTGCATTTTTGGAGTGTTTTTGAAATTAAAAAAAAATTTAAATGATTATAAGATGTATACAGAGTCCATAAAATAATTAAAAAAAATAATTATCTCTTTATACCATATATATCTCAAAATATAATTTTTTTTACCAAACTGGCATGCTTGCTGCCCTAAGAGAACCTAGAAACACAAAAAAGAGTATAACTTGAGTTATATTGATCCAAACCTAATTAAATTTGAAGTTAAGTTGGAAAGAAATATTTTATAATTTTTAGTGGTGGTATAATATCCATAATATATCTTATGAGAGATAAAATTTAAAATTAAAGGCTTGTGCATGCAAAAATATTGAAAACGAGTTCTCAAGAATCCGAAAAGTGTAAGAACTCAAGTTTTATTGATTTTAATTTAAATTTTTTATATAAAACTATTAAAAAAAAAAAATCTTTAATATATTCATGAAGGAATTGAATAAGAGAGATCTCTCTCTCAAGAGCTTCTCAAGCACTAATGGAGCTCACACCTAAAAGTTTGAACTAAATTATCATCAACAACCATGAAGGACAATATGAGAGGAATAAAAATATATTATATCAGGTAGATTTTTCATGATTTAACCTTTAATTTATGTTTTTTATCCCTTAAGCATGCTCATATAAAATTTAATCCAAAATAAGAATGTGAACATGGTCAAAAAGTCATCAAATGAGGAGTTGAAGTTGTGCATCATCAATTCATCATCATAATTGCCATGAAAAATAATACCTAAAAAACCTAAAGAAGATCATATCTTCCCTATACACAAAAATCAAGAAGAATAAGTCAAATCAAATAAGGACTTCTCAAAGTGGAGTTTCATCATGCAAGATTTTATGAGTTGGTTTAAGATAAAGTGCAGTTTCATCATGCAACTTGACATTAAAAAACCTAAAGCCTCAAACAAGGACTTCCATGCCCAAATAAAAATTTTGAGATATAAAATAAAGTAATGATACATTATAGAATAACTGTTATGTTAATGGAAATTTAACTTCAACTATGTTTCAGTTTTAAGCCTTAAAGAGGAAGAAGATGTCAATTGAAAGTTAACTTCAACTATGTTTCAAATTTAAGCTAGAATGAGGGCATTGATGACAATTTTACATGATTTACCCTCACTAAAGAGTCCTTTCAATATATGTACTTATTTATTTCAAGTAATTTGGGTATATACCTCTAGCTGGTTATGGCTCAACCCTATCAAATTTTAGACTTGTAAACACCTTCTTAAGTAATAAAGAAACTGATTTTACCTTCTCATATGTTGGTTATTGTGTCCAATTGATGAATTGTTGATGTATTATTATGATAATTACATCATATCCTTGATTTATGTCCAATTTTATACACCTTTATATAGCAAACTTGATGTTGTGCAGGTTGTAATTTGTGTCTCTGAGAATTTATGCAATTCATAGTTGTGATGAATTCTATTTGAGCTTCTTAAGACAAGTGGTCATACTTGTAAGTACTATTATAAGATAAATCATTTATATAAAACACTTATTTCCAAGATTCAATGGTGATTTTTGAGTTGTGTATGTGTGATTTCTCTTTGAGCTCATTCTGTGTGTGTCCAAACAAGTTGAGGTATTTAATTTTAGTGCATCACCCCATAGTTAGTCATAAAAGTATAGGAATCTATCTCTCTTTTCATTGTCAAGAAGTAGTTTAGGTGAGGATCAAAGTGTTTCATCAAGGGAACCAAATCTATCTAGAGATTTA
The DNA here is from genome assembly GCA_037957365.1 of Torreya grandis. NCBI lineage: Eukaryota > Viridiplantae > Streptophyta > Pinopsida > Cupressales > Taxaceae > Torreya > Torreya grandis. The sequence continues at coordinate 5,348,294 of JARHVA010000002.1, forward strand.
CTTCTATTATAGGACACCCACAACCTAGAAGTTAGTCATAAAATGAGATGGATGGTGAGGAATCTTGAAGACCTTCCTCAAGGGTGCAAGATCAATTTGATAACTATAAGATGAAAATTTTGATCAATAATATTTGGTATGCAAATTATACATTAAAATATACTCAAAATATTAATCTACCATTAAAATCAAGAGCCAATAAGATTAAAAATGCAAAGATAAATGAACATTCAATCCTAAAGCTAAGTGATCTAAATCAAGATCAAAATAATAAAAATACTAAGTAATTATGGATTGCTTATAGACTTAAAATTTCAACATGATATTATCTTGATTAACAGACTTGGATCAAATGGATTCATTGATTAATTGATAGATTGATGAAAGGATTGATATATTTGATTAAGAGATTGACATGAAGGCTCATGAAATTCATAGTTAGTTTGGCAATAGAGGGGTGGCTAATTATAAAGAGAGATAATGAAAAGGAATTAAAAATTCTTTGGAAGCCTCTAGATTTAGAGGTTTTTAGAGAAGATGGAGAGAATATAGGAGGATTCTAGAATTGGATAATTCTAGAATCCATTAAGAGCCAAACAAGATTAGTAGGTTGTTAGATGAGGTGATTAGGTGGGTGATTAGAAACTAGGGATCTAAGAGAGGCTACTCATAGGCTAGGGTAGGTAAGAGGAAATTTTAAATTCCTAAATATTAGATAAATGGGGTTAGTTAGTGAATAAGATGGAATTAGGTGAATTAATTAGGTTATAGGATATTATAAGGTTATTATGTGTCATGAAGAATGAAGAGGGGATATTAGACCAAATGGCTATAAGGGGATTAATAAGATGAACTAGATGAAATTGGCAACATAGGAAAGTGATAAAATTTAGATACATATATTTTTACCCTCTTTGAAAGGGCATTGTGAGTGGACAAAGTGGAAGGAGTAATGGTATTTCAAAGAAGAAATAAACTCATGGATGAATATTAGTAAAATGATGTTAGTGGAAATGATTCCCCCTCAAGGGGACATGCAGATAAAAATGAGATGGATGGCCACTCAAAAATAATAAATGAGGGTTAAGAGGCAGAAATAGATAAGGGGTTGGGATGTTATATATGGGATTGATGATGAAGAATATGAAATCAACATGACCAATGAACTACAATTGATGATTTCATTAGTAAAGACATATGAATAAAGAGAAAAAATGATAGCATTATGGTTGTTAACACATCCCAAAGGGGAATCAATTGTAACATGTTAATGATAAAATAAGTTCACAAGCTTTAGAAATTTCTTAGACAAAGACACATGCCAAGGAGAGTTGTGAACCAGGATGATTGATAGAAAAGGCCATGAACTATCGACATATCCCAAGAAAGGATGCATGCATGGGAGAGAATCATGCCAAAATAAGATAATGATTTGATAAGTTTAATGACAAGTATAGATCAAAGCTAAAGTCAAGTGATATGATGAAGGAGATGAAAGAGAAGAGTTGATATGATCGAGTGACCAAAGGGGAAGAATTGGACTACATTGCATCAAATCAATGAGACATAATGTGATGAATAATGAAAATGCCCCTAGCAAGGACACATGAAAGGGAGTGTGAGATGATAAAGGTATGGTTCTGGTCATGCCCCAATTGAAGGAGGAAATCATAAAGTTTAAACAATGAATTGACCAGTCAATGATAATATAAGATTAATGGAAGAAAAGATGGGTGTTGTGATTTATTGAGTCCAATTGACAGGTGTAGGTGATTAAATGGGAAGATTAGGGAGATGATTGTGGGGATGATGATTGATCAATAGACTATTTTATTAATGATTGATATTATAGTTCAAGGATTCGACTAATGTAAGACTTGAGGATGATGAGGGATAAGAGAGATGCGATGACAAATGGTGGGGAAAGAGAAGAGAGTAGCCAAGCTAACCTCAGGCACACCATATAATTAAGTGCTACCTACATAGTCTAAAAATACCTTAGGCTAATGTAGTTTAGATAGGGATGAATTGACTTAGATGTTAGATATAAAGATAGAAAACTAGGAGAAGTGATTAGATATGAGATGTTAGATGTTATGACATGTGTTTGGGTTAGATGATTGGTCCTGAATGATCAAATTGATGATGGGATGATGATTGATTAGACAAATAGGTAGGTGATAGAAGATAAGAGAAATGATGGGTGTGTCCATTATCAATCCATCCTTATTTTAATAAGGCTCATCATAGTCTAAGAAATCTGATATAAGTATTGTACTAGGAAGTATGCCCCATGATATAAGTACGATAAAGTGGATGTTGTGCCAAAGTGCATGATTATAAAAGAGGAAAATAGAAAACTTTGCATACGACACCACAAAGCACTATTATAGCTTTTTGGGCTCTATCATAGAATGCTAATTCATTTCACCCTTGATAAAAGAGAGATGATGCAAGACTAATTAAAAGATTAATAAAATAAGACAAACATAGACATATGCAAATAGGTACATGATGAAAGACATGCAAATAAGTCAAATAACATAGAGCCTACAAGTATCTACACAAATATGTGTCTTACTTGTTATCATAATGAGATTTGATGGGATGCATGATTAGGTTATAAGTTGGTTGAAGTTTGTCATGATGATGTGAATTTGGGTTAGGGTTATAGACTTGGACAAGGGTATGGATTTGGAGTAGTCTAGAGACTTGTATTAGGATAAGGTTATGGATAAGGACTTGGATTTCATGATTAGGATATAGAACAAGACAAGATGACAAAATGATAAGGCCAGTAGTAAATTAGACAAGACAATATGACAAGATGACTAAGATATTTAGATATGACGACTAGGATATTTAGGACATAGGATAATATGACATATGACAAGATGACTGAGGTGTTTTGGGATTTTGTGGATTTTTTATTTTTAGGGATTTTTAGAATATTTTAATTTTTAAGTCTTTTGAGAATATATATGTACACAATACAAAAGGGGTTACTAGCAAAGGGAATACCAAGCCTAGAAACCAATATGAAGATGAATGGAAAATGGACTTGAAAAATGCTCAAAGAAGTTGATGGATGAGGAATAATGGACTAGGGATTTCCAGAAACCACATCATGAGGGAACCAAATGTCCATTTACCTAAGTGTCAATTAGAGGATATACTAAGATGATTCCAAAAAATTTCCCAAGACATATTCCATTCCCTTACATAGGTCAAGACTAGAAGAGAGGATGGACATAATAAAAGGATGTAAAACATGATGGATAAGGATCTTTAAGATAATAGATAGAAAAAATAGATAAGGATGCTTGGAGGGTGATGAAGATATGGTTGAGAAGGGATATGATGGGTAGGAACAATGGAAAAGGGGATGGGATAGACAAGGATGACATGAAGGGGATTGACAAGGGATATTATGTGGATGAAGTGGATTTACCCCCAAGTGTTGAGAGATAATGTAGATAATAGATTATTTTACCATGATGTCAAAAATTGGTTTTCATCATGGTACTTGCCCAAGGTGATAAAAGACTAGTTTTCACCATTAGATGAATGATTATTTATTTATTTATTTTTATTTTTATTTTTGACTTTTGGCATCTCAATTTAGGATATGGGTGCGAGATGCAAAAATGTTGACACTTTATTGATCTTTAGCCAACACCTATTCTACATATATGTGATGCTAAGAGCATGATATCATTATTGGATTCATTAATGTCTTTGTGTCCTTAATTTAATCTTGATTGAGATCCCTCCAGACATATAGACTAGAGGTCTTTGTTATCACTTAGAGAGATAATATTGCTCAGGAAGGTGACGTAAGGTAGGGATGGGTTTAGGGTTTAGATTTGATGGTGATGTATGTGACTCAAATGGATGATAGGATAAAAATAGGGATGTGTGATAGATGATTAGGATTTAGGAATATCAATCACACACATCATTGGAGGTGTTGGACATTTTGTATTTGATTGGTGCCATATGATAAAAGACTTTAAGATATCCAAGACACTTTGAATTTATAATTTATCTTTGATCTGATTATTTGAAGGATTATCAGCCATTTTGATACTTATTTTGATAAGGATTTGATCTTTAAACTTGATTATATTTAGACTATCCTTTGGTGCCTAGCATTGAGATTCACCATAGGAGTTTGATAGATGATTATTTTGACTTTGATGGCCCCCTAATGCCTTAAAAAGGGTTTCATTAGGGGAAGACACTTTTTGATTAGGCTGATGATTTGACTTTTCTTGATTATGACTTGCTTGATCAAAGGTGATTTTATCATCATGTGTGAATTTTCAAATATGATCTTAGACCTTTGCATTTTTGGCACTTATTATGTTGCTGGAATAAGGGTCCAATGATGTATGTTTGTGTTTGTCCCTATGGAGTGACATGATTAAATAATCATTGATAGGAATAAAGGGGTCTATGATGGATGAAGGTGGGGGATATGGTGAGATGAGTTCAATGAGTGGTGATGGGGCAACATGGTCTTCATAGGGGTTCTTAAGAGACCCAATTTTGACATTGGATAAAATATCCTTAAGATTAACAAAAGGATCACTAAGACTATATATAAGACACACATCTAATGTAGGATTAGATTCACTCTGACTTTATTAAATGGATAAAGCTTGTAATAACTCTATTATAACTTCATCATCCTAGTTGGGATCAAAAGATATGATTTGTGATTGGTTGACATCTAGATTGAAGGTACTCTCAAATAGGTCTATGACATCATGAGCTACAATATCTACAAGGGATGATGTTTTTGATGAGGAATATAATTTAGATACTAATATTGAACATGATCCTGATGTAGATAAGACTCGTATTGACTCCAATGCTGAATTTGATGAGGTAATTATACTAATAGAGGATTCTTTGTCTACAAGTAACCTCTTGATGTGAGGTATTTAATATGAAGGATGACATAAAGATGATGGAGGAATGCATTTTCCAAAGATAGGCCCATGGAATAAGGAACCATGAGAGAAGGGAGGACTAGGATCATGGGAAACATACTCATCGGCAATAGAGGATTTATCAAAGATGGGGGGACCATGGAATATGGATGTGGTGTCTTGACCTTGGATTGGAAAGGAAAGGGCTTGATCGTGATCAAGAATGGAATCTTAGCATTCCTCTTCTTGTTCACCCTTGAATGTAAACTCATTTTATTCATTCTCTGTTTCAATGTCACTACGGTCGATGAGGTCTTGGACATAGTTTTGAAAATTATGACATAAATTAATGGTATGCCCCTAGGTTTGGTGATATATACAATATTGGTTAGATTTATACTAAGAGGTATTAGGATTGGTGAGATCAAGATGTCATATGTGTGGATAAATCATCATGTCATAGGTAACAAGTTGGTGGAGGATGGATTTTAAGGATATAGGAATAGGAGTATATGGCCTCTCTTCACTTCTTGACTTGGGTGATGAAGCATTAGACTTTAGATCAAATAATTATTGTCATAATTGGGTGGGTAGACTAGTATTATAAGAGGTGGATAGGATTGGATTCAATTTACAAATAGAGAAAGGAGTAAATGATGGGCAATGACTAGTGGATGAAGGATTTTAATGGGATTAGGTGGTATGGAGGTTAGGAATAGACAAATGTGAATGGGTGTAGACAAGAGGTAATGTGTCAAAGTATACAAGAAGCTGAATGCTTATTTCAAGGAAGTGGGAAAATATTATATCCCTATTGTCCATGAGGCACTTTTCAATTAGGGTGTCCAACTATGATTTGGAATCCATGGATCAAGATGCAAGAAATTACATATGATGTGGTTTACTAGCCCCAATCACTAGGTGTAGGGGATTGAATGGAAGATTGAGGTATGAATATGGGACATGTGGAATAAATTTGGATAAATGACTTATTTTATTATAATCTCAATTTTTACCTAATGTTGATATGATGTGATGTAAGATGAAGTAAGATAAGATGAATTAAATCAACTTAGGCTATGAGATAGACTTTAAATGATTTAGACTAGGTTTGAATAGTGAGCTATGATAAGCTCTAGGACTTGATGAGGGGATAAAATGGCCTAAGAGACTGATTTCAACTAGGGATTGATTGGATTAAGACTAGATCAAGACTAAGACAATCAAATTTTAAACAACTTCAGTGGTTTTGACATAGATAAACATGATTTAAAAAAAAAAAAACATATAATTTAAATAAATTACACCATGAGAATCTAAACAGTGATCATACAAAATACTCTAATTTTTATAATTGTAAATAAGCATATGCCATCTAATAGTCACTAATCATTATAAATATAAGAAAATGCATCATAATACAATCATAGAAAGTAATTACAAATAACCAGCCACTGTTGGTACAATACACAAACACTACTGTCAATACACAACAAATAGGTAATTATAATTCTTCATGATAATGTTTCCAATAATAAATACAATATAATATAATGTACATAAATAAGATACATGTCTCCCTAGAGCATGAGTTCTCTGAACTCTCTAGTATCTATCATAATCTCAAGTCTCATATCAATAGTAGTACTATTGTGGGGAGGGAGAGCATCATCTAAGAGATTTTCTACACCAACCATGAACCAATGGTACAATTCAAAAAACTCATCAAGAAATGTCCCTCCTTGGATGAGTAGATAGTGATGGTGCAAGAATCTAGATAGATAAGCAAGTACTTATGTGCTGTATGATTTCTAAAACTAAATATGCATTGTATCATAGAAACCCTATTCTATTGCAAGATATCACACAAACATGTAAATCATACTCATGAAATTATAATGTTTCACTAAACATATTTTGGCCCAAAATTTTAAGAATAATAAATAATAGTGATTTACAGATCAATCAAAATTCATACACACCACATGATCAGATTGCCTTCATCTGGCATTATGATGCTAGTAATCTAGTGAAGTCCATCTCACTCCTTACTCAGTATTAGCAATGTAAGATTAGTCAAACATAATTTAACCACAAGATTCATACAATTTAAATCCTATTAACAATCATATCACATAACACGCTAAATATAGTAGTAATCAAGCATACAATTATTTCGTTAAATGTACAAATGAATCATACATTATTATATATCTCATACTATAAATAATGACTATAGTGTATACCACCTAGGTAAAATACACATTTAACTACAAATTTAAATTACCATAACTAGTTTCCAAATCTACTATACCCTATGATAACCCATATTACCATAGTCTAATATTTTAAGATATAACTACTAGCTTTCCACAATCAGTTATATAAAGTCCTAACATATGCTAAAATATCAAAGGTTTTATGCACACATACATAAATTCCTACTAACTATAACAAAATATAATATTCATAGTAATAACCAACACACATACATTTAATCAGTCAAATGTAGGTGTGAGTCTAGGCATAATAATTATAGTATGTACCATCCAGTTATAACATACATTTATACTGTAGTACTCTATGACATCCCGTAATATCATAATTATTTATTTATGAACACAAATTTAAAAATAAAAATAACCATTCTTACAATTTCAAGAAATAAATGTATTTTACTCCTAAATAATAGTCAAGCAAGCATGGGTTATACCACCCAGGTATACCTTATATTTAAACTACATAATCTAATCTCCATAAGTAGGTTCAAGTATAGTACATTATATACTATTGTCACAACCCACCAATTTTGTGTACACAGTAATTGCTTACAAGTAGTTAGTAAAAATATTACTAGGGAATCACATATTTCATAAATACATTATGGTCTTTCATTCCAACAACTCATTCTGTTTCTAGGAGATTGTTCCATAAGGTTATAGTTTCTAGTCCTTAATAAACGTAAGGACTCATTTTAACCATATATTTAACTATAAATATAATTCCTATATATGAGTACATATTTATCATAACATGCACCATATGTAAGTACTCCAAGGATATATAAATACTATATCAATGTTCACTTATATGTCCTAATTAAGAACCCCTATGTTTTCAACAATCCTTAGAGCTTTCATGTTCACGAAATATACATATATAGACTATCTTTAAGGGATTTGAAATGTAAAACCCTTTCATAGCTTTTTTTATCTCTAACTAAAGAGATTTCACCCTGATATAATCAAAGTGTGTATAACTCTGTACACAAGTTCTCAAGACCACATAGTTTTGTGTTTTAAGGTTCATATATAAGTATTTGATAATATCCAAATCGCTCTTTTATGATACACAAAATTTTCATAAAGTACATAGATAAATGAATCAATCAAAGCCATGCCTACTCAATATTAGTTAAAAAGAATGGGCTAACATTATCCTAAAAATCTATTCAAGCCAAGACCCCCTCTATATGTTTCCCCAAAGAACTAATTTTACAAAAAAAATATTGTACCTGGTCAAATCTGTTTACATAGGGCATATATTTTAAATACATTTTAAAGTCTTAAATTATATTTAACTACAATATATATATTCTTTGATTAGTACTAAAATCATAGCACCTATACTTCACAATTGTTGAATAACTACAAGTATCCTCCTGGTAAGAAATACGAAGCTATTATTTCAACATCACTATATGTACTCTTACTTGATTTTGGATAGCTATACTAACCACCTCCGATTAACAAGTATCCAGTGGTAACTATCATATCACAAAACTAATAACTTAGATGAGAAACACTAAATGATGCATAGGTTCTTAAATTATACAATAAGTATGGCAGTTCAAAGTATTATAGTTCTATTTGACATATCAAACAATACTTATATTCATTAATACTTATGAGTAGATTATGAAACTTATTACAATAATGTATACTTGTAGCTTGTCATGCTAATCTATTAATACTCATAAATGTGTTATACCTATTAAACAACAGTCCTAAAGTATTTAGGTGTTATCGTATTAATACGTGACGAGCTATTATATAAAAGGGGCTCTAACTGTATACACATAACTGGGATGTAACATTAATATTAATTATGGTACATAAGTTTACATAATTTGAACATAAACATTGGTATATAGTACAAATATGAAACTATGGATAAAATTCATTTGGATTTACATTCGAGTGTATAGTAAAACCATCTTTATCAATTTCAAATATAAAAATCACACATGCATAAATAGTTCATAGTTTTAATGATTATATATATATATATATTGTCAAACATACTCAACCACACTCAGTTGTATGTCACAAGGTGAATATTTAATGATACTCTATAATACAATGCTTTAACAAGGAATAAATATAAAAATATTTAATTTTATATAATGATAATAATATAAATCTATTTACTGATGAGATGTGGGTGAGTTGGTAAACTGTCTTGGTTGTTCCAAGCACCACCTAGGTTCAAAACTCAATTTGGTATTGGAGGCTAGATGTGACCATTTGTTTAGTAATCTTGGGCTAGTTATGGCAAATTGTTTGTATTCTTGGGTTAATAGTGGCTGATCGTTGGTATTATTAGACCAATTTTGGCCATTATTGGTATTATCAAGCTATTTGTGGCCATTCATTGGTATTCAATTAAAGATCTAGGCCTTCGATTATGTCCCAGACTAGTTGGATCTCCAGACAAAATCTATTGGGACAAGGACCCTTCAACCTTGAGAATCAATAAAATAATAATATAACTCTATTTAATTGATATCATTATCCAACAATAAAGATAACATACACAATACATTATCAATATTGAGGATATCATATTAAAACATGTACAATGAGGATAACATAGATAACATACATAATGAGTATTTTATATAAATCATATATGAAATACTAAAACATAAAAATATATGCAATACATAATATTGAGGATAATAAATGAGTATTTCAGCTAGACACCTCAATAATTAAAACATACATAAGCAACCCATGAGTGTGATGTAGATTAAAAATGAGTATGAGTATCTATAAATGAGTAACCTATAGATGTCACAACAAATGAGTGTTTAATATATATATATATATATATATATATATATATATATATATATATATATATATATATATATATATATATATATATATATATGCCTCAATGAGTATTAAAACATACACTTTATTAGTATTCCAATTTAATGGTATAAGGTGAATCAATTTATGTATTAAGGTAGGCGCTAACCACTTTATGTAGATCATTGCTCACTCAAGAAGTTGCTATAGAGAAATAAAATTTTATGTGTCTGAATTTTTATAGCTCAGATTATATAGGCACATTACTATATGTAAAATTGGTATTCCATGCTTAATACGTAGTCTAATGAATTTTCTATAGTTTAATACAACATGATTGCAATGATTAATGTGTATTTTCTATAGTTTATTACAGTTAGTATACACTGAGTAATATATAAGGTGATACATTTTATTAAGAGTCACTACACATATAATATGAGTCATTGCAATCATATTATAATTCACTAATCTTTATTTACACTTTGCAGTAAAGATATTTCTAGAAAAACATAGAAACAATTAAAACTACTTAGTAGTAGTAATTAAATCATATAATTAAAGCTATTATTTAAACACTCTATAGAAAATTGTTGCATGTGTAAATAAATAAAGCATGGTGTAATTCTTAGCCACTAACCAACATGGCATATACATAGGAATTTACATGTAGACCATGCTTGAGGCATTTACTAAGTTTGAGTTCTGATCTGTAACTGATTCAAGCATAATTATATCTATATCAATAGCAAAGTAATAACATAATTATACAAATCACTACACATTACCATATAATTGAATATAGTCTTTTTCATGATATCAAAATAGAATTTATTGTAACACTTCCCTGATATTGATATCAAATTCTGTCAAAACCTCTCCACTTTTGTGCCATTCCTTTTTCCTCCTCTTTTGTGTTCAACTACTTTTTTTTCTATCTTCCTGTTACACCCCACTTAAACCTATTTTTCTTTCTTTTTAAAATGTGGCACTTTACTTTTTTTGTTTTATTCTTTATTTTATTAATGTTTTTATTTTTTGTTTTTCTCCAATTCAAACCTTTCCTTCTTTTTATTTATTGTTTTTTTCTTTTTCTTTTTCCCTTTTTTCCCCTTCAATAGGAAATTTCTAAATTTTTATTCATTTTAATATTAATTATAAAAACTAATAAATTCACTAATTTGATTAGCATCTCATAATGCCATGATGGATTAATTAAATCGACAAATCTAAATCAAATCTAATTACACTAATCTCCACAAGATTAATATGCAAATGCCACGTAAGATGAATTTTCATATAACGATTTAAACCATGCTATCAATCATGAGCAAAAAACTATCGAATGCAAACAAAAATAAACATGTTATGCTAACCATTTATTATACATTCTAAAATGTGCTAGCTGTTGTGGTGTGTGCAAGTTTCTATCCAATTTTTCTATCATCCTTCAACATCTCCATCTAAGTCACCCTCACTGATGATTCTCTCTCTCCATCAAGCTCTGAAGGATGAGTTCTCCTATGTCAACCTCACAACAAGAACATAGTTAGACCATAAAAGTCGTGATATACATACATCATAAAATATAACTAAATAAACAAATCAACATGATCATAATGTAAACACAAACACTAAAACTAACTCATAACAATGTAAACATGTAACCTGAGCAATATCTTACTATCCCATAATAACATACATCTCAGAGCTTGTAAACAATAACCAAATACAAATTTTTCAACTATAAATATCCATAGATAATTAGAGAGTTTGCTTAGCTAGGAATTGAGATGTAACATCCTTCCCCCTAAATCTAGTCATTATCCCAGATGACTCTTATTCAAACATAAGTTTAGAATTAAAAATATTGTTTAATAGAAAAATAACATAGTATAATAGTATCAAAACAAATAAATAATTGTAAAATTTTCATGAAGAATTCATCATAGTTTTCCCAAAAAGTACTATTCTTATAATATTGGTCCCATAAGACCCTATGTTGTGACATATTCCTAATATGCAAATAAAGTTTACGAGTATCACTTAAGCTGAATGGTTTTGTCATGACCACCTTAGGGTCCAAAATTGGCTAGACAAGTCTATATATTATTGGATTGACCACTTATAATACCATGAAGGGTCCTATATATTTTAGTTAAAGTTTCACTGACTTTATATTAGCACATGAGATCATCAAAAAATCCAAAAACAAATGGCCAGGTTGAGTTACACAAAAGCTTCTATCCCCTCTACACATCTCTTTAACTTAGATAGTGTTTTTCTCATTTTGAATAAAAGTATTTATGGATCTAGGTAATAATGATGTGCATAAGTTAATACCATCACTACTCTAGATATCTCTTAATAAGTATAACATGCCAATACTATCACTAATCTATGTATCTCTTGATAAGTTTGTTGATGAATAGTAACTGTAAATACTACATTTCCAATGTATACAAAATCAAAGAATAAATGTTTCATAGTATATATACGTATGGCCATACGTCTAAATTTGACAAATTCATCTACCAAATCTTGGATTTAACAATATCCTCTTGTTGGATCCAAACTTATTAACTACTAAGTCAATGTGAGACTATGTGGGATCCACTCCCATCTCTTAATACTCATGTTCCTAATTCACCACTCTTCCCTTAGATCTCCATGACCTAATGATATCCAAAATGTGCACAAGGTTCAATGAATCACAAATCTATACTAATAGATCATAGAAAGAAACAATATATGATAAATAATTCTAAATGTACAAACATACATATAATAAAAATCATATAATTATTCTATAATTGTATTAAGTTACCATTAGCCAAACATAACTAGTATCATATTTCACAACTTAACCTATTCTGTTATATTCATAGCCAAGATAAAATAATGTTAAAAATGTCATAACACACAAAGGTCAAGGATCACACTGTCTTTATAATCTTATAAAAGAATAAGTGAGACAATGCCTTCCTACTTGATCAGTTAGTACTCAACAAGTTAAAAGTTTATCTCAACCCTTTTAGACTAACAAAATATTCTGCACACCCTATACCCTACTCACTCTCAGTGAAGGTACATAATTTTTTTTTAAAACAACATGCTTAAAAAAAGAGAATAATATCAATCTAATCAAAGGTATATAATAACATAACAATTATTATCAACTAGAGTTAATATAAATTCAAGGTTCGGCACTCCTCATGGCCAAAGTTCACAAGTTAGATAAAGTAGTGACTCTAAAATATCACAAGTGGAAAGTATAGAACTAACATATAAAAAAAAAAAATCCTACATATCATCACATGGTAAAAGAAAACACCACAAACCAAGTTACCAAAATCACTACATACTTATCAAATTTGTAAGAGTAGTATCATAACCTACTTCCACAACCAAAAGGAAAATACTTATCCACATAAACACATCAATCCATCCAATTCTATAACTCATATTTTAAAAAAAAGTAGAAGACACTACCCCATGAATTCAAGGGAATATGTTCCAAAACAATATTTTAGAAATAAATTTTATAAAAGGGTTCCCATTTAAGGGAACATTAAATCAACATCATGAAAATATGAATCTTCCCAATAGCTTATAATGATGTCAAAGGAGATTGAGAGAATAAAAAATCATCTCTAAGCTAACTATGAGAGATGACACTTATTCCTAATTCGCATAACATAAGGGTACCAATCCATAAACAAACTCCAGACACAAAGGAATTATCAACCAAGACATCTACACTATACTACAAGAAAATTCCCACTACACTAGGTGGTACCAAACTAAAAATGGTCTTATAAGATTTCTCACTCCTAGGATTAGTGTATATAAGATACAAATACTAAAGAACATATTCTTAATGGAGAATCATCCCATGCTTTTTGAATACTCACAACACAAAACACAAATGGTAAAGATGACTCAATCACCAAGAAATATGTAATCATACTCAAAGTATTCAATCTAAGTGATCAACTATGGTAAGAATCTCTTGTTCATGACTCAATAACTATGCTATGTACTCACCTACCTAAACCTTGGATACAACTATCACCATTGAGATAATAAAAAAACTAACCCTTTAACAACTCTAAGAGGGTACAAATGCTCCCAAGATACACACTCAATGTACCACAAACATTTCACTATTCTCCTTTCTAATAAATATAAAGATACAAAAAATGCTAATGAAATCATTAGGTCCTAGAGTTTGAGCCATAGCTCTGATACCACATGTAACAACCTCATTGGGTTTGAGATAGATAAATGTGATTTTTTTAAAATAACATATACTTTAAATAGATCACACCATGAGAATATAAGTAGTGATTATATAGGATACTCTAAGTGTGATAACTATAAATAAGCATGTGGCATCTAACAGTCATTGATCACGATCAATATATGAAAATGCATCACAATACAATCATAAAAAGTAATTATAAATAGCCAACCACTGCTAGTATAATATATAGCCACTATTGTCAATCCATAGTAAATAGGTATTTACAATTCTTCATGATAATATTTCCAATAATAAATACAATATAATACAATGTACATAAATAAGATACATGGCTCCTCAAAGCATGAGTTTCCTAGACTCTCCTGTATCTATGGTAATATCAAGTGTCATCTCAATATTAGTACTATTGTGGGGAGGGAGAGTATCATCAAAATGTTTTTACACACCAACTATAGACCAATGATCCCATATATTAATCCAATCAAGGAATATCCCTCCCTTCATAGATGAGTAGATAGTGATGGTGTGGAAATTCAGAGAGACAAGCAAGTACCCATGTGTTGTATAATTTCTAAAACTAAACATGCAGTGTATCATAGAAGATATGTTCTATTTCAAGATATCTCACAAACATGTAAATCATACTCATGAAATGATAATGCCACACTAAACATACTTTAGCCCAAAGTTTTAATAATAATAAATATTAGAGATTTATATATCAATCAAAATTCATACACACCATGTAATTAGATTACCTTCATCTATCATTGTGATGCTAGTAAGTCAGTGAAGTCTATCTCACTCCTTCTTCAGTATCAATAATGCGATATTGGTCAAACATAATTTAATCACAACATTCATATAATTTGCATCCTACTAACAATCATATCACATAACATGCTAAACATAAGAGTAATCAAGAATATATTTATTCCGTTAAATGTATGAATAAATCTTACATTAATATCTATCCCATACTAGAAATAATGACTACAATTTATACCACTAGGGTAAAATACACATTTAATTACAAATTTCAATTACTACAATTAGTTTCTAAACATACTACACCCTATAATAACCCATATTACCATAGTCTAGTATTTTAAGACATAACTACTAGTTTTCTACAATAAATCATATAAAATAATATTAAATACATGGAAACATAAGCTTCTATCCAAGCAACTAGATATAACAAAGTAAGTCACTATTTCCACAAAACACATGATATTCTATCATATAATACATTACACTCTTAAAGGTTGTATGCATATATACACAAAGTCCTACTAACTATAAAAAAATATGATATTCATAGTAATAACCAATACACATACATTTAATCAGTCAAATATAGGTGTGAGTCTAGACATAACAATTACAATATGTACCATCTGGGTATACCATATATTTATACTGTAGTACTCTATGACATCCCATAATATCATAATTTTTTGTTTATGAACACAACTACACAACTATGAATAAATAGTCTCATAATTCTAAAAAATAAATGTCTCTTACTCCTAAATAATAGTCAAGTAAGTATGGGTTATATCACCTGGGTATACCCTATATTTAAACTACATAATCTAATCTCCATAAGTAAGTTCAAGTATAGTACATTCAAGACTATTACCATAATCCACCATTTTTATGTACACACTGCTTACTTACAAGTAGTCAGTTAAAATATTAGTAGGGAATCAAATAAAACATAAACTTGTTATGTCTTTCATTCCAACAAATCATTCTATTACTAGGAGACTATTCCATAAGTTTATAGTTTTTGGTCCTTAATAAACTTAATCACTCATTTTAACCATGTATTTAACTATAGGTATAATTACTATATACAAGTACCTGTTCATCATAACATGCACCATATGTAATTACTCTAATGATATGTAAATACTATATCAATGTTTACTTATATATCCTAATTAAGAATCCCTATGTATCCAACAATCCTCAGAACTTTCATGTTCACAAAATATACATATATAGATGATCTTTAAGGGATTTTCAATGTAAAAACCATTCATATTTTTATTTAATCCCTAAAGAGACAATTCCATCCTGATATAATCAAAGCGTGTATAACTTCGTACATAAGTTTTCAAGACCACACAATTTTGCATTTCATTGTTTACATATAAGTATTTGCCAATATCCAAATTGCTCTTTTATGATACACAAAAGTTTTTAAAAGTACATAGATAAATGAATCAATCAAATCCATGTCTACTCAGGATTAGTTAAAAACAATAGGCTAACATTATTCTAAAAATCTATTCAAGCCAAGCCCCCGAATGTATATTTCCTCAAAAAACTAATTTTATAAACAAGATATTATGCCTAGTCAAAGCTATTTACATAATAAATGTATTTTAAATACATTTTCAAGTATCAAAGTATATTTAACTACATTATATATTCTTTGATCAGTGCTAAAATCATAGCCCTTATAATTCATAATTGTTGAATAACTACAAGTATCCTCCTAGTAATAAATATGAAGCTATTATATCAACATCACTATATGTACTCTTACTTGATTGTGGTTATCTATATTAACCACCTACGATTAAGAAGTATCCAGTGGTAACTATTATATCACAACACTAATAGCTTAGATGGGAAACACAAAATGATGCATAGCTTCTTAAATAATACAATAAGTATGGTACTTCAAAGTATTATAGTTCTATCTGGCAGATCAAATAATACTTACATTCATTAATACTTATGAGTAGATTATGAAAATTATTACAACGACGTATACCTATATCTTGTCATGATAATCTATTAATACTCATACATGTATTATACATATTTAATAGTATTTCTAAAGTATTCAAGTGATATAGTATTAATACATGACAAGCTATAATGGAAAATGGGATCTAACTATTTACATATAACTGGGTTGTAACATTAATATTAATTATGGTACATAAGTTTACATAATTTGAACATAAACATTAGTATATAGTAAAAATATGACACTGTAGATAAAATTCATTCAGATTTACATACGAGTGTACAATGAAACCATATTTATCAATTTCAAATATGAAGACCACACACGCATAAATAATTTGTTGTTTTAATGCTTATGTATATACTATTGTTGTATATATAAAAATCATTGTACATACTCAGCCAAACTCAACCATATGTCACAAGGTGAATATTCAATTATACTCTATAATACAATGCTTTAACAAGGCATAACTATAAAAATACTTAGTTTTATATAATGATAACAATATAACTTTGTTTCAATGATATCGTTATCCAACAATGAGGATATCATACACAATACACTATCAATATTGAGGATATCATATTAAAACATGCACAATGAGGATAACATAGATAACATACACAATGCATATATTATATATATCATATATGAAATACTAAAACATACAAATATACACAATACATAATATTGAGGATAACAAATGAGTATTTCAGCTAGATGCCTCAACATTTAAAACATACATAAATAACCCATGAGTGTGACATAGATTAAAAATGAGCATGAGTATCTATATATGAGTATATGCCATAACAAATGAGTGTTTACATTATGAAAAATACATATAGACACCTCAATGATTATTTAAACATACACTTTATCAATATTCTAATTTAATGGTATAAGGTGAATTGATTTCTGTATTAAGGTAAGTGTCGACCACTTTATGTAAATTGCTACTTACTCAAGAAATCGCTATAGAAAAATACAATTTTATGTGTCTAAAATATATGGCTCAGATTACATAGGAACATTCCTAAAAGTAAAATTGGTATTCCAATACCTAGTCTAGTGCATTTTCTTCAATTTAATATAATAAAAATGCAATGATTAATGTGTGTTTTTACAGTTTATTATAATTAGTATGCATAGAAATATATGGCACTACATTTTGTTCAGAGTCACTACACTTATAACATGAGTTGTTTTACTCATATTATAATTTTCTAATCTTATATTTACACTTTGTAGTAAAGATACATCTATAGAAACATAGAAGAAATTGAAACTGCTTGGTATCAATAATTAAATCTATTTTTTAAACACTCTATAACAAATCACTACATGTGTAAAAAAGTCCTTGAAATAAATAAAACATGGTGTAATTCTAAGCTGCTAACCAACATGGCATACACATAGGAATTTACATGGCAAACCAAGCTTGAGGTATTTACTAAATTTGAGTTATGATCCATGACTGATTCAAGCATAATTATATCTATATCAATAGAAAAGCAATAGCATAATTATAAAAATCACTACACATTACCATATACTTAAATTTAGACTTTTTCATGATATCAAAACAAAATTTAATGCAACACTTACCTAATATTATTATCAGACTCTGTCAAAACCTCTTCACTTTTGTGTTGCTCCTTTTTTTCCCTTCTCTTTTACGTTCAACTACTTTTTTTTTCTATCTTCCTGTTGCACCATCCTTAAATCTATTTTTATTTATTTTTAAAATATGACACTTTACTTTTTTTATTTTATTAATATCTTTATTTTTTTGTTTGTTCTCCAATTTAGACCTTTCATTCTTTTTATTTATTTATTATTTTTTTTCTTTTTATTTTTTTCCCATTTTTTGCCTTCAATAGGTAATTTCTAAATTTTTATTCATTTTACTATTAATTATAAAAACCAATAAATTCACTATTTTGATTAGCATCCCATAATGACATGATGGATTAATTAAATCAATAAATCTGAATCAAATTTAATTACATTAATATCCACAAGATTAATACACAAATGCTACATAAAATGAATTTATAAATAACCATTTTAAACCATGTTAGCAATCATGAGAAAACAACTATCTAACAAAGCAAAAATAAATAGGTTGTGCTAACCATTTATTATGCATTCTAACATGTGCTAGCTACTATGGTATGCGTAGGGTTCTAGGTAGTTTGTATGCCATCCTCTGATATCTCCATCTAAGTCACTCTATCTGAAGATGCTCTCCCTTCATCATGCTCTGAGAGATGGGTTTTCCTGTGTCAACCTCACAATAAGTAGGTAGTTAGACCATAACAGTCATGATATACATACATCATAAAATGTAGATGAAATAATAAATCAACATGATCATAATGTAAATACATACACTAAAACTAGATCATAAAAATGTAAACATATAACCTAAGTAATATCTTACTATCCCATAACAACATATATCTCAAAGCTTAGTAAAAAATAACTAAATCTAAATTTTTCAACTATAAATATCCATGGATAAGTAGATAGTTTACTTGGCAAGGAATCAGGTTATAACAGACTTAAGGAGGATTAGATAATGATGAGATTGTATTAGGATAAGAAGATGATAAGTATTGGATTCAAACTTTATTGAACATAAACAAGATGATAATAAAGACTATGATGTAGAAAGAGTTTTTTACCAATGTAGGTGAAGCCCAGTGTACAACTCTAGACTTGAAGGGATGACTAATATTGATAAAGATGATAGGTTGCACTATGAGATGGTTTTGATTAATGTGACCTAATGATAGAGTGACTAGTTATGATTACATTTTAATATCAAATAGATGATGGGATTATATTTGAGGGATGGATTTTATTAGGTGACGAGAGGGAATGTCTTGATGTTTTGGACAAGTCTAGACAAGATAAAGATAATGTGGTGAGGTTGGACTAGGATGGGGTGAAGATCAAGATAAGACCAAGGTGAGTGATGAGGTGTGACAAGGGTAGAAAGTTAGGATAGGATGGGATTGGACCTAATAGAAAGGTGTGAAAAGTATTATGGTAAGACTAGGGATAACAGGTTATAACTAAAGACTAGGTCAAAGAGGGATATAATAATGAATGACTAGGTCAAGGGAATAAGATGAATGAAGAGAAAGGTCAAGACAAGTTTGTGACTTAGGATAAAGGAGTGACTATATGAAGTGTGTTTCAACTAGGGAGGACTAGGCTAAGAGATGAAGACTAGGATGTTGTTTGTATTAATGAATAAGGTCAAGTCAAAATAATAAGATAGGGACACAAGATGATGATGGAGAATAAGGTGATGTGTGAATAAGGGATGAAATTTGACTCAAGGAATATGTTTGATTAGGGGAATAATATTTTGTGTGTTTGATTTTAAGGGGTGAAAATGATATAGGTCTCTAAAACACATAACAAAAGCAACTAAGCCATAAACCTAGAATTAATGACTGACTCAAGAGTGTAACTTGACGACTGCACTGTCTAATGCATTAATGGGTGAGGGTATAGGTTAGTGACCCATTATAGAATGTACCAAACCCTCTCAATACCATTTACACTTAAAGGTAACTTATGAGCTAATACTAACTTCAACATTAATTCATTTGTTATGGTCAAAGGTCCTATTCTAGGCTATACATGTTTACTAGGGGCATCTTTGATATGCACTAGGTACATGGGGCCCAACTCTATATAAAGTGTTGTATGATGATTAGGTTAGATATTCATGAAATACCTATCTAGGGTCAACTACGTGGCCTAATGATAACTACCCATTTTTATACTCCAATAGAATATGGAGGGTGGATTTATGCATGGTAGTGAAATCCATAGTCTCAATCCCCCTAAGACTAATGGAAAGTGCATGGGTATCACTTTCATGTCATTTTTACCCCTAAAATAGAAAAATGGGAGGGGTTTTTAGTGGTTTTTATCCTTAGAGACTCACCACTAGGATGTAGGGAGGAGAGCATACACCACTTTAGCCCTTAGGTATAGACAAGTAGATAAAAAAGTTGATTAACTGATAAATTAAGTGTGATAAATATAAAAAAAATATACAATATGGTTTTAAAAATACCAAAATATTTGATAGTCATCCTTTAAAGCAAGGATTTATTAGTTTTAATTTGGTATTCTTGAGGGGCAACATGTAAGACAAAGACAAAATGTGACCTACAATATAAGTGGTTATTAGTATCAAGTAAGACAGAATTACCACTAAATTTACCCCAAACAAAATGTTAGACCAATAAGCCTCAATAAAGAAACTAAAAAAATTGTGGTTTTTACACTATAAATTTTTTGGATGAGGGGTCAATACATGAAGGTCGAAGGGCTATAGTCCCCAGTGGTATCAAGGGGCAATGCCCCTTATGATGTTTGTGGGTAGTGCCCCAGACATGTTCCTTGTTGTGGTAGAAGGCGAGGTTGAGGGGGGTAGCCATTGATGCCAAAAATAATTTGAGGCTCTTGGGAACTTTATAATAACTCAAAATTCACCAAAATCTACCAAAAAATAATGCACTCAAAAAAATGATTTTTTAAAGGAAAATAGAGAGTTAGTAGTTTAGCTTGGAAAATCTAGTGGATGATTCTACAGAAATGATGTTAATAGACAAGTGATCTTACATAAAATTAAATTAGTAGTTTGATTTGAATTTCAATAAGAAAACGTATAGGTTAGAAAAATTAGACCCTATTTCATACAATCTTTTGTTTTCAATAAAATATTATGATAGACTATAAACCCTTCACTGACATAGAATAGTGTTAACACTATAAAATCCCGCTATAGGTTTATGTATAATGGGATAAGAAAATTAAAAACATAACTTATATTTTTTATCAATTATAGAATTAGACTATATTAAATTCCTTATTATATGATATGTAAGGCTAAACAAAGACTCTATTTAACATGCATAAATCTATTGTTAGACATTACGTATACTCATTGACTATTTAAACTATGACTAATAATGAGATAATTCGACTAATTAGACTATTTGTTTTAAAAATTCACTTCTATCTACCAAAAGATCTTAATACCAATGAGATCATATGCAACAAGTGATTGTGTAAGGTCTTATCAAGCACTTATAATTATCAGGTTTTGTGAGTCAAAAAAGCTTATAACCAAACATATAATCAAATCAACGACATTAGATCTATCGACCAAAAATATTTTTTAATAATCAACATTTATTATGTTCGATGGTGATGTGATAGGAGACTATAAGAGATGTAAAATAAAAGAATTGGAATTGGACATGAATGTGACGATCAACAGATGAGGACATGACCCAAAAAGTGTGGTGTTGGGCTCAAAAAATATGACACTGAACTCAAAAATTATGGATTTAGAATAGGGTTTCAAACATCCATCAAAGCATAGTGGGAAGGGGGATTTTCATCAAGCCTTGTAGTTATAATTCACCTTGATAGATATATTCATAGAGAGAGTTGTTGATAGAAAACAAGGACTTTTTAGATTTTAAAAATTTAATTATTCCAAATAATGGACTATAATAGTCAATTTAAGATGTTGTCTATGAGATTACAAGCTTGAAATTATAAAAAATGCCAAGATGTAAGATAAATTTTAGACAACAAATTGGGTGAAATAATGTTATGTGGGTTCTAATAAAAAACTAATCAAGCCAAATAGTCAGATGATCATTAACAGTCTTATGAAAAAAATGACCAAAGCTAATGATTATAAAATGACTAATATTCGATGTCCTATAAGTATTTTACTCATTATATTTTAAAATACTTAAGATAGACAATTGAATTTTAGTTGAATGATCTGGATCATGATTTTAGGTGTTTAATATCATACATGGGAGAATACAAAATAACAAAATTGTGTTCAATATTGCATTTACAGATGTACGAGTTTGTCTCTAGCAAAAACAAAGAAATCTATAAAATGTGATACACAACTTGGTCAAAAGGTTTTATTTGTGATTGTTGACATATATTAGATGTTATTCCCACAATATTACTATTTAAAAGATTATGAAAATAGGTATCCTAACATGCAGTCAAATATCTAATGATATATAACTAGGAATCAAAAAGGTTACTTGTTAAAAATTATAAAATCTAAAAACAAATTAATTATTTTATCCTGTTAAGCCTACTATTGTAACAATGTTTTTATAATCCCTACACAAAACCAAGTTAGAACAACAAAAAAATATAGCATAGGTTATATGTACATTCGAATTTGTTAATTTTTTGTGTTTCACACATAAGTAAGCATAGGTTGTACATTTACTTTTTAAGCTCTGAGTTGTATATAAAAATTAAGTGTTTTCAAAGAAAACCTGCTTAAGTAAGAAAACACAAAAAAAAATAGAAACTGTAATGCACTAAATAAATTTTATTAAAATAGATTAAAAAACAATTTGGATAGCTAAAAAACTAGTCAAAACAAAGTTATTCAAGACTTACAAAGTTATTTATGTTGATTTTCTAAATATTAATGATGATGGTGAAACCTGCAGATGACAAAAATAGATATATATGTGGTAGAAAACAAATTATTTGATTTAGATCTTAATGTGAACTGATGGAGCCACAGACTAATGACAACAAATGGATAAAGGAGATTCCCATTAATAGATTAGACCAGAATCTTGCACACAAGCAAGACTAGAGATAACTTGAAAATTTAGACCACTAATTCTTTCTTCAATCTAACTTGAAAAATTATTACACCATCTCAAAGCACAAAGATTCAACCCAAAATGAGGGCTCCCACTATGGTCACCAAATTGTAAGATGAAAAATTTGAGAAATAATATTTGGTATGCAAATTCTACACTAAAATCTACTTAAAATATCAATTTACCATAAAAATCTAGAGCCAATAGGATAAAAAATGTAAAGATAAATGAACATTCAAAACCAACATTTCAATACTAAACCTAAGTTTTCTAAATCAAGATCAAAACAATAAAAAGACAGTGATTATGGATTGATTACAAACTCAGAATTCCAACATGATATTAGCTTGATTAAAAGACTTAGATCAAATGGATTCTTTGATTAATTGATATCTTGATGAAAGGATTGGATTAAGATATAGACATGAAGGCTCATGAAATTCATAGTTATTTTGGCAATGGAGGGGTGGTTGATTTACATAGAAGAAGGAGGGAGAATTAAAAGGAATTAAAAATTTCTTGGAAGCCTCTAGATTTAGAGGTTTCTATAGAAGATGGAGAGAATAGAGGAGCATTATAGAATTGGAGAAATCTAGAATCTATTAGGATCTAAAAAAGATTATTAGGTGGTTAGATGAGATGATTAGGTGGGTGGTTAGGAACTAGGGATGTAGGAGAGGTTAGTCATAGGCTAGGGTAGGTGGGAGGAAATTTTAAATTCCCAAATATTAGATAACTGGGGTTAGTTAGTGGATAATGGGAAATTAGGTGAATTAATTAGGTTATAAGATGTTATAAGGTTATTATGTGACATTTATAATCAAGAAGGGATATTAGACTAAATGGATATAAGGGGATTAATGAGATGAATCAGATGAAATAAGGCAAGATAGAGGATTATTGGATGAAATTAGAGATAAGGGGAAGTGAGAAAATTCATATGCATACAAAAATAATAACCACTTTCTTAGGACCTTCACATGTATTTTAATTTTTACATTCAAACAAGGGAAGAGAGGAAGTATTACATGCATTTTACTTGTTACAATTTTTAGAAAGAGAAGTACTTTCACTATTTTCATTTGAATGAGCCAAATAAGGGATAAGGTTTTCAAGATTATAATTAATTGAAGAAAAGACACACACTTAATTTTGTCAATATTTTTATTATTGGAAAGAGGAGAGGGAAAATAAATTTTTGATGCATCTAGAGAATGTAAAACATTTTGACTTACAACTCAATGAATACCAAATTATTACTTACCTATGGTATCGTTTGGTTGTAAATCACTACCAAAATGTATTGTCCTTAACTTGTTAGATCCTTCATCATTGGAAAGAGAATAAACAAGAGAACTAGTCTCCACATACCCAATGGGAATATAATTATACTCATAACCATATGAAAACATACTATGATCGTTGTTATATTCATTTATATTTGTATTTTCATCATTAGTTCTTTCATTGTCATAGTTATAAGCAAACAAAGAGGTGTTATCCTATTTTTGATTTTACATAAGATATTCATATGCAATACATTGGTCATCAGGAATATTAATAAATGATCCAAAGGGTGGGGGTTTTTGGGGAACTATGTAAGAAAATCCATAATAACTTTGATTTTTCACTCAATCACAAAGAGAGCAAGCAAAATGCATAGAGAAAATATATAAATAAACATTATCTAAGTGATTCCCATGCAAGAAATTAGATCTGAAAAATAAATTTATAAACTTGAAATAAACTTTGAAAGGAACAAAAAAATGCTATATGTAAATTAGGGTTTGGTTCAACACATAGAGGATGTGTTGAACAAAATGTTTTATGATATTTGGGGTTTTATACAAACACCCTTAAGCAAATAAAACTATTTGAATCAAGTAAGAATATATTTAGATTCACACCAAAATATAGTAAATAATAAAAATATACCTAATCAATGTTTACAATAAATACATTTAAATAAAGTGCAACCAAGGAATATAGAAATCATATCTTGTTCAAAATATAGATCTAGAATATGACATTGATTTGGAATCATCTTAAGACATTAATTATGCTCTAGACTCTGCTCATTCTATGTTTTTTCTATTTCCACATATAGGACACTTGTGTTGACCATAGACAGTTATGTTGATGTAGATGCCCAACTTTGACACAAGTATCCAACCCAAAGTATTGAAGGAATGGATCAAAACTTCTATCAGACTTGCATTGTCACCTATGTGCCTATTTAGTGCCTTAGAAGAGGTCTGTCTATGTGCGAGATATATCCAATAAATAAAATCCTAAACTTCTTGAATTTTTACTTTTTGTAACTTGGTAAAAGGGGTTAGTACATCAGTCTAGCTAACCCTATTAACTATTAATACCTACATAGCCAATACTCTAAGGAGGGCTTCAGACTCTCATGTAGTTATCCATCCTAGGCATGTGTGTGAAAATGGTGTTGTGTAACTATTAGCTATTTATCTTATAGTAACCTTTGGTACAAATAATGTAAAAGTGTAGTGACTTTTTTGAGTGCTTCAGATATTTGATATAATAATGTAGTGCAATTTGATAACTTAGAATATAAAGCATTTGTTAATTACAAACTTATTTGGTCAAAAAATGCCAACTAGTAAAATTAGACATTAACCTTTGTATATATAGAGATCTATTGATTTTGAATTAGGACCTATTGGTGCACGAAAATCCAATAATAGGATGAATAAATGAGAAAACATAAACAATCACCAAGTGAAAGATACAAAAAATAATAAAAGGATAAGTTTGGACACTTATGTCATAGTTGGACACTTGTGTTGATGCAAGTGTCCAACATGGATGCAAGTGTCTAGAGGTTGAAAAATAGGAATAACATAAACACATGTGGGGATCCCAATGATACACAAGATAAAAGATAGTTTACAACATATAGTCCCACAGGGGAAGATAAAACAAGTGAAATAAGATGGAAATAAAGAGGTCCACATGAGACCACATCACTAGATATCTAACTCTTAGTCAATAGATGTATATGTGCAAAAGGCTATGAAAACATTCTATGAAACTATGTTTGTACCAAATATGGGTATCTACACCATCCAAATACATAAAATACAATATCAATTCTATTATAAATCCTTATAAAAATCAAATATAAGGGTAAAAAATAATAATGTATAAAATTATCACTGTTAATAGACACCTATGGCATAGATCAGATGCTTACGACAAACAATATCAGTAGACACATAAATATTGTTAATAAATCTTGAACACCTTTGGTTAAAATCAAACACTTGTGACAAACTATGAAAGCTACTTAAACATACCAAAAAAAACTAGTTTTTCATTTAAATTTTTTTAAAAAAAAAAGTTAAAAATTAAGATTTTTCAAATAATACTAGTGTCAGGTACTCTCTAATTGTTTGAATTAGGTTGGGGTCACTTCTTGTTATAGTGGCATTTTCATATTTTGAGCTCATAATCAATAAAACCTATAGTTAAAATGAATTCTAAAGTTGAAAACTCAACATATTTATACTCATGAAAATTTTGCTATAATGTTAAAATGCTAATTTTTTTATTAATCCACTACAATACGGTATGCATGATATTTCAAGACTCATGTATATTTATCCTCCCATTAATTACGTTGGAAAACATGAGAAACACCATTTCACATGGTAATGCTTTCACAATTATTTAATGCTATATTATATGACAAATATTATGCATACATATATCTAAGAGTAGATACCAAAATATGGTATTAATTACTTGATGTTAGGACTTGTTCCAAAGTCTTAACGTTAGGTTAGTTTTTTGGTAGAAAATAAATTACTATTGTAAATGGGGCATGCATCTTTTATAAAGACACCCCCATAAAATAAATAAACTTAGTTTAATTATTAGGTAGTTTTAATGTTTATATTTATTAATTAGATTTACTTTACGGGTTGTTTTCCCGTATTTAGTTGGTTATAGGGTTAGTTGTTTTTACCAGTCATTGGTAAAAACTATATAAATCATGTTTGCATTGTGAAAGGGTTAACGGAGTAAAGGCACCCTTATGTACTTGTTTTTTTGAAATTAATAAAATACTTGTGCACTCGCACTAAGCAGGGACAAGGTTCAACCTATTTTGATCTTGGAGTTATCAGTGGTATCAGAGCATGGTTGGGAGCACAGTGAATTCGAAGGAGGAAGATGAAAAATCATTTCACGTGATTTCATTTGGCATGAAAATAAGGTATGCCATATAATTTTGGTTTAAATATTTTAAAAAATTATTAAATTATTTTAAATTTTCAAAAATTATTTATATTTAAACCTGTATTTTCCATATACCACTGTCTGGCCTTTTTGGATCATTCATACTCCATTTTGTCTGAGTTCAACCTCCTCATCTGGCATAAAAATGAATTTTAGCATTTAATGTTATTAATTCATTATTTTTTAAAGCCAAAACCAGATTTGTACGGCCTTTTTATTGAGAAAAATATCTGAAAATTTACATACATGGCTGCCCTTGTTATTTTTATTCATTCTCAGGCTTCTTAATATCCAAATCATCTGCAAATGGTATTAAACTCCTATTTTTTGCATCCAAACTACAAATTTAGATTTTTTTTGCATTTGTACAGCCTGTTATACGGCCTTTCCAATGTCTAGGGTTGTTTTTAATCCATTCCCTGCAAAAAATACTTTGAAAATTTGCAAAAACACAGTTAAAAATATGTTTTAGCACCCTGTATGGATTTGTACAGCCTATAAGAGAGAGAGCAGGTGGAGAAATTTTTTTCCAGCAGCAGCCATGGTGTCCCAGGAAAGCATGGCATAGTATAAAAGTTCAGAAATTATTTTTTTGCTGTTCTAAAGTTTGATTTTCAAATATTTGCTGTGAGGGCCCACCCGGGAGAAGATTGAAGTGAAGGCTGAAAACAAAGGGAAAATTTTGAATTTATTTACTCATGTATTTTTTTTAAAATTTTCCCTCATACATGAAATCTGGTACAAATATAAATTTCTGAAAATAATGTTTTGTAAATGCTCTTAGAGCAATTGGTTAAGCTTATTTTGTTAAAAGCTTGCAAAGGAGGTCAAGGGTTCAAATCCCTTTTTGGAGAAAGTTGTTTTTGCTTTGGAATATACTTTTTTGAAAAAGGAATATTCTCTTTTTAAAATTCAGAATATTGTAAAACACATACTTATTGTATTGTGTTATTTATTTTCAAAAAAGGGGCGAAATTCAATCTTTTTTCTTTCGCATTATTGTGGTGAGATAAGGGTGTAATTGGTGGAATAAGGTTGTAATTTGGTGAAATAAGGGTGTAATAATTGATTTTTGGTGTGGTTAAGTGCAAAACCCATCAAAAATACTTATTTCTTTTCTATTTTACGCTCTACACAGAGGTTAAGTGCAAAACCCCGTAGAAGCAGTGTCTTGTGCAGTGAGTGTGATATTTGTTTCATTTCTTTCGCATTTTGTCGCACATTTCTCTACTGCACTTTCATTCATTTCAAAATGCCAAAAATTCAAAATTTTCTTTCAGATGGTGATAGATTAACAATTTCCAATTATTCAGATTGGAAACGATTGATGGAGGCTTCACTAGTGTTTAATGAGTTATGGGATATTGTTAAGAATGAAAATCCCACATTGCCAACAGAGCAGGCTAAGTTAGATATTTTCAATTTGCGTGATTCTAAGGCCTTAACTCTCATTAAATGTTGTTGTACTTGTGATACGTATGTTCATATTGAAAATTCTCCTCATAGTTACACTGCATGGAAAACATTGTCAGATTTGTATGATAAGAAATCTAAGCATAAGAAGATATATATTCATATGCAGTTGTTTACTTTGTCATTATATGAAGATGGAGATATGGGAGAATATATGTCTAAGTTGAAAAATATCACTACTGAGTACACTAAGGCTGGTTTTGGAAAACTAGATGATGACCTCATAGTTATTGCTGCTTTGAAAGGACTACCAGGGTCCTATAAGAATTTTGTTGAAATGTTGCATGTCTCTGACAAGATCACAGGCATCACCTTTGATAAGTTGGCTGAGTTGCTCATCCAACATGACCTCTCTCTACCCAAGAAATCCAAGAAAACTGAAGAAGCCCATGTTTTAGAGTCAAAGCCTAGTTCATCTTTATCTGGGCATCAAAACAATAGAGGAAACAGTTATAGAGGGGGTCGAGGTTACAGAGGAGGTAGATATCAAAATAGAGGTAGGGGTCATTCACATAATCAACAATCTAATCAATCACATTCACATGAAACAAGTGATTGAGGACATGGTCACAATTCATATAGGGGCAGAGGTCGAGGTAGATTTGACATTCAGTCATAGATGTGGAAAATTTGGTCACATTGCCTCACAATGTAGGATTCCTTTTGATAAAATTTAGAGGCCACAAAAAGCGACTAAGACTAACTCTGCTCAGTATGCCGATCATGACTATGATGAATCTAGTAATGTTGCCCATGAATTTGCATTTACTTCTTTGGGTCACATTGATTATGTTGAATATGAGGCTAGAGATGAGCTCACAGATGTATGGGTTTTAGACACAGGAGAAACCAAACACATGACATTTAGGAGAGATTTCTTTTGGTCTTATAAGGAAGCTTCTCTCTCTCCAGTTGCCTTAGCAGATAAGTCTATGCATACACCACTAGGACTTGGTTCCATTCAAATTCTTCTTCCTAATGGGTCTATAAAATACTTGGAGGATGTTTGGTATGTTCCCACATTGAAGAAACACTTACTTTCTTTGGTAACTATTCGAAAGAAAGGTTATCAAATTGTGCTTGAAAATGAGCTCATTTACATCAATTCAATGAAGGATAATTATAAAACCATGTATACAGGATATGAAGATGGAAACTTGGTTAGATTGCATTGTAAGGTGCTTCCTCCCAATATAGAACTTGCAGCAGTTGTTGATACAGGTATAGGTACTATGTCTACATAGTGGTTATGGCATCTCCGCTATGGACATTTGAATATCCACTCTTTAATGGATTTGTAGAGATATGGTATGGTGAATGGGTTGCCCACTTTTTGCAAAGATAGTATTCTTTTTGAGTCATGTGTTTTGGGAAAACAAAATCGGGAAAAATTTCCTAAACAGTCATCTTGGAGAGCTAACAAATGTTTACAGTTAGTTCATAGTGATGTATGTGACATGAAAAAGTCATCCATTGGTGGGTGTAGATACTTTGTCTTGTTTATTGATGACTTTTCTAGGATGACTTGGGTATTATTTATGAAAAACAAATCTGAAGTTTTCGCTAAGTTTGTTGATTGGTTACACTTAGTCGAAAAAGAAACAGGTTCACATTTGGCCACTTTTCGTTCAGATAATGGAGGTGAGTATACCTCTAATGAATTTTTAGACTATTGTCGAGAACATGGAATTCATCGACAATATAGTAATGCTTATACTCCACAACAAAATAGAGTATCTGAACGAATGAATAGAACTTTAGAGGGCACAACACGTGCCATGTTACACTATAAACAGCTTGATGATAAGTTTTGGGCTGAAGCCGTTGGTACTGCAGTGTATTTGAGAAACAGGTCCCCCATAGTTGCACTTTTGGGACAAACTCCATATGAGGCATGGTATGGGTTTAAACCCAGAGTTAAACACTTGAAAGTGTTTGGATGTCTTTGTTTTGCTTTGGTTCCTCCCAAACATAGAACTAAGTTGGAACCACGAAGTCAAAAATGCATCTTTCTTGGTTATTCTGAAGATAAAAAGGGGTTTCGTTTGCTTGCACAGGATTCAGGCAAATTCATAGTGAGTCGAGATGTAATATTTGATGAGTTTGGGACTATGAACACTGTAGAGATTGATTCTCAACTTGATAGATTAGAGAGGAAAAATGCAAAAAGAGATAAGGGTTTGAATAATGGGGATAACTCTTCGAAGTTATGGTATGAGACTCAAATTCCTTCACTTTCCTCTCCTTCATCTACAAGTTCATAGGTTGATGACTTAGAAATTGTTTAAAATTCTCTAAGTCCCCCTTTGAATGATGCACCTAATGAGAATTCAGGAGTCCCTGATTTGAATAATTTGTCTAAGTATCCAAAATGGGCTCAAAGTACTTTTTTTGACTTGACAGCAGATGAAGTTGGTTTAACAGGGCCCAGGAATTCTCAAAAATAGGTGAACTATGCTATGGTTATTACTACTTCTTCCACTGAGCCATCCACTTTTGAGGAGGCATCTACTAAACATGTTTGGCAACAGGCAATGAAATGTGAGTATGATTCCATACTTAACAATAATACATGGGTTTTAGTTGATCCTCCTCCACATGTTAAACCCATCGGATGTAAATGGGTTTATAGGACTAAGTATAAATCAGATGGCTCCATTGAAAAACATAAGGCATGACTTGTTGCCAAAGGATATGCGCAACAAGAAGGTATCGATTATGAGGAAACATTTGCACCAACTGCCAAATGGCACACTATTCATATGGTACTTGCCTTAGCAGCACAAAATGGTTGGAAAGTACATCAGTTGGATGTTAAAATTGCTTTTTTAAATGGTGATTTACAGGAAGAAGTGTATATGAAACAACCTCAGGGTTTTGAACAGGTGGGTGCTAAACACAAAGTGTGTAAGTTGACAAAAGCTTTGTATGGGCTCAAACAGGCACCCAGGGTTTGGTATGAGAAAATGGATTCATACTTGAAATCCATTGGTTTTCATCACAGTGAATCAGATGATACTCTCTACTTTCAAGTGCAGGGTAATAAAATGGTGATACTAGTTCTCTATGTTGATGACTTGTTTATTACAGGTAATGATGAAAATCATAACAAGTCTGTGAAGAAGGAATTAAAAGATGGGTTTGAGATGACAGATCTTGGACTTCTTCACTACTATCTATGCATAGAGGTAACTCAGAAAGAGCACAGTATTTTCATTTCACAAACTAAGTATATTTCTGAGTTATTAGAGAGGTTTGGCATGAGTGATTGCAAACCTGTCCTCACTCCCATGGAAAGTAACTTGAAATTGTCTAAGGATGATAGCAGTGCCTTTTTTGATGGCACCACATATAGACAATTGGTGGGAGGTTTGATATATTTGATGACTACCAGGCTCGATATTTCATTTTCCATTGGAATTTTATCTAGGTTTATGCATGAGCCTAGAGAAATTCATTGGCATGCAGTAAAATGAGTACTTCGTGACCTTCAAGGAACGAAAACATATGGCCTTGAATACCGCTGCAACAAGAACTTCAAACTTGTTGGATATTGTGATGCAGATTTTGGCAGATGTGTGGATGATAGAGTGTCAACCACATGATACACTATGCATATGGGTTTAGCTACCATTGCTTGGTGTTGTAAGAAGCAGGATACAGTGGCAAATTCATCAGCAGAATCAGAGTATATTGCAACATGGGATGCTTCTAGAGAAATTATTTACCTTCGTCGTATTATTGAAGATCTTCAAGTTTCTCAGTTTGCTCCTACACAGTTATACATTGATAATCAAAGTGAAATCAAGATGTCCAAGAATCCAGTGTTTCATGCCAAAACAAAACATATGGATGTCAAATACCATTATCTGCGAATGCTGGTGGCAAAGAAAACTCTTGATCCAATATATTGCCCAACTGTCGATCAGACAGCTGATATCTTCACAAAACCCCTTGACAGAATCAAATTTGAAAAATTCAGAAAAATGCTTGGTATGTGTCCAAAGACCTGACTTTGGATCATAGGGGGGTTTGTTAGGAATTGTTCCAAAGTCTTAACGTTAGGTTAGTTTTTTGGTAGAAAGTAAATTACTATTGTAAATGGGGCATGCATCTTTTATAAAGACACCCCCATAAAATAAATAAACTTAGTTTAATTATTATGTAGTTTTAATGTTTATATTTATTAATTAGATTTACTTTACGGGTTGTTTTCCCGTATTTAGTTGGTTATAGGGTTAGTTGTTTTTACCGGTCATTGGTAAAAACTATATAAATCATGTTTGCATTGTGACAGGGTTAATGGAGTAAAGGCACCCTTATGTACTTGTTTTTTTGAAATTAATAAAATACTTGTGCACTCACACTAAGCAGGGACAAGGTTCAACCTATTTTTATCCTGGAGTTATCACTTGACAATGATAAGACTGACATATATTTATCACACATGCCTTGCACACACAAATATCATCCTCACCCACTATTATCTCACATTTTCATGTTACCTTATGAGTTTGATCTTTTTGTTATACTATTACACATCTACATGAACCTCACTACCTATTTCAAACATGCTTATTATCATTCACAAACATATCCAAACCTTCAATTTAGTCTACCTACACACAGATCAATAATGTCAAAATGGGTTAATATCGCCAGTCTATATTGACATAAGCATGATGCTACTAACCTCCTTTCTAGAAATGATAACTTTTTAGAATCAAATATATCCTTGGGTTCAACCCATCAACCTAGCATGTCAGTGGTATGAGAAATTACCAAATTAGACTCATATTTATATACAAATACAAACATCACTTAACAGGGGACCTAGGACCTATCTAACACACACACACACACACACACACACACACAATTCCACATGGATAAAATATGCCCTATTATTCTTAAATTATAAATAAATCATGAAGAATAGTCATAAGCAAAGTTTGAAGCCTAATAAATCCAAGTCAAATCAAATATTTCCAAGTATCAAATCCAAATCATTAGCTACATTCATACATAGAAAGAGAATAATTGTAAAATCACACCAGGTGGGAGAACTATGTATGGATTAATTTTAATCCTTGGAGTATTAGATATATATGAATTAATAAATCATCAAACGAGGGTGATTGGGGTAAACTTAGCCCCTTACACTTTCCTAGTTTTATAGGTTTCTTTCCCTCACAAGAATAACTAGGGTTTGAAGGTAAAGGAGGCTAATTTATAGAGTTGTTCATGTCATCAAGGTTTGACATTGCACATACAAATATTTCAAACGTAGGTGAAGATGATTGTACAGTCAAAGGTGTATTTTTTGGCACAAATCACTAATGAACACTAAGATATGTATTGATAGTTGATACTAACCCAAATATGATGGAATTGACCCTATGTAATTAAAAACCAATTCTTGAACCAAATGAATCACATGCTTGCTTTAGTATATTTTACACTTCCAAAACATGGTCACAGTAATAGAGTCAACTAGAAAAGTTTATTACTCATTATTTTTGTTTTACTTAATATATTTAGCGTATGCCACTTTTAAAATAATTTAAATCAATTTCATAAGTTTAATTTCAACTGTATGCTTGAATGCCATATTTATCAATCTAAATTATTCTACTAGTTTCTATCTTATAAGGTTTTCTAAAACCAAATTAGGGTAAAAAATATTCATCACACTGACTCTTTCCTTAATCCTAGTGACTAGAGGCAAAAAAATTAAGATAATATGAATGGAAAAATATTTCCTATGAAACTATTATAACAATTCAAAAAAATCCCAACGACAAGACTTCATTGCTTACCATCTTAGGTATATCAATATAGTCACAACTAAAAGGGTTATCTCCTCAAATTCAAATTCAAGTATAGATCCAATAAAAAAAATTCAAGGAACTTATGAAACTTAACAATTGGTAATGGACATCCAATACTAAATTACATGTACACCTGTATAATACATTGACTACATGCACAACTATAAATTTGTCATTTACCATGGATTAGATATTGTAACATATGCTTACCATATGATCAATATTCCTTATGATGACACATTTCCTCATGTGAACATATGCACTTCACATGATTATATCTACACTATATTACATTATATCTAATTGTGCATATTTTGGCACAAATTATTTACAAGATTCATCCCTCCTATAAAAATGGGGGTATCCATTGGGATTCTTACATATGTTATTTTATACTCAAATATACTCATATTTATTGATATATACTTAGACATTCTCAGATTTACTTAGATATAATCAAATTTACTTATATTTACTTAGATCTATTTATATATACTCAAACATACTCAAATATACTTAGATATACTCAAGTATACATAGGTTAACATAGATTGAATCTAAATCCATCTACAATGGTTGATTCATATTACTTAGATTTATATATGAACCTAGTACAAGGTTTCATATCTACAGGTCACACTTGAAATATTGTTAATTTTTTTGGCTAATAGTAGAAAAATATTAAAGGCATCTTCTCCATATGGACTAGGTCATTTAAACCCATGACATTATCACTCAAAATGGCATGATCATATTACATGAGCGGTAAAATAACACATAGTCATACGTGTAGTCATTCTTTTATTATTATGTTTTTTCATTATGTCCTTACTATTTTTTTTGGAATAATAATCTATCTAATTGCACACATATTTGCTCGAAAGTACACATGGACATTATGAAGCATTGATGTAATGAAAATTCTATGCTCAAAATCACCAACATAGGTTTACATTCTCTTTATCCATTTAAACCAATATTTTCCATTGTAGTTAAATACTATATTAAAGGAGGTCATCTACAAACACACAAATTTGGTATAAGCCTTGTACTTTTCATGTAGATTCACATATCTAGACTCTTACTGAGGAATATGGTACTTATTGGCATACCTAACTTGGTCTTTTATATTCATTTTTCATTTATTAGATTGCATAGTTTTATGTTAAGCTTTCTTGATCTTTCTTAAATCTATCATAGGGATCCCTATTCCCATTCTCTTGTCTTTGAATTTTTTGTGGCTTCAAGTAAATTTCTATAATAATGGACAGGGCCAATTACCAAGAGTGTTTGCATTTATGAAAAGTGGGATATACTACCCTTTAGGGTTCTTTATTTTTATCTTTTGTATCTTTTCTAGTGCATGCCAATAGTTCCAAAATTCAAATTTGAGAATCCTATGTATAGGAATACTTTAGGAGAATTGTAAGGACAAACAATCACTAGTTAACATAGGCATACAATGAGCACATAGAGATACATATTAGTATTATTTAAAATCCATTAAAAAAAAGAGATAAATCTAATTGAATTCTTATACCAAAGGAGAATCGCTCACTGATTAACAAAGGCATACAAAGAGCACATAAACATCTAATTTAATATGATTCAAAATCTAAAGTTCCTAAAGGATAAATCTAGTTTTAAGCTTGTACAAAAGGATGACTGAGGAAAAATTACATTTAAACTTGCATTCACATGATTTGTCACACACACATGCTAGTGGGAGAACTACATGCAGTTTGAACCCTCTTCAGAGTTTTAAAAATGTAGGCAACACTTAGTTGTTCAATGGAGAGTGGCAAAGGTTAGTCCAAACCAATACTATTAACCCCTTTTTCAAGTCACATTAGTCTCAAGGGTGCAAGATAGGGTTTTGAAACAAATATAAGGCAAAAAAACTATTTATGTAGGTCTAAAGGTAATTGAATACACATAAGTCAGCTATAAATAAAGGCACAAAAATCTAGTCTATCAAAGACTGACACAGGTATCTTGAACATTTCTAGTAGACATGAGATGAATCCAGCTATTGTAGTAGTTTGAGTCTTATTGTAGGTGACCTAAGAGGCTTTAAGTGTTTGTTTCCTTATTTGAGACAACATAGATCCATAGTAAAACATTTTATATGACTGTGGCATAAACAATAAGTAGGAAAAAATCCATAAATAAGTCAATCACCCTATCCTCTTGGTCATTTTTATAAATATCAAGTGCAATAAATCAAAGTTTACATTTAGATCTATGTAGTTTATGTTATATCTTGTGTAATTTGAATATTTAATTTTTTTGTTTTTTTAGATTAATTAAATAAAAAATAAGATAAAACAATAACCTAACCTCCAGATGATCTAAGGTCCATAACTATGGTAAAAACCATGACCTTTTTGCCATCCATCTCATCCTTCATCTAAGAGATGATGTCAGTAAATTCACACCTTTAAATTTGATAGGGGTAGGGGGAAGGTGGGGAGGGGATAGGGGGAGGGGGCGTGTGCATCACCACATGTAAGTAGTGCATCATATTATCGATTTCATTTCTAAAACTTGGATGAACCAAATTATTTTTATTATGTTTTTTGTGACTTTTATCATAAGAGATATAAATTATATTTTTTATATAAAAATCCACTTTCATAAGGTTAACTTATTCATATCAAGCACATCTTTTCCAAAAAAAAGGTTATAACCTTACCTAACAAAAATGTGTCTCTATTTTAGATCATGGTATTAGTGGTTCCATATTATGAGTGCAAAAATGAATTTAAATAACACAAATAATCTAAAAACATGTTTTAAAATAATTTTTTATAAAAAATATTTGAAAAAAACTAATTTTTTACTTGTGTAATTAATGTTACAAGAGTAAGGTTATTATTCATGCATTGAATCATCTCTTCCTTCATAATTATCTATAATAAGACAAACATTGACATAATTATCCCACCATTTAAATTGAGCATAACCATTATTATAAATTCATTAAATTACCTTTTTTTATTGTCATGGAGATTCAAATGAAAATAAATTGTGTTTACCTTCAACTATATCTAAATATGGTTCTTTATTTTCCACCTCGTTGACACTAGCTGACAATTTAAGGAGGACTATTTTAACTTTAATCATATTTTTTCAATCATTTTCTCTCAATGCGCACCTACACTCAAGCAAATAATGTCACATGATTTTTCAAGCCAAAATGTAAATAAAAAAGTAAATGAATGGATGACAAATTATATTAGTATACAATTATAAATATAAATAATGAAGGTACGTTTATACATGATCAAACTTCATGACATTCTAACAAGTGGATCTAAATATTTGAGTTGTAATCCAATATATTGTAGGGATCATGAGATCAAGAATTTATTTTTCCCTCTTTGAATATTTGAGTTTTAATCCAAATTGTAGTCTATCCAAAATCCATTAAATTTAAAACTATCTCTATTTCTAAAATTTATATTGACTCATTCCAAAAGGGAGTGGATTACATAATCTAATATGTGATTGCACTTCATTTGGTAGCTCATAAATAATTTGTTTTTAATCAAAAAAATGTCGTATCTTAGTGGTAGAATTGTTTTCTTCGTTGACATGGGGAAAATATTAGAAATAAAATGTCCATATTTATATATTTAGTTGGATATGTAACACTTAAGCATAGCGTAACTATAAAAATAAATATTTTTATAAAATAAAAATCAAAATAATTAATTATTGGTGTAAATATATATGAGATTGGATGAAAAATATTAGGTATTTTCTCACCATTTTTTTCCTACCCATCGACCCAATTATTTTTGAAGTTGGTACAAAATTTTCCCTCATATAACCCATATGTTTGTTAAAATGAATTTATGCAATTCAATAATTTTATATTTTCTATATCCTCATGCATTATATATCTAAACACCACAAACAATTTTTTACCTTTCACATTATCACACACATCACTAAGGAAAAGTTTTAACCATGCCTTGTGTACATGTGCCACTTATAAAGGATCACTCCACACTAGAAAATCACCCTATACAAGCTAGAACTTGCATTGAAAAAAATGTCAAAATAAAAATGAAAGTATTGGAAATTTTTTGGAGCCACTTAAAATGCAGATAGATAGTAATCCTTATAGAATAAATATCCATAGCATTATCATTCGTAATGAAAGAGTTTAATTTCTAATATTGACAACAAACACACCTAACATATAAAACATGCCTTAACCAAACTTGAATGTCTTGCATAGTGTTGCATGATTTGATCACTCATGCAATAGATAACCTACCTTATTGGAGATGAAATGCAAGAAATGTATATTATTGGTACTATAAAATAAGACATATTAGAATTATTCAATAAATCAATAAGTAAAATAAGGTATACAATGATTTTCACTAATTACATACCCCATATTTTTTGTCAATAATGTTGTAACCATGGCTAAGATGGATTTATGTGAATGATTGAGCATCATATTATAAATGTAGATTGTTTGGATATATAAATGAAGGGTTTACTCCATGTAACACTAGGTTGTTGGTAGAAAAAAATTTATTCCATATGTTGTACACACCATGCCTTTGGAATCTTTATGTCATTAGCATCGAATTTCAACTCTTCAATATATATTTGACCCATATGTTTTCCACATCTCATCTCATTAGGTAGGTATTTATTAATGTGGAATCATGTTGTGTGTAGTGACATTTACTTATTATAGTGTCAATTAGAACATTCAATTGAATAAGATAGGTTACATACTCTGTCAATTATTTGAAGAGGTGCGGGGCATACATTGCCTTGATATTATCATGTGATCCTTCAATCTCATGGCATGGTACTCCTTGATTATCTTCATGAAACCAATTTTTGTACATAATATATGCCACACCAGGCATCTTTATATACTCCTTGAAAATACAATTCATTATAAAAACCCTCCTTTTCTTATATTTTATTTTCCTTTCTTCAGTGAACAATGAATTTTGATAGCCTGTTGTAAAGAGACAAAGAAAGTCAAATTGTCTCAGGATATTGAATAAGTAAATCATGAATGATTCCAATAATTTTCATCTTGTCAGTTCCTTGAGCAATAAATTGAATTAAATCCTCCTCACCATGATATGGACTTTGAATTTAAATGGCAAAGCACACATGCCCCTTTCTATATATGGGGCACTCTCCTCTCCCAATGAAAGACTTGACCAATAGCCCCCATAAGCAAATTAGAATCTAATTGATATAAATAAAAATAATAACATCATCAATGTGAATTAAATTAACCTAAAAATTAATTACTCAACTACATATATAGTATTAATTAAATAATGAAGATTAACTTTATATTTTAATTTTAATAATACTCACACTTTGTATGTTTTAATGGAATCTCTAGTCTATGTGTACTTAATAATGTTATTATTTGTTATAAATGTAGTATTTTTGCTCAATTTTTTTTCCTTATGTCTTTAAAATTACCCTAATTTAATATATGGTATTGAAAACACTTGATTGGGCTCACTATTTACTAGTTTACGCTAGCTCCATAGAATATATAGTTAGGTCAGTAATAGACTATAAGTGCTTGGGTAACCATAGGGAAGGGATGAGTACCCATATTTGTGATGTTATATAGGGTGGGATTAACCCAATGATAACTGATATCTCTCTCTCTCTCTCTCTAGACATACATGTAGATGTACAACAAGTAATTCACTCCATTCTCTCTCTCTCTAGAAAAGGGTAGATTCAATGATCATATCCATAAAGGGTAAGTAAGAAAATTATCCAATGAATCTACTTCAACGATGAATTGGATGTCATAAGATTTAATTAACAATAAAATAAATTTAAAAAGATATTTCATTTTCATTTTATATTAAAAAACATCGCAAATATTATATGGGAATTTGCTGGGCAATTGTTTGACTATTTATTGCATGTTTCTCTTCAATTCAACATCAACCATGTAAAAGTGAGTTTGGTTACATACTTTGAAACTTGTAAATAGTTTTAAATAAAAATTATGATGTCACTTCATTGATAGCTTTTGTTTTTACGTGAAAAAAGAAATAAGGAGGCTTCGTGTTATGATGGTATAAAAGATTAACGTTGAAAAATGCATAATGTTTATTCCTTTGCTTTCACTCTCCTTTTCCTCATGATGATTAATGTAAAAAATTTATTTGATTCATTAAGGAGAGCATCACTTCTTATATAACCAATCATTATATTATCTATTAGTAGACAATTATTATATTATTATCATTTTTTGATCGAACATTTTATTGTGAAGCTCTTTTGCCATACAAGTTGAGGATTATCTATGTTATGTAATTTTTATTATTAAGTTTATTTTTTATTTTTTAAAATACAATTTGGTAATTGTTGACATATTTATTTCTTACATGAAATCTTGATATTATAAACCACCCATTAAACATAAGGCCTAAACTCAATTTATTTTCCTTAAGGCTTCAGAGAAACAAAGGTGAAATTGGGTGAATAAAACTAGGATTTCAATTTTCTCTACTTTATCATTTTCTAAAATTTCTCCTAGCACTCTCGACACCTGTTGGAAGCATCCCCACTGCTAATAATAATCTCAAATCATGTCTAAAACTTAGTTTTTGACATGTATGATGATGACACATTTCTAGAGTAAGAATAAGGATACAAGTCTTCTAAAATGTTACATTATAGATATAAGCATTCCCAACCCTATGTATTAATTTACTAATCGATATGGAAATATTAGTTACACAGTACTATTCATATCAATTTTTGTTCTCTTATTGTTTGTGGTTTCTAAATTTATATAATAACTGTCATATTTTAAGTGTTACCCATATGATTTCTATACATGCCAGATGTTATATTGTTTCATGTCTATCATGCTATGTTAGAAAATGAAATCGTATGAAATATTTTCATTGTCCATTATTTAAGATTAATATTTATTTGGGTATATCAATAGTTTTTTTTCATATGAATTTAAATTCATATAATTCATAGAATATAAGATGACATGTACCCTTCACATCTTTTGTTCCATTAAAAATGTCTCTAATTATGAGAAATAGTGTAATTATATTTTAAATGAAATTCCTTTGCAATTTTACACCCACTTTGCTCTCACTACATGGGAAATATAAACATTAGGCATACACTTACAAAATTAGATAAAATATGATTGGAGTTAATTTATAATTTTTCGTGTTAACTCTATTTAAAGAGTTCAAGAGTCTCTTCCTCATATACTACTTTGTGAGATTTTGTAATGATTATTCTACAGTTTGTATGGATTTTAATGTCTTATGTCTCTTATTATCTTTTGGAAGAAGCTTAATGCACATTATGTTTATATTAATTATTTTGGTCTAACTCTCACTAAAATATGGGGTGTTCTTCTATTATATCAATTTAATTCCTTTAAAAATCTTGTGTTTCAACATCTAATGGTAATATATTTATGGTAATTTATTCTATAGACTATTTTCATTTATGATTTATTATTTTAGTAGATGATATTAGAATTATCTCTTTGATAGTGTTATAACATATTACTACTAAAGTTTAATTCTAAATGTGTTGGTGTTTCAGAGGAGCAACAAGAAAAAAATGGCATTTGGAATCATTTTTAGCACATTTTATTTTGTAAAAGTTAATATGCTTAAAAAAATGAGTTGTATCTTTAAACACTTTTACTAGCTATT
Source organism: Torreya grandis (assembly GCA_037957365.1). Lineage (NCBI taxonomy): Eukaryota > Viridiplantae > Streptophyta > Pinopsida > Cupressales > Taxaceae > Torreya > Torreya grandis. The sequence goes on from JARHVA010000002.1 coordinate 5,391,353, forward strand.
AACTTGTAACTTGTATTTTATTTGCATTATACTTATTTACAAATTATATATAATTATATATATATATATATATATATATATAATTATATATATATAATTATAATTTGTGTAAGATTTAATTTCATTTCTTACGAAGCTTTCACTTTTTTAAGGGTATCTAAAATCTATAAAATTATTTCGTTATTACAAGTTTCTTATATTGTTGTACTTTTCTTACATTGGTATTTTTATTCTCGTACAAATTTTATTTGGATAAATTTTGAATTTTTTTAAGTGTATTATATTTTTTTGATAATTTCAAAAGATTCTATTTCCTTGTTTTTGTATAGAAGCCTCACTATTAATATTTAATAAATGCTACAATGTTTAATGACACTAACTTTTGATGGTTATGGAAATGTTATAGTAAGAAAAAAAATCAATAAAAAGATGGTCATTTGAATCTAAAATATGTATCTTCCAAAATATATCATAAATTTAGATTTTCATCATGATAATGACACACAATTAATATTTTTTTGGGTGTCTTTTCTTAAGTAAAAGATTAACTTTTTTTATTTGACTATTTTTTGTATGGTAAATTAGTATTAATTTTAACTATTAGACAACTTCTTATTTCAAAAGATAATTAAATTTATGCCTTTAAGTATCAAGTTGAATATAAAAAATTGATTATTAATACACTATAAAATTAACATACTTAAAAATTAGTAAATATGAATAATTTAGTTGACACTCTTAATGGAAAGTTCATCTTTCATGCATCATCAAATATCTAATCATGATATTCCATGTGATTAATCACTTTTTTTTCCCTTTCAAAATAAATTTTATTACCTTATGAAATCAATGTATTATAATAAAGGTGTTCTTGGTAAAGATGAAAATGATATGGTTGAACATTTTTTTATTTTAAAATTATTTTTAATTTTAAAAACTTGGTTTTAATGAAACTGAAGTTACTATGAAGTCATATTGTGTTTTTTATTGTAAGACTTTATACCTTAATGCTTTTAGAGCTAAGAATCAATTTGATTTTTTTTCTTAATATTTAGGTTAAAAAAATTAATATTTATAAACATTGTGAAAGATATGATCATGATATTGATAAATTAAAAAATTATATGATTACTATTCTTATGATAACATAAATTATCAATAATCTTATTGTTAAAAATAATTTAAAAAAAAAACAAAAAAACAAAAAACTCATTCAAACCAAGGTTAAGCATATTTAAATACCAAAAGATTTGGTACACTTATTACACAAAATAAGATATGCACTTCTTAAGTATCTTTTTTTATTAAAAAAATAAGAAGATGAATCTACATTTCTTTCTTCCAAATCTTTACTTAAAATTTATATTATTTCTTGCATTTTTAGCTAACTCAATATGTTTTTAATATATATATTATATTTTATAATTTATAATATTTGTAGTCATATGAATAATTATTTATTATGAAGTAATTTTTCCTTTCTTTTCAATTCATCACACCTTTTTTTGGCATAAATATTTGTTTATTTGACACTTAATGCATTTTCTCCCTTAATTATTTATATCTGAATTTTTTAAAATATACTTAGATCTATGATTTTACTCTTTATTTTTATGTAAAACAAAATTTATAATTCTATTTTTAAGCTACTAATGATATTTTATTTTTGGAGATAATATATTATAAATTTATTTATTTGTATGTTCATGTTTTACTTTTTTTTTAATAAGTTAAAAATTTATTAAATGAAGATAAACAATTACAACGACAAGAGTCTAGAGGACCCAAAACTAGATAAACAAAAATTAACTCTTAACGGGGAGCCAAGAAGTCTTATTACATATAACTTGATACTATAAAGTTGAGCCTAGAGAGAAACAACACCAATGTAGAGGGGAAGTGTCTTAGTTATCTTCTTCTTCCTCAATCTCTTCCACTTAATGGATTTATTGGGATCTATGGTTCTGAATGCAATGCTAGTAGTGCAGGTGCACCTTCATGTTCATCGTATCCTTTATTATCTCGGTCAAGATGTTTTGCATGCTTTAAATCTCATCTATATTAACTCAGATCATGGTCAAAACTTGAGTGTGGAGTGTTTCCTCTTTCCTATTATTTTCAATGAGATTTTTAATCTGAATTAAATTATCATTCAATTCTTCTATCATATTGTAATACGCCATAAATAATTCTCATAATCTTCTCACAAAGACTTTCATATCTTTATTATGCTCAAGATTTTCACTACTTTTATTGAGGAAGAGGTTTTTTGGTACAAGCCAAAGTCTCCTTTATAACATGTATGCCTCTGGTCACTTCTCTAAAGTTCTTTAGGATCTGGGTTGCTTGATTAGTGCCATTGTTGTTAGTTGAAAATAGTAGGTTTCCACTTTCCCATTCTCTACCACTTCTCACTTCCTCTATTTTAATGAAGATTTGTTTCTTGGATAGCCCACCCTCATCGGACCCAAATTTTCTTTTACTTGTGTCTTGGCAAGAATTCTCCCTTTCAAGTTCAATCTTCTCTTTTCCTTTATATTAGTGACCTTGATTTTGAACATTTTTTCTTATCCACCTTCTTCCCTCCTATATAGTGGCATAATAGATATTTCATGACAATATTACACCAAATAATTAGTATGAAGAGAAGTGGTTGGCATGCTCTCATGATTGGTGTCATTTTGACAATAGATTTCCTACTCCTTGGGCATCCTCCTACTAGTTTATACCCTTTTATTACCTTCCATATTTTGGAAAACTATCCTAGTCAAGCTATCCTTCATGCTCTTTACCTAATGAAGTCTAGAATTAATAGCCATATCAACTGGTTCTAATTGGGAAGTCATAGAAATCTTCCAGGATAGGACTCATCCTATAAGATTTGTCAACTATTAAGGCTCTAAGATTATCCAACACGTGGATAAATCAAGTCAATAAAATGTGAAGGACCTGGAGGAGAACCATAGTTAAATAGTTCAACATCTGATAATAAACCACATTGAAGGAGGGTAAATACCCACAAAAGTGAAATTTATGCGCACAAAACATCCATTGAAGAGCCTTGGATAAATATCTACTTAGGGGGGAAATAAAGGGGAGGTGGGTGATGTAGGTAAAATAAGGGAACTCAACTAGACATACCATTCTATCATTTTTGGTCGTTACCTTGCTTATTTAATTAGAAATGAAAGTGGGTAGCTTGTAAGGTGCCCACCTAGCTAGGCAAAATGCAAGTCATCCTTTTCCAAAAAACCAAATTTGCCTTCCTTGTTTAACAAGGAATTTGACAATAATTCTAATGATGACCATGCACTTGCTAGATCTTGATTGGGAAATGAATGGAAGAGGAAGGTTGTCAGTTTCCTTTCAGTACTTTCATCTCCCTGGTTTTTGGGTATGATACCCAATAATTTATTTAGAAGTTCGAACATTCTATCTTAATAATTCATTATAATTATTTGATCTCCTTTTACTTGAAGATGATTTTCATGCTTCCTTTCTTGTCCTTCAACTGAGATAGAAGCTTTTAATTCACTATCTAGTTTACCACTTGGATTCCTTTTCTCAGGGTGTGGTTCTAATTCACTCCTTTGAAATAACCCCAAAGATTTTCTACTTCTTGAATTATTCAATTGAGGTTTTCATTTCTCTTCATGGATATGATGATCATGAATGAGTCCCCTTCTACTGAGATATTCCTAATATTTTCCTCTAGATCTAGCTTCATTCTAAGAATAAAGCCTTCGACTTTTGTTATGTTATTTATATTGATTCTAGTATAGATAGCTTTATATGCCAACACCTATATTTTATGATCCCTTATAACCACCCCTACTCCTTAATCCCCCATATTGTGCTTTAAAGCTCCATCAAACTTTACTTTATACCTCCCTAATTCTGATGAAACCCACTTGAAAATTTTCTTAGTTATTTCCCTTACCTGCTTGTTACTTGGTTTGATGGTTTTGTAGATCTACCTGACCCTTCCCAAATTTTGAAGGATTTAAACTTACTCTAGACTAACCTCATTTTTTTAATTATTAAGTGGTATATGTAATTTGACTAATGTTATCCTCTAGATCCAACCATAATTTCTCTAGGGTCTTATGCCTACCGTCGTGCTTGAAGATTATGGTATTTTGTTTAATCCAAAATTTTTAGATCAAAATATCGGTCTTATTTCCCATATATACTTTAAATTGTTTATTTTATTGTTAAGTTTCCAAGCCTTGAGGTGATATGGGAGTTTGTTGTTCAAATCCTGCCTCTGGGTATACTTTATTAGAAACTTATTCCAAATCTCTGAGGTGTAACTATAGTGAAGAAGAAGGTGCTCCACACTTTCTTCATTTTTGTAACATAACACACATCATGACATCCTTAGAAACCTTTTTTTATATTTTTTATCCTATTAGGATATTTTCATGTGTGGCTTTTGCTCTCAGCCAAGCTTTAGAGATCTAAATTCTAATCCATATAGATTTTTATAAGGTATTGGGATGCGTTACTATCTATGTTTCATATCCTTATTTGACTGAGTAGTCTCCTTCACCCTTTATATTCTGATTCAATGAGTCATTTTTGATCTCCAAGGAACCCAGATCCATTTAGGATGCCATTTATCATCTTTTGGGCTTCATTTTGAGTACCGTTGGTATTTTGGAAATTTTTCCAGGTGAAAGTTTTGTGCTCTTGCTCTATGTTTTATATACAATAATCCTTCACCTTATTTCCCCATTGGTGAGTACTTTATTCCCTTATTATATCTAAGTTGGGGTCAATCTTAGAGGTTTTTGGGTGATCCATCTATCATCCCAAAAGTCCATATTTTCCTTATTTTACACATTATGAAATAATCCTTTCAGAATAATCCTTCTTACTTCCCTCGTGTTATTACAAATAAAATATATAAAGGGGAGTTCCTTTTCCATGAAGACTTTTTATGGATTTCTATCATCAAGGTATATATTTTTTAACAATCCACTCCATCTTGCACATGGTTTGGTTTTTAATTCTCCAAACTAGTTTGGCTATGAGGGCCATGCTAACTTTATCTAGGTTACTTATTCATAATCCCCCCATGTAATAGGTTTTAAGTTTTTATCCTAGGATAGTAGAGGTAGTTTGACCTCCCATATTTCTTGCCAGAACAAGTTTTTGATAATTCTATTCATCTCTCTCAAGATTGATTTAGGGGCCTTTAGGAGAGAGAACCATTATATGGTTGTGGCTTGTAATATTATATTTATTAGGAAAATTCATCTTGCATGTGTCAAATATTTATATTGAATTATCACAAAATTGTTAAGTAAAGTTTTTGGGCTTTGGTATTTATTAGGAAAGAGTAGCTATTTCAAAGCCCAAAAACTTGTTGAGTAAAGATTAGATATTAGGGGAGACATTGATACACAAGATATTGAATTTAATTTTGTTAATTAATTGACCTGATGCTATTCATAGTTGTATAGTAAACCCTTTACTTATCTAACCTCTTGCTAAGTAGGGCCAATGAAAAGTAAAGTATCATCCACAAATTACAGATGAGTGTGAGAAGATTCTTTAGCTTTTGATTGAATCAATTTAATTTTATGTTCATCTCTTAGGGATTTTATGCATCTTCCCAAATCCTCTACCATTAGAATGAAGAGATAAGGGGAGATAGGGTCACCTTATCTGAGTACCCTAGAAGATGATAAATATCCTTTTGGGAGCCATTAATAATCACCAAGAAATTTGAGGATGAATAAAAACTTTGAATCCATTTTCTCCATTCCATATTGAAATCAAACTTACCGATCACTCTGTCTAGAAAGGACCTATTGAATTTATCATAGGCCTTATAAATGTCTAGTTTAATTAGCATGTCTTGTCTCTTACTACCATGCAGGGAATGTATGATTTTATTGGTAATGAAAATTCCATATATGATTTGTATTCCCTTGATGAAACCTCCTTGTTATTTTGAGATAAGATTTGGAAGAATTTTTTGGAGCTGATTAGCAATGATTTTTGAGATGACATTATATATAGTGTTGAATAAAGATATTGGTTGAAAGTATTCTGGGGGTCCTACTTTTTGATTTTTTTGGAATGAGGACAAGGAATGTTAAATTGAGAGCTTTAAAAAGTACTTGAGATTCTTATGATTCTTATACTAATTCCCTAAATTATTTCCCTAAAAGGTCCCATAAGTGTTGAAATAATAGAGTCAATAAATAATTAGGTCCAGAGCCCAATCCCTTACCATCTCAAAGATCACTTTCTTGGTCTCTTCCAGATAAATATCCTCCATTAGGGCTTAATTATTTGATTGAATGACCAATTAAGGGATCATCCCCCAAAAGGCTTCCTAGTCTTTCTAACTCCCCATATTTTATTCATTTAACATGTCTTCCTAGTATCTGACCAAGCATTCTTTGATTTCCATGGGGTCTTCCACAGTAGTGCCTTTTAGGGTTTTCAATATTCAAATGTATTTATTCTACCATATAATTCTATATGATATGTGGAAGAACTTGGTGCTCTTATCCCCCTCCTTCAAACATCTTACCTTGGATTCTTGTTTCCAGTAAATTTCCTCTTTTTTGTAGATGTCATCCAAGTCTCTTACTGTTTCCTCTTCTACCTCTAGAAGTTATTTGGAGTTGTACCCCTATATCCTCATTTATTGTATCTTGTCATTCCTCCTTTATATATCTTTTTTCTCTTAGAAGATGTTTTTGAAATTGAGTTGATTCCATCTCTTTCGGGCAATTTTGAGCTCTCTCAATTTTTAAGAGAAAGGGTAAATCTTGGTCCTATATCTATTGTTTAGGGTTATCCATTTATAGGTCATGAAATCATCTATTTCAAGACATTCCAATTTTTTTTTATTGAGCTAAAAAGGGATTCTATACGGTTGTTCATCTTGCATAAGAGGCAGGGCTATCAACCAATGATTTGAGTTAGAATTTTTGAGCACCTTAGTTTTCATGATGTGATTTTGCTCCATCGACTTTATTGAAACCAAAAATCTACCCAGTCATTTCAGGATCAGGTTTTTTCCCATCTTTATATTCCTCTAGGGTGAACCACCCTTGCTTAATTTTAAGGTCACATAATTATTTCCTTTCCATAAAGTTATGGAGATTGAACCTATTCTTATCTCTCCCATTACCCCATTTTTTTTTCTAAGGCCTCTAATATCACTTGAAATCCCCCCTAATTTTCTTGAAAGTATCCTCTACTTTGATCCTATCCTCCAATTACTCTCAGGCTAGTTATCTTTCTTTATTATTCTAATATTCTAAGATATTTATTATACTTCCCTATAATTTCCATTCCCAAAATTATAAAAAGGGTCTTATTATGATGTGTTAACCTTTACAACTTCATTTATTGGAGAATTATCACTTCTGGGTTATGTTACTTCATTATATCCTTCAATGTTCTCCTTTTGGATGGGGCATTGAGACCTCTTATGTTCTATGAAATTATATACATCAAGAAAAATTGATTTGCTTGGTGATCATCAAGAGGATGTCTAATTTTGCTTTAATCCCTACCCCAATAGCCTCTATGGCTTATTTATGCCTCTTTTTCTTTTTTCTTAGTCTCCCTCTCCTTATATTTCCAAAAGTTCATTTATGGTTAAGATTTGAAGATTAAGTGATTTTAGTGCTATCCTCATCCATTTATGAGTATGTTTCATCTTCCTCATCCATACTTATCCAATTTTATTTATGTCTCAAACCCTGTATTGTGTTATTTCCTTTTGCATGTTTCCCTAGTGACCCTTTTGTATTATGCTTAAATGGGTTTCCTATACTTATCTCCTTGAAAAGATTTTCTATATCCTCTTTGAAACCATAGTCTAAGGTGATGTATTCCATCTCCATATTTTTGTGTTCCTCACATGGTTGAGTTTTTGGGATATATTCTATTCCTTTCATTAATATGCATTTTCCATCATTTCTTTTTTACATACTTTTGGAATATATTTATTAATCATTTTATCCTTATTCTTAACAATGTGTTTTTTTTTCATCTTGATGAATCCCTCTAAATATTTCTTTATTATTACAGGGGATTTCTCCATACTGTTATTTTTTATAGTGTTGGTAAATCTATAATCAGATGCCCATATTCATGACAAATTTTATAGCAGAATGGGATGTTCTCATAGTCTAGATATCGAGTCCACTCCATTTCCCCTACTTTCAGAGTAATGTTCTTTGGCAAAGGTTATGTGAGATCTAGTTCTACACATATTCTAGCATAGCTAGATAGGCCTTTACCATGATGGGGTTTTGATATATCTCCTAGTTTACCAATACTATTAGCAATGATTTCAAAGACATACTTGGATCAAATTTATTTTATAAGAGCATACATTCAAATTCATACTCATGCCATATTTGGTAGTTCTTATGTCATCCTGAAGGCTATGTCTTGGTGCTTCATAAATAGTCCCACATTTTTTAAGAAGTAAAATCCACCTCTAAACACCTTTTCTCTATTTGATTCAATGGAAAATATTCCTATGAAATATCCTTTGGCATAGGCCTTGAGTTCATACTCATCATTTGGTTTCCAATTTCTCCTAGTCCATACATACAATTCTTCCAAAGAAATTTGCACTCCCATAAACTTGTAGATCAGGCTCTTATTATACAACCCCACTATGTTCTTCCTAATCTTTACCAGATCGATCATGGCTATCATATTATCTTCCACCTCTTTCATGCATGTTCTCTTGGCACCATTTTATGATTCTTGTAACTTTTTCTTTCTAGTCGCTTTTATTAGGGCATTTATCTCCACCTCTAAGATTGAGGTTGAGGATTTGATTACCAATTGCATGAAAGATGTTTTTTTTGGGGGAATAATCCCACTAAGAGGATTCATATTGAAACCCACCAATCAATATGGAATCCTATTTTGGATTTACCAGTGGGAGAAATCAGACAATCCTAAAAAAACTTCAAACTCTAGCATAGCTCATTCTTCTTGCAATTAGCTTCCATCCAAAGTCCATGTTTTAATTTTTACTCATAATGGTGACTCCTAAATATTTTGAAGGTGTGATATACATATAATATATTTATTTTTTTCATCCACTGTCAATTTTTTTATCACTTTATTATGATATTTTAAAATAATTATCTTTAAGCATTTTTTTAAATATTATTTTTATTACATAAAATGAAGTAGATAATATTATATGGTATATTTTTTTGCTTAATGCAAGGCTGAATAAACTTTTGTGTCTTTTAGGCTATAATGAATCCTTTAAAATGTTGGTAATTATTCCAAATACATGATTTACATTATTTTATGAAGAGGATTCATTGGATATTATTGATGATTTCACCCTTGATTTTACAAGAATTGAAGGAACATACTTTATTATTTCATTTTTAACAAAAATATGTAATATTGTGATTGTTTGCTTGTCATCAAAGATACCTCCCTTATATGTATTAGGTTCTTAACCTCTTTTTAACTCCAAGTAAATCTCAATGGAGAATGTTGAAGATTAATATTTATTTGGATATATTAATATCTTGAAGTTGACATATTATTTATTCTCATATAAATTTTAATTTATTTAATTTGGAAAATATGGGGCAACATGTATCCTGCACCATTTTTTCCCTTTTAGATATTCCTCATTATGAGGAATATTGGAGTTACATTTTAAATGTAATTATTATTCTAATTTACACCTAATTATCCTTCACTACATGGGAAATAAGGACACTAAGAACACACTTGGAATATTATAATTATTGGAGTTACTTTATAGATTTTTCTCTTTTCAAATTTATTTAAAGAGTCGATGGGTCTCCTCCTAGATACTTATTTTTGAGAGATTTTATAACTCTTCTTATAATACTAATACATATTTTATTATATTCTTTCTATTATTCTCTCTTAAAAGAATCTCAATTCACATTGTGTTATCTTGTGATTATTTTGGGCCAACTCTTAATAATGAAACATAGGGTTTTCTTTGATTGTACCAATTTTTTCACTAAATAATTATTGTGCCTCAACATGTTATTGGTATGAAATTTATGGTAATTTATTTTTGGAAGTATGTATTTTGTCAATCATTTATTTTATATCTACCTTATGGTTTTGTTAGAACACATATACAACACACTCATATACACACATGCACATAAATGAAGGCACACGTTCATTTTGAATGTGAGGTATTGATGTAATATGCAAAAAAGGTAAAAAATTCACCAAGTTATAGGTTCACTATTATGACATCATATCAAGATGGGGGTGATTCCTTTTTTTATTTGGATGGGGATAACTTTTTTTTTATTGGAGGGAATGTGGGGCATGTCCATACTCCTTCGAAAGGTTTCTCTTTCCTTTATTTTTATAAAAAATAATTTATATGTATATTTATATGAATTTTATGCTTGTGTCTTTTCATAATGCCATGCAAATATTGTGTTTTATTATGTTTATTTTATTACCTATTGATCTCATATGCTTTGCATGTTCAATAATGTGTTTATATTCTTAATGAGTTTCCTATACCATGCTTATGTATCTAATATGCTCATGAACTTGATGTTATCATTGTTTTCTATATTATTTACCATGTCCATATGCCTGATGTGTGTCTTCAAGCATACAAAATGTTTTGTTTGCATGTGTAAAATGACTTCATATGCACAATTTTCTTGCTACACTATTAATGTAATTTCATTTCTTGAAATGCTTTTAATATTTATGATGTGATATTTGCATGATTAATCTCAGTGTATGATATTCTTAATACTTGAGTAATGTGGTTTCCATGCACTTAATTTAAATGACGTGATTTAAAAGTGGTTAATGTAACTAATGTTCCTTATAGTTTTTATTGTGCCTTATATGTTCATTTCCATGCTTGAGGTTTTTTATATGTGCCTTAACATGCCTTCCACATTTCTTGTCTTATTTATGTGTTTGGTGTGTTACTTATTACCTTGATGTTTATGTCCTTTTTTGTGGATGTAATAATGTTTATTATGTAAATTATGATTTTAAAATCAAATGTAATAAACACTAAATGATTGAAATACTAACTTAGATTACATAATATATAAAACCTAAATGTAAAATATAGTAAAATTCAGAAATTGAATGAGCTATAAATAATAAATTTTAATGAAATGTTCAAACCTAGATTGGATCTAAATTATGGTGATTATGTAGGGAGATTGTTGATGTAAAATTGGATACAAGGTTTTATAAAATATGTCGCATCTTAAAATAAATTTCCATGATGTACCAATACAGGGCCACACTAAGGTGGATAAGGCAAAACTGTAGCCTTATCTAATTAATACAACCAAATCCATGTTGACCATGTAAAATATTTTCTTGTTTGATAATTACAATTTTTAAAGGTGCATTGTTGATTGTTTGTGCTTGATGATGTGATGTGTGAAAATACCTATAATATGAAACCCTAGTTCTTTCATATAAACCAAATATAGATCAAATACAAAGGGGGGAATTAGGAAAGGGGAATAGCTAAGATATCCTTAGAAAACACAACATAATTAAGTGATATGTACATAGCCTGAAAGGGCCTCAAGTTGACGTGGTTCTCCCTTCTTAAAGTGAGTGTGCAAATCTTGGTATTTTTTATATAGATGCAACTTGTAAATTAACTTAAATGTTTGATAATGAAAGAAATTTACTTATAATAAAATATTTTTAGACTTGGCATATGATAATTAGAATAAATCAAAACTTGAATTGGAGATATCATTTCCATTTTTCTCAATGAGCAGTAGAATTGCCAAGTGATTGCTAGTTGATAGATTAAATGACAATAATATGCTTATATAATGACATATTTGAAATATTTTTGTTAATAAAATTTGATAAAATCATGGGAGGGATGACATAAATAATATTTAATTATAAAATTAACCATTAGATTACAGGATACAAGGCCACACCAGTGGACAAGGTCAAGCTGCGACCTTATCCGATTTAGTGCATTTTTATCTTAGAAGGTAGGAGATTATTGAAATTTAATTGATATGAATATGTAAGAAAAATATGGATTTATGAATTATGTTTTATATATTTTCAAGACATTGAGTAAAATATTGAAGGATCCTTTAGATATTGTGAGTTAACAAATGACGAATTGGCAAAGCAAGGTAAGGACACCAAGATTACACATTGTCAAGCACTTAATTATTAAATTTGAGAGTGATTTACTAATGATACAATGTGGAATTACTAGAGTAAATGATATGCAAACCTAATTGTGTATACACACTTTATATTTTGATGTGCAGTTTGATTATTCAAGATGCATCAATGAAAACACTTACAATAATGTCTCTGAAAGTAGTTACTATCCATATTTGAAATTTGAAAATATGAAATTTGAAATTTGAAATTTTAAAAGAGATCAAGGAGAGAATACACTTGAAAGAGTATGCAATCTAACTACCCTAAAACTTGAAAGTGGAGAAGTGCATGTGCCCCCTTGTTAAGGCATTTTGAGAAATGATTTAATCTATGGTGATCAAGTCTCACTTTTAAAACCAATGCAACCCTTTGAGTTGGAAATAATATATGCCCCAAATCTCTTCTAAATGTGTAGAGTAATATTTTAGAATAATTGAAGGGGTGTAACCACTAAATGTGACTCGCTACAATGAAACCATAGATGTTGAGTGTCACTAGACTCAAATGTGGTAGGAGAAGGGGTGAAACCATAAATTATGGCTTGATAAAGTGAAACCATAGATGTTAAGTGTTGACTAAATCTAATGTGTACCAATTAAAAAATGAGATGAATCACACAATGGTAGACAAATCTAGATTCTATTTAAAACTTTTGTACCTTTGAAACTTTTAAGCTTTGAATAAGTGAAATTTAAATTTTCCATGTAGAAACATGAGCATGAATGAATATCATGACCATTATATCTATATTAAATTGGTATAGAATGTTAATTGAACTTTTAACTATTTGAAATTGTTTTACACATGCCCATGCATCAAATATATGTGAATATGTACTCAAGTAATTGTAGAAATGAGTGCACATTAATGCCCCTACAATATAAAAATTATGAATCATACTATAAATATGAAAACTATGTATTATCATAAATCTAAAATTTGTTTTTCATGAAGACTTTAATTCTCAAGATAATCCTACTGTGATGCCCCACTTTCGAGATGAGATGTAGATTGTAAGTCACTAATCTCAAAAGAAAACTTGTATAATATGTGATAGATTTCATCATGTAGTAGCATATGAAAATTTTAATTGCATTTATCATAGTATTAAATATAACATTGAATCAATATGAAACATGTGTTATTTATATATAAATTATAATTGAAGTGCATCAACAACCTGTGTATAATATACATCATGGCACAAGAGAAAAAATAGAAAATAGACACATTACATGATATGAAAAAGGACACCATAGTAACAAGTAATGAATATACAAGTAATGTCACACAATGTCACACTATTTGTATATAATGTCACACATAAGGCCCAAAGGTCACATATAAGGGACATATGAGTGTCGTAAAATTAACAAGACTAAAGTCCATACACAAATGACATGAGGATGCCATAGATGTAAGAACATGTATATGTTGCATGCATAAGGAAAAGGGCCACAAACATTAAGTAAAGAAGTCTTAACTTATCATTTATTAAATTAAGAATTTAAAAAAAAGTATGGATAAAATGAGACAAGTCTACATGAATCATATGTATTAATTCCATTGTTAGCAAATAATATATCCATGTAATACAATGTAAAGTATGAGCAAATAAAAAAACATTTGTATGATATATATCTCAACATGGTAGAAAGGTTGTGGATAGATACAAAATATTTAAATGTTCACTGGAAGAATGAAGATATGCCCCTATCTTAGCAAGGTTGATGGGAAAAAAAGGTATCTCAACATCAAAGAACCAAGTAATAGTATGTCTTGTATCACGCTCACATACTTCATGAAAAGCATGTGTTCATGAAAATTGAAAATGAAATATGACTATCTACTAAACATGAAATAAATAAAATATGGAAATAAGTGAACTAAAAACATAATAAAATTCTTTGTAGGTCATTATTTTGAAAATTTGAAAATATTTTGATTTTTTTGCATTTTTTAAATATATATTTTTGTTTTAATTTTTTTTCATATTTGATTTTTTTAGAATTTTTTAAAATATTTAAATTTAAATGATTTAAAAATTACAAAGAAGAAATGCTTTAAAAATAGAATAAATAAGATGGATTCAAACAATCCACATAAATTACTAAAGCATAGTGTGACAAGGAGGAAGGCAAACAATGTGTCCTCAATGTATGTGTAAACGAGTCATAGCAATGTAACATAAATGTTTAATATAGATAATTATGTACATGTCCCTCTAATGGGAAAGGGTGTATGTGTGCTCTTAGATAATGTAGGTATATATTTTTGATCATGTAAGTACAATGAAATCCATAACATGATAGATATGCCATAGTAAGCAAGTGGATTGCCATAAAGAATAAGCTTTGATAGAATTGTAAGATAGTTGTTTTTGATTTGTTCAAATCAGTTTGAAAATCAAGGATGCAAGTGCTCAAAGTGAAGATAAATCCAATGGATAGAAGAAGGATTAGAATTTGGGATATAAGAAGTAGGAACAAAGTAAAAGTGAAGAATTTATTTGAAAAGGAAAAGGAAAATAGGTAACTAATTATGTCTATAATGGGAGCCATGTATGAATAAATAATTATGTGATATGAAGGTGTAATTTATTGTGAGGAGGAAGTGCCAATTTTAGATTCCTTTGAATATGAATAGGAATCATTTTTTGTAACATAACCATCTAAATCATAATTCTTATACTCATGTAAATCTATATCATCATGTGTAATAGGAGAATATATAACTACCTATACATGTGGTGAAGCATTATAAATAACCTATGGTGCCTTAAGAGATAAATAAATTTTCACATATGGCACTTTTTGCGTAGGAAGATGTCCCGTGCTCTTTGGAACTAACTACATATGCTAATGTGTAAGTGTATGATGCTTGTAAATAGATGGAGAAATTGATTTTGTAATATGTTCATGTGTAATTCGATCATGCCCATAAATAGATGGAGAAATCTATTCTATAATATGATCTTGTATAGTTTTCTATACTATTTCATTACCATGTTGCTCATTATATGTGCCAACCAAATGTCATGTAGGAGGAGTAAATATCATTGTTTCCAAAGGATATTCATATTGGATTCCTAAAATTTTAACCACTTGATTATCATGAATATATTTGATACATTTATGCACTGTAGAAGGTACTGCTCTAAATTTTTTAATTCAAAGGCATCCTAATAGCATATCAAAGACCCCTATGCTTGGTATAACTAAGAATGGAACTAGAACTATAAGAGGTCACACTTATAAATGTAGTATTATATTCCAAGAGTATACTATGTATGACCATCAAATAACTTGATAAATATAGAAGTAGAATGTAAATATTGTTCTATATAACCAAGAGAGTAGAGGAGTGTTAAGGTGTATGCATTTTTTATTGATCTATTATTTATCATAACACTATGTATGGATTTATTGTCAACATATGCTAAAATAAAAAGTACATGTCTATCTGAATCATCATCAACAACTTCAATATCATCAAATGCAATCATAGGACATGATGCTGGATTGCTTGTAACTTTACTAATATACTATCAAGTGGATGTCCATATGTATAAGGAGGAGGTTGAGCATTTTATACATAATGCACATCATAATTATCCTTGTTATTTGTTACTTCATGATTTTAAAAAGGATATTTGAACATTTTGAGCTCTAAATTATCATTTTATTGTGGCTTAACCTCTTCAATAGGTGTGTCAATGCCAATAATATTCTCATCAATGAGATCTTACATCGATGATAATCACAATATGTATTGCTATCAAAAATTTTAGATTGTGGTGTAGACATGTTTATTTCCATTGGTGGATGAATAGAGATGATATTACATTCAAGTAACTTTTGCAACAATACATGCAGAGGTGATGGTGACCTTGAGAATTTCCTCCTTGGTGGAGTTTACAATTGAGATTTTTGTGTTAGTTGTGGGATATCATTAACTATAATATTATATTCATTCTTTCTTTATTTGGGTTTGCTCTTATACTTTATCTTAATTTGAAACATAAAATTTGAAGTATAAGGAGAATTTGAAGTATATTTGAGCTTGTTCAAAGTAAGGAATTCAACCTCATGCTCTTTGGATGTATGAAATAACTAATCAAAAGATTTAACTTATCAAACATAATTTAATATTATAGTGGAGATAGAAAAAATTTAGTGAAGATATCTTTGAGCTCATTATCAACCATTTTATTTGTAATTTTTTTAGCATATTATTGTATCTTAGAACATATTCATTGATTGATTCATTAGACCCTTGTTTGAGATTTGTAATTTGATCATATGATATATTTTCACCAATGTTGATAGAAAAGTGTGTTAAAAACTAATTTTCAAAGGGATTGTAAGCCTTTACTGATTTAGGATGAAGATCATAAATCCATATAAAATCATATTATTTGAGAATTTTATAAAGAGATTTATTAATAATTTTTCATTATCTGCATGGTCGAGACAAGTTGCATGAAGTGCACATAAAAATACTATCATGATCACCTTTGCCTTGATATAAACAAATATTAGGATACACAAAGCTAAACGGTAGTGAATAAGATGTAATTTTGGCTTTCAAAGGGTTATATAACAAGGAACTTGAGTCCTTGGAGGGTTTAGTATGAGAAAGAGTTTGCTCAAGTTGAGATAGTTTGGCTTATCAGTAAAAACCCATATGCTCAAGAATAGTATTTTTAGAAGTGATTGGATGAGTATAAGTAGTGTAAGTAGGCATATGAATGAATATCTATTGGAAACGAAGTAATGTTACCAAACCAAGTGGTAATGCTATAGGATTAACTAGAGGTGTAGAAATAGGAATGGATGCAATAGTATAAGTAGAAATATTGGAAGTGATAGATTCGACACATTTATTTTTTTCATCTCTAGAAACATTTAAGAGTGAGTTAACCTTTTTTAGATGTTTATGAATATATTATATAAGTTTTGATTCACCTGTCTCACCAAACTTTTCCTAAGTATTGGGTTATGAAATGACAACCATAATGCAGTCTTGAAGAGAATGTGGAATAAGCAAAGGAAAATTATTTGAAGTTATAGATTTGAGACAATGTGTAACATATGATTTCTCTCATTCCCAAGTCATTTCAAATTTGACAAATATATTTTATATTGTGTTTGCCTTGGAGAATAAATATGACATGATATGGTAGTGCAACCATTTAACATAGGAATATTATGAGATTGGACCTTGTTTAGTATAGATTCTTGATTCATTCGATATTAAATACATGCACAAATATAATTAATAACACGTTGAAAATAAATACAAAATGTCATAATGAATTGAATAATCCTATGTAACATATGAAAGAAACATTCATTTATTGATCCCATTTGTAGGCACAAGGATTTCACACAATAATATTTATGCTAGCCTACATCTCAGGTACCCTTCTTGTTGATATAAACCTATTTCATCCAGTGTAAATATCTAATTACCTTTTTAACATTTACCTTGCATAGTTAAGTTTCATTAATCACTTTTAATTAAGTAAATTAATTTAACTAGTTTCATATGGTAAAATCTAAATAAATCTACCCAAATCAGAATACAAGGTAAGTTGTTCTAACCACCCTTAACCCCCTCGTAATCCCAAAATACCTTAAACAACTAAGGGATTACTTTAACCTCTCGGTTGAAACCTCTCCAATAACTTTGATAATATTATCCAAGAATTGTTGTTGATTCTTATGACCAATGTCAATTTTGTTGAATCGACGCTGATTTAACCACAACCTCCCTTGGGCCAAAGGATGGATTTTTTGCATTTCAAATTGAACTGTAATGATATAAAATTTTTTTTGGAGTATAAATTAGTGAATTTTTCATTTGTTGGAAGCTATTTACACTTGCATCAACTCATCCCCCCATCAGTAGATCAAGAATCATGTTATCAACTTTGAGGTCTGTCATAGGTTGGGAACACTAAATGGTTAGTTTGAAATTTATTTTAGTAAATTCATTCTATAATTTATTATGTCTAAATGTCATTTTATATTCTATTTTATGTTCATTTTATCCTTCTAATCTATGTTAGAATATTTTTAGTCAGCCTAAGACATCCCAAAACATCTTAAATTCTGTTAAAATTATATTTTAAAACCCTATCTTGAGAGCTTTATTTGTATTTACAGAATCAACATCAATTACCTAAACTAAAATTGATCCTGTATAACAACATTGATATCTGTTAAAAACTCATTTTCCTACACTTGAATCCCTTTTAGTTAGCAATCTGATTTACATCTTCAAACACTATTTTTTAAAGTTATGGGTTTCTTGTAGATGACTCTTCTTGGAGTTGTTCATGAAGTGGTTACTATCTAATATTTACCTATAGTTATGAATCCCCTTTTTAAATCCAAAGAGATATTTCATTTGAATTAGGCATCTATGCTATTGTGTTCGCTCCCTCCCTAGAATTCATTTCAGACTAGTTAAAAGTGATCCAAGCCAAAGATGATGCTATCAAAGACTATTGGAATGTTTGATTTGATAATCTCCATCAAATTAATGTAGATTAAATCTTAAGTCATTTGATTATCTTATCTATATTGTTTAATTATTTACTATAGTTTTAGTTATTACTTTTATCCACTTAATTACTAAGATAGTGGGCTGACATCCTTACAATGAAGTGTACCACTTCCTAAGACCGATATCGTACCAGGCAACCCACTCATATATCATATTGATATATCTTTGTTTGAGTTTTATATTTTTTTAGGTAATACTTCCAAGACAAAAAGGAGTTCTCACATCACCAGATATACAGTACATGATCTTTTCTAATTACAGGTAGTCTTGTAAAACCCTGTATCTTATTTCAAGTTTTTATGTAGTTTACTTTATATATAAAAATAAACAAAAATACTTATATATTTTGTCATGCCCAGTGGGACTTGTTAAAGGGCCTCACTATTCTTGATTTATTTATTTTTTGTCTTGTTTGTTTATTCTATTTAGTGAAATTTTTGGTTCATTAAAAATTATTAAAAAAATCAAAAAAGGCAAAAATATTTAGAATACTTTCCTTTAAAAAAAGAAATTATCTTCTTTTAGTTTGCCCATTTTAGAACAAATCTAGTTTAAGTAAGTGGGTTAAATTATCATTTATTCACACTCTTTTCACACAAAAACTGGACCATAATCATAAAAAAATGCAATCAAAATAACTCCCACCCAGGTAGACCCACTTGGTTTCATCACCAAGGGGAAAGTTGACTTGGTGTTCTGGCTGAGTATAAATAATTGGTTGGTGATAGATAGGATAAGCACCTAACACCCTTATCACTATGGGGTCATGAAGTGAGGGGGTAGGCCCTAATATCAGGCCATGTGCTACCACCAACATAGAATCAAGCCTTATTGTATCTTTAGTTATATCGAGGTTCTCAGCCTTCTAAATCACATAGAAAACATAGTCCCAAACCTCTAAATCAAATAATCAATTCTTTCACATAGAAATATGATTATATGACATTGGTGAACCATTTAAGACATTTTAAACAAATTAACCTAAAATCAACCTCAAACTCCCATTTCTTAGGACCCTCATTAACCTGTCTCCCCTTCAAATTTTAAAATTTATTTCTTAAAAATTAAAAAAAATTAAGTTCATTCATAAAAAGTGTGTTTTTTTCTTCACTAAAAGTGAGATGATAAAAAAAAATTGCATGTTTTATTCTTTGTTTTTATTTTTTTAGCACTACATGGTTCTGATGTGATAACAATCACTCAAACAAACATAATCACCCCAATCATCTTCCTCTTAGATGGATAAATCACCAAGTCCACCTAGATATTTATATTCTATCAGGGATGGTCTCCCTCAGTTATACCCTTAGGGTGATCCACATTTTACTAACATATTAGACAATAATCTAATCACCTTGAACTATTACCTTACCATGCTATCAATATGGATCCCCATTTCCCTTCATGGTCAAGCTTCCCACTCTTTATATGGCATGCCACCTAAAAAAATTGAGGTATATACTATATCCATGGTGTCCTCATCTATTGACCCACCACCTCCATCAGGATCAAATACTAGTAAAACACAACTACTAGATATGCAACTACCCTTAGTGTCTAGTAGTCCTTCCACCACCATTATTCTGATGAAAAACGTTACTACACCACAACCAATAGGAAACAAACCACCCTTTACCACACTTCAAACTCTATTAGTCTCCATTTTTTCAACCCTCTCTCCTATCTAAACGCATATCACATCGATTCCTACCATACAACCTCTACCATACACACAACATATCCCTATACATTAAAATATTCAATAACAAATACCCCTAACTACATAATACCAAATTCCCACACAACCCCTTATAAGTAGTTATCCTAACCCAACCTAATAATCAATATTACCTTTGTTATTCCCTCAATACATGGTTGCATCTCAATTGACTATCACCACATCTATAGGGTACCCCCTTACACAACCTCTCCCAACATCACTCCCTCCATATCAACATTTACAATAGAATGTTTTACGAGGCATCCCCTATTATAATACCCAACCAGGTCTCATGTGAATCTTCTCAAAGAATATGACAAACTTAGAAGCCTTTGCCTTTGGGTAGAAGACCATGCTTATGTATGAACACATTTTCAATGAACCAATCAACCTTGCCATCCCTATCCAACCATATCCTACACAGTGAGAACTTCCTAAATTTATGGATTTTTAAAATAAGGAAGACCCCCAAAAATTAATTAGAGCTTTATGGCACACATGTCACCTCATTATCCATGATGACACCCTCATTTTGAGGATGTTTCCTATGTCACTTGCATACCAACTTTAGACTGGTATAGTTTGATCCCTCAACACTCAATATTTTCCTTTTATAAGCTAACTAAAAATTTCTTATAGAAGAGGGGATTATAATATGAATCAGATGAAATAAGGAGAGATAGAAGATTATTGGATGAAATTAAAGATAAACGGAAATGAGAAAATTTAGATACATATAATAATAATAATAATAATAATAATAATAATAATAATAATAATAATAATAATAATAATAATAATAATAATAATAATAATAACAAAAACAACAGCAACAACAACAACAACAACAACAACAACAACAACAACAACAACAACAATAATAATAATAATAATAATAATAATAATAATAATCACTTTATTAGGACCTTCACATGCATTTTAATTTTTACATTCAAACAAGGGAGGAGAGGAAGTAGTAGATGCATTTTGCTTGTTACAATTTTTAGAAAGAGAATTACTTTCACTATTTTCATTTAAATGAGCCAAAGAAGGGATAGGATTTTCAAGATTATAATAATTGAATAAAAGTAACACACTTAATTTTGTCAATAGTTTCATTATTAGGAGGAGAGGGACAATCAATTTTTGATGCATCTAGATAATGCAAATTTTTTTGACTTGCAACTTGATGAATACCAACTACTTACTTATCTATGGCATCATTTGGTTTCAAATCACTAAAAAAATGTGTTTTCCTTGACTTGATAGACCCTTCATCATTGAAAAGAGAAGAAACAAGAGAACTAGTCTCCACATACCCAAGAGGAATATCATTATACTCATAACCATACGAAAGCATACTATGATAATTTATGTATTCATTTATATTTGTAGTTTCATCATTAGTTATTTCATTTTCATATTTATAAGTAAATGAAGAGGCATTACCCTATTTTTGAATTTACATAATATATTCATATGCAATACATTGCTCATCAAGAATATTAATAAATCATCCAAAGGGTGGGGCTTTGTAGGGAATTGTGTAAGAAAATCCATAATAACGTCAATTTTGTACCCAATCATAAAAAGAGCAAGAAAAATGCCTAGATCAAATATATAAATAAGAATTATGTAAGTGATGACCATGCAATAAATTAGATCTAGCAAATATTTAAACTTGAAAAAAACTCTCGATGGAGCCAAAAAATTCCTATATGTAAAATAGGGTTTGGTTCAACACACAAAAGGATGGGTTCATCAAAATGTTTTATGCTATTTGGGGTTTTATACAAACACACTTAAGAAAATAAAACTATTTGAATCTAGTAATAATATATTTAGATTCACACTAAAATACAATAAATAATACAAATATATGTAATCAACATATATAATAAATATAATTAAATATATTGCAACTAAGGAATAGAGAAATCACATTTTATTCAAATTTTAGATCTGGAATGTGATAATTATTTAGAATCATCTTAGGGAATTAATTAGGCTCTAGACTCTACTTATTATATGTTTTTATCTATTTTCACTTACATGACACTTGTAATGACCATAGATAGTTATGTCGACGCAGATGTCCAACTTCGATGCAAGTGTCCAGCCCAAAGTATTGAAGGAGTGGATTAAAACTTTTGTCAAACCTGCATTGTCACCTATGTGCCTATTTAGTGCCTTATAATAGGTTTATCTGTGTGCGATATCCTTACAATAAATAAAACCCTAATCTTCTTGACTTTTGACCTTTTGTAACTTGGTAAAAAGGGGTTAGCACATGAGTCAAGATAACCCTAACAAACATAACTATTGATACCTACATATCCAATACTCCAAGGATGGCCTCAAAATCTCATGTAGTTATCCATCCTAGGCATGTGTGTGAAATTATAATTGTGTAACTATTAGATATTTATCTTGTATTAACCCTTGGTACAAATAATGTAAGAGTGCAGTGAATTTTTTGAGTGCTTCAGATATTCGATATAGTAATGTAGTGCAATTTGACATTTTGGAATATAAAGAATTTGCTAATTAGAAACTTGCTTGGTCAAAAAATGCTAGCTAGTAAAATTAGACAATAAACTTTGTATATATAAAGATCTATTAATTTTAAATTAGGACCTATTGGTGCATGAAAATCCAACAATAAGATGAAAAAAGGAGAAAAAAAAGTCACCAAGTGAAAGATACAAAAAATGATAAAAGGATAAGTCTAGAGACTTGAATTGTAGTTGGACACTTGTGTCAATGTAAGTGTCCAACATGGATGCATGTTTTTAGAGGCCAAAAAGCATGGGGATAATCTAAAACATAGGTTAGTATCCCAAGGATACATCAGATAAAAGATAATTTACAACATATAGTCCCATAGGGGCAGATAAATAAAGTGAGATAAGATGGAAATGAAGAGGTCCACATGAGACCACACCACTAGATATCTAACTCTTAGTAAATAGATGTATATATGCAAAAGGATATGGAAACATTCTATGAAACTATGTTTGTAACAAATATCAATATTTGTACCCTACAAATACATAAATACAAGATCAATTCTATTATAAACCATTATAAAAATAAAATATAAGGGTAAAAAATAATAATGTATAGAATTATCACCCTTCATAGACACCTGTGGCATAGATTAGATGCTAACGACAAATAATATCAACATACACACAAATAATGTTAATAAATCTTGAACACCTTTGGTTAAAATTAAACACTTGTGAAAAACTATGAAATCTACTTAAACATAAAAAAAACTAATTTTTCATTTAAACAAAATTTAAAATAAGTTAAAAATTGAGTTTTTTCAAATAATACTAGTGTCAGTTACTCTCTAATTTTTTGAATCAGGTTGGGGTCACTTCTTATCATAGTGGTATTTTCATATTTTGAGCTCAGAATCAATAAAAACTATAGTTAAAATGATTTCTAAATTTGAAAATTCAACCTATTTATACTCATGAAAATTGTTATATAATGTTAAAATGGTAATTTTTTATTAATCCACTATGATAAGGTATGCACAATATTTTGATACTCATGTTTATTTATCCTCCCATTAATTATGTTAGAACACATGAGAAACATTATTCCACATGGTAATATTTTCATAATAATTCAATGCTATATTGTATGACAAATATTTGCATACTTATATCTAAGAGTAGATACCAAAATATGGTATTAAGTACTTGGAAATGATAATATTGATATAAATTTATGACACATGCCTTGCACACACAAATATCATACATACCCACCATTATCTCACATCTGCATGGTACCTTATGAGTTTGATGCTTTTGTTAGACAATTACACACTTAGATGAACCTCATTTCCTATTTTAAACATGTTTAATATCATTCACAAACATCTCTAAACCTTCAATTTAGTCTACCTACACATAGATCAATAATGTCAAAATGGGTTAGTATCGTCAGTCTATACTAACATGAGCATGATGCTACTAACCCCCTTTTAGCAATGGTAACTTTTTAGATTAAAATCTATCCTTAGGTTCAACCCATCATCCTATCATGTTTGTGGCATGAGAAATTACCAAATTATACTAATACACACACACACACACACACACACACACACACAAAAAAAAAAAAAAAAAAAGCATCACTTAATAGGGGACTTGGGACTTGTCTGGTACACACACACACACACACACACACACACACACACACACACACACACACACACACACACACACACACACACACACACACACACACACACACACACACACACACACACACACACACACACACACACACACACACACACACACATTGATAAAATTTTCTCTACACTTCTAGAACATAGTCATAATAATAGAGTCAACTAGAAAAGCTTATTATTCATTCCTTTTGTTTTACTTACTATATTTAACATATGCCACTTTTAAAATCATTGCAATCAATTTCATAAGTTTACTTTCAAATGTGTGCTTGAATGCCATATTTATCAATCTAAATTATTCTACTAGTTTCTATCTTATAAGGTTTTCTAAAACCAAATCAGAGTAAAAAATATTCATTGCACTAACTCTTTCCTTAATCCTAGTGACTAGAGGCAAAAAAATGAATATGATATGAATGGAAAAACATTTCCTATGAAAATATTATAACAATTCAAAAAAATACCAACTACAGGACTTTATTACCTACCCACTTAGGTATATCAATATAGTCACAACTAAAAGGGTTATCTCCTCAAATTTAAATTCATGTCTAGATTAAATCCAAAAAATTCAAGGAGCTTATCAAACTTAACAATTGGTAATGCACATCCAATACTAAATTACATGTACACCTCTACAATACATTGACTACATACACAACCATAAATTTGTCATTTACTATGGATTATACACTGCAATATATGCTTACCAAATGATCAATATTCCCTATGATGACACATTTCCTCATGCAAACATATGCACTTCACATGATTATATCTACACTATACTACATTATGTCTATATGTGTATCTTCTAGCATACATGATTTAAAAGATTTATCCATCCTATAAAAAGGGGGGCATCCATTAGGGTTCTTACACAGGTTATTTTATACTCAGATATACTCATATTTATTGATATATACATAGACAATCTCATATTTACTTAGATATACTCAAATTTACTTAGATTTATTTATATATACTCAAACATACTCAAACATACTCAAATCATAGTTAGATATACTCAAGTAGACATAGGTTAACATATATGAATCTAAATCCATCTACAATGAATGATTCATATTACTTAGATTTATATATGAACCTGGTACAAGGTTTCACATCTACAGGTCACACTTGAAATATTATTAAATTATTTGGCCTAGAAAAATACTAAAAGCACCTTCTCCATATGGACTAGGTCATTTATACCCATGACATATCCATTTCAAATGGCATGAGCATATTCCATGAGTGGTAAAAAACCACACACACATAAGTGTTCATTCTTTTATTATTGTGTTTTTTCATTATGACTTTACTATTTTTTTTTAATAATATTCTATCTGATTGCACACATTTTTACTCAAAAGTACACATGGACATTATGAAGCATTGATGTAATGAAAATTATACGTTGAAAATCACCAACATAGGTTTGCATTCTCTTTATCCATTTAATCCAATATTTTCCATTACAATTAAATAGTATATTAAAATAGGTCATCTTAAAATACACAAATTTGGTATAATCCCTATAATTTTCATGTGGATTTACATATATAGACTCTTGATGAGGAATATGGCACTTATTGGCACATCTAACTTGGTCTTGTATATTCATTTTTAATTTATTATATTACATGATCTTATGTTAAGCTTTCTTGATATTTATTAAATCTATCATAGGGATCCATGGTCCCATTCTTTTGTCTTTGTATTTTTTATCGCTTCAAGGCAATTTTAGTAATAATAGATAGGGCCAATTATCAAGAGTGTTTGTATTTACAAAAATTGGGATACACTACCCTTTGGGGTGATTTATTTTTATCTTTTGGATCTTGACTTGTGCATGCCAATAGTTACAAAAGTCAAAGTTGAGAACCCTATGTATAAGAATCCTTTAGGAGAATTATAAGGACAAACAATCACTAGTTAACATAAACATACAATGAGCACATAGAGATATATCTTACTATTATTTAACATCCCATTTTTTTAAAAGATAAATATAATCGCATTCTTATACCAAAGGATAATCACTCATTGATTAACAAAGGCATACAAAGAGCACATAAACATCTAATTTAAAATTATTTAAAATATAAAGTCTCTAAAGGATAAATATAGTTGCATATTTGTACAAAAGGATAACCTAGGAAAAATTACATTTAGACTTTCATTCACATGATTTGTCACACACACATGCTAGTGGGAGAACTACATGTAGTTTAAACCCTCTTAAAAGTTTTGAAAATCTAGGAAACACTTAGCTATTCAATGGAGAGTGGTTGAGGTTAGTCCAACCCAACACTATTACCCCATTTTTTGAGTCAAATTAGTCTCAAGGGTGCAAGCTAGGGTTTTAAAGCAAAGATAAAGAAAACAAAACTATTCATGTAGGTCCACAGGTAATTGAATACACATAAGTTAGCTATAAATAAAGGCACAACAATCTAGTCTGTCAAAGACTGACATAAGTATCTTGAACATTTCTAATAGACATGAGAAGAATCTAGCCATTGTAGTACTCTGAGTATTATCATAGGTGTCATGAGAGGCTTTAAGTGTCTATTTCCTTATTTGAGCCAACATAGATCTATAGCAAAACATTTTAGATCATGATTGTGACATAAAAAATAAGTAGGTAAAAAATCATAAATAAGTTAATCACACTATCCTCCTCTTGGTCATTTTTATAAATATTAAGTGCAATAAATCAAAGTTTACATTTATATCTATGTAGTTTATGTTTATATTGTGTAATCTGAATATTCAAGTTTTTAGATTTTTTTAGATTACTTAAATAAAAAATAAGGTAAAATAATAACCTACCCTCTAGATGATCTAAGGTCCACAACTATGGTAAAAACTATGACCTTTTTTCTATCCATCTCATCCTTTATCTTATAGATTATGCAAATAAACTCATGCACTTGAATTTGATTATGCTGAGGTGGGGGGGAGGGGTGTGTTATAGGTACAATCACTAAGAGGGTGGGGGGGGGGTTGAATTGGTGAATCAAGATATTTCAAAACTTCAATCTAAATCCTTCAAACCCTTAGTCATACACCATAAAAAATAAAGAAGAAAATAAACCACTCATAACAATGAACATGAAAGATAATAAAGAAAACACAAGATCTATGTGGGAAACCTTTTGGGGGAGAAAACCCACTTTAAGGCCTGAAAACACATGGACTAATTTTCCTATAAGATGATTATAAATATGAGACTTTAGTGAAGCACCCACTTCACAAGGAGCATTAACCCCTAAAGATGATAAGTACCAACTTGGCTAAGATTTTGAGCACCAAAAAAACATCTATGAAATGAAGAACTTTAGAACTTTGATTGCTTCTCAATATGATGGAGAAACCCTACAAAATAACCTCCTTAAATCCTCTTCACTCATTCAAACCTTCACACATAAACAAGGCATCCAAAACCACCTTTTGGATCAATCTACACACCTTCACTTGTTCTCATGCATCAAACCTATAAATTCAAAATTATAATTATGAAAATAAGGTCTTACATGCAATAAAAACTCTGATATATCTCTTAATACATCCACATGTCTCTCACAACCTTCACAAATATTTTTCTCATCTACTCTCTTGCTCAACTGTACTCTCTCTTTCAACTCATTAGCCACCCTCAAACTTGATCATACAATAAATGCATCCAAACACCCATTTTAAAAAAATCTAGGCTTCTTTGGTCATCCTCAATTTTATTTTTACTTCAGTCCATCCATTAAGAACACTTATTCTGATCTCTTTCTTTTGTCTCTATTTTCTGCTCTCTTAAATATATCCACATACTAGACATCAAACCATTATCTTAGCTTTCCATGAATATCAACTTCTAGGTTAGCCATAATACATACCTGAACCTTTAATAATTATATCATGATAAGATAAATCTTAAATTCATTGCTATAGGTTGGCCATAGTCTTTAAGACTCAAATCCTCCATTAGGTCTTAATGAGACCCAAAACAATTAGGCCTTCACATCCACACGTTACTATGGTAACCTCTTGGACTAACTTCATCTTATAGAAATGCCTAGAACACATGAAAAATATCTCTAATATCCCATTTATCACTCTCATATGGGTCCATGCCACCTAGAACACCAACTCAACACTTAAACCTACCAATTAGGTCTCCTCACTCTTTAGGCCTTCATACATAGAAAACATAGTCTCAAACTTCTAAATCAAATAATTAATCATTTCACATAGAAATATGATTATATCACATTGGTGAACCATTTAGAATATTTTAAACACCTTAATTTGCCTTAGAAAATCCAACATAGGCTCTAAGCAATCAAATCAACTCTCTCAAAATGACCACTCAGACTGGTCACACACAATCAAAATATAGTTATACTAATTTGACTCTCCATATCTAATCAAGGGAATATAATGACATACAATAATTTATAATAAGCCTTAGATACTTATATAATGTCTACATACTCATTTTATTCCTTAACTTTGCTCATAACACCTTCAACTTACATCTGCAAGATGGTCACTCAAACTGCAAGTGTATTCAATAAACATAGTCAACTTCTAAGCCTTTATTCATACTAAATATAGATTGGTCAAACCTCCATAATACACAAATATAGTCATAATGGAGTATATAACACTCTAAACTAGGTATTTCATTTTTAAACATTAAAATACTATCATGAACAACTCAAATATTTTTCTCTAGTCACTTACAAAACATGGTCAAACACATAGTCAAATTTTAATACCAATATCTATAATTGTACAAACATTCAAATCTTATAATAAAATTTTATGGATGCAACTTGAGGTTTTTTACAAATTTTCCTTTTACATCACTTTATAATTCATCCTATATCAAAATATATAAGTAAAATATTGCAAATTGATTTTTTCCTTTGCTAATTTCAAATACCAACGGTCACTAGTAAATGCAAATATTGTAGACACGTGTCTTCATCTCATGCTCCCTGAAAGATAGATAAAACACACTCCATAAATATTATTAGGATTATATTTTTATTTAACTTAAATATCTCATCATTTATCTTAGATCCTCACTTCTGAGATCAAGCCACTTGGTAGTCCCACGTGCCCTCTGCGTACCCTATAGTCAGTCTCTAATGAATTTCCACCACTTAACAGCCTTGCATGCCTTCTGAGCATCCTTTGACATATTGACTTAATATGAACCATTAGATCATTATCTAATAATATTATGTGATCTATTAGATCCTTATTTTGTCATATTATATTTTCACTATCAGATCTGTTGAACACTCATCATTAGATCTCTTCTTGCAAATTTGGCCAAGTATAGAACCTTAGTGAACTCTATTTGAGAGGCCAAATTTGAACTATTATAAATTTTTCTATGCTCAATTTCTAGACCTAAAATTTTAACCACATGATCAAATCTCATAGGGGAATCCATCCATGTATCAAACTTCTCCTAAAATCTTCACACATGTGAAATATGATGTCATTAAATTGCTTACTCAGCCTTGTCTACCAAGATGACTACTTGAATCTAAACACTCAAATGATTGCTCTGATGAATTAATTTCATTACATAAACAATATAATAAACCATAACACCCCATAAGGTCTCTAAAAATTTACCATACCATAAATAACATCCAACATCTACCTATCCAAGTCAAACACTGAAGAACTATGCAAGAACACTGAAGCACACTTTGTCATTGTCATTATAACACTCATGACACCTCATCAACATCCTTGGTCACCTTGGAGACATAATTTACAAACCTAAAAAAATATCCTCCTTTGTCATAGATGTCAAACACCAATATAAAGCTTATACTCAGACTTTGTCTCTCTCTTCATGCACTTTCTCCCCCTTTGACATAATGACAAAATGGGATCAACTTTTGATCCTATAGACTTGAAAAGACTTTAAGGACCAATAATAGGAAATGACCCACATTTAAGATATGATATTGATCCCCATAGCATTTTACATACCACTTATTACCTTAATCTTCTCAAACATGCTCCATGATTACACTCTTCTTTGATCATACACAGTTTTTATGGAGACAAAATATACATGAACATCAAAAATTGCATGAACTTACCTTGAAAACATTAAGAGGGACTCCCCCTAAATCACCTAAGCTTAGGCACCATTTTGCACATATTTAGACCATTTTTAATAATGAAGAATCAACATAATTTCCTCCTCTCTCAAATTCTACTACACAATCCTCTGATCCTAGAACCTAACCATTTACAAAGCTCCCCCTTTATTTATGCATGAAGATTTAATACATTTTCAAATCACCTGAATTGGTTTGATCAAGTAATCATATCAACATGCTTGAGTTCACATCTATAATAGACTTATTCATATCTCCACCATGACTAGAACATCTCACATATGCTCCCCCTCACATTATGCACAACTCTTCAAGCCTTTAAAACTATCTGATTTATCCCCCCTAGCTCCATGCTCTAACTGGATCATGATATCTTCAAAAAGACTTATCAACAAACTAAATCTACCAAAAAATCTTCAACACTATCCACACTTAGTCAATATCCTTATGAAACCACCAATAGATCTCATATCTTTATTAGATCAACTTAAACAAGTTGAAGCAAACATGAGTAACTCTCATATGGATATCAAAACAATTTCCCTTTATCCTCTACAAGCCATCATGGTTTAGAACCTTTTTAAATCACTCTCATGGAACTATCTCATCTTTAGAAAATTGTGAACTCCATGATAGGCACAACTTATCATATACAAAACTCTAAGACCTTCTTCATGATACAAATAATATGACAACACATTCTCCTCATACTCCATATGAACCTTGGCTTCAGTCTTTCTATGCAAATATAACATTTTAACAGCTCATCATCCTTTATTAGACACATAGAGACCTCCATTCCCTACCTATAGACCTTGCACACATAAATTAATTCTTCACCATTTGACTAACTATATCATCCTTCAGATCACTTTACTTTTTCATATCCTTTCATAGTAAGCCAACACCTTCTCATGACCTTTATTATCTTGTAACATTAATAAAAAAACTTAACTATCATCCACCATGCTTCCTCTTACTCATAAGTGTCTTGTTGAAGCTTAGATAGATAAACCCCTAACCCACAATGTCCTAGAACAATGTGAAACTAAAAGTTGCCCACAACTCCTCATGTTCTGTCTCCTTCTTGGACCACTTAAATTGATGATTCTTATTCTTATTATTTTGCTTGACTGAATCAACTTGTTTATCTTCTTTATCACTTTCTTTTTCTTCTAAGATGGTGTTGACAATACATGGAGAAAATAAATATTCTTGGTAAACCTTTTCACTTGAAGTATCAATCTCACATTTCAAAGCATCAACACTTGACATTGACAACTGATATTCTTTATAGGAAACTTAATCAACAATATCAATTTGTTTACTTAAGTGTACAAATATCTTAGGAAAATTTTCAACTACCTTGGTATCTTTAATGAGATTTGTCTCTTTATTATGAACATGAGTAGATAATGAGTACCCTTGGCATTATTTAACTTGTGTAGCATCTTCTACCATGGCAAATAATCCACTTGGACTTGTAGACTAATCATGGCACATACTTTCCACTTTTGTTTTCCATATTTTATCTTGCCTTCTACCTTACACTTTAGGAGCCTAAAATGACTTATTCTGACTTGATGTCCTTTGTGTGCAAAACTTAGCAATGTGATCAATTCTTAGACAATTCAAACCACTCTTTTTGATGGAAAATCAGGTTGTCTTACCTTATTAAGACAAAATATTTCAATGTGTCCTATTTCATGACAACTATAGCACTAAATTTGACTCACAACACTTGATTAATGATTCCATTCATAGTTCCAAGCAGATTCATTCTTAGAGGTCTTCTACATTTTCTTGCCTTATGACCAAACTGATTAGAAGTGTAGTAGTAACCATTAAAGTTTGCATACCTCAATGCATTTGGTTGTATAATTTGATTTATCTTCCTTTTTTTAGCAACTTCATTTCTTAACTGATTGTTGATCTTCAAATTCTGATTGTTCTTGTTCACAAAAGTCTTCAAGTCATCATGAGTAGTATTTTTTTATTCTTATATATATCTAAGACTAGTTCTATCACTTTCATATTTTTGACTACTTAGAATGTTATCTAGATCAATTGATCCCTTTTCAAAATTCACAAATGACTTCACTTGACTTTAAGTCTTTTTCAACTCATCTCTTAAATAACCAATCTCAGTTACATACCTTAAACATTCAACTTCTTTGGCCTTCAAGTTTGCATTCATAATCTTTAATTGATCATTAATAAGCTTGAATGAATTTTTATAATCTTTGAAGTCTTCATCTATTCTTGCCTCAAACACATTAAATTTCACCTCAGTCTTTTATTTGAGACTTCAATTTCTTGGTTGTCTTATTCTCAATCTTTAGATCTTAAAGGGAATTCATCAACTTAGTATCATACTTTACCTTGTCTTCTTCATCATTTGTATCACCTAAACCATCTCCAAACCATGTAGATTCTTCTGGATAGGAGCAACTACCTTTTTCAGCCATGAAGAGAGCTTTATCTTCAATAAGACCATCATCTTCATAATCATTCTCAGGATCACTACCATAATATTCATTAGATGAGCTATAATATCCCTTGGTGTAGAGACTCCTCTTGTCCTTGTAAAACTTCTTTTGGCCATTATACCTTTTGAAACTATTCTTGTTCTTATCATACCTAAATTTCTTCTTGTCATTATCATGATCTTCTTCATGTTTTTCATTATCTTTTCCCTTATGCTTATGAGGAAACTTATTGGAAAATTGACCTATCTCTCCATAATTGAAACATTTTAAGGGAAGTTTACCCTTAAACTTGCCTAAACCTATTCTCAATTTTTTTGTTAACAGAGCTATTAGCTCATCATCATTAATATCATAAATTTCATCATCCTTGACATTATTACCTTGGAAATTATTCTTTAGCTTCTTTTCTTCATTGAAATATACTTCTTTATTTGGTGGTTTGTCCTCATTAACTCTCATCTCATAGGTAAAAAGAATGCCATGTAATTCATCCATCCTCATTTTGGTGAGATCATGACTTTCTTATATAGCAAAAACTTTTGAATTAAATTTCAAAGTGAGAGACCTTAATACCTTTTACACTATAATTCCTTCTTCAATAACCTCTCCCATGTCGTTGATCATGTTCACTACCTCATCAACTCTTAGAAGATAAGAAGCCACAATATCCTCTTCTTTCATTTTGAGACTTTCAAATTGCCTTTGGTAGGTTTAAAATTTGGCCAAATTAACTTTTGAATATCATTCATAGATGAGCTATAATTTATCCTAAATATCCTTAGAATACTTGCAATGGATTACTTTGGTGAACTCAGCCTCTAAAAGACCACAAATGATAGCATTCATAACTTTGGAATTGTTCTCACTTAGCCTCTTGTCTGTAATACTAGTTACAGGAGAAGGTGGAATAGAATAACCATCCAAAATATATTTCCATGTGTCAAAACCCAAGGAAATTATGTAGGTATTCATTATTTCACTCTATATAGCATAATTGGATCCATTGAACAATGGAACTTGCTTAATAGAGAAACCTTGATAGCTTGTCATTGTACCTAAGATTACCTTTAAGTGGTAAAACTTGTATAGAAGGTCCTACTCTGATACCAATTACTAGAGGTAAAATCACTGAGAGGGGGGTGAATCATTGAATCAAGATATTTCAAAACTTCAAGATAAATCCTTCAAACCCTTATTCATACACCATAAGCAATAAAGAAGCAAATAACCCACTCATAACAATAAACATGAAAGATAAGCAAAATAACACAAGATCTATGTGGGAAACCCTCTTGGGGGAGAAAAACCAATCTCAATCCTACAAACACATGGAATAATTATCCTATAATATGGTTACAAACATGAGACTTTAGTGAATCACCCATTTCACAAGGAGCACCAACCCCTAAAGATGATAAGCACCAACTTGCCTAAGATGTTGAGCAGCAACACAACATCTATGAAATGAAAAAATCCAAAACTTTGATTGCTTATAAATTTTATTGATAAACTCTAAAAAACAACCTCTTTTAATCCTCTTCACTCATTCAAAACTTCACACACAAACAAGGCATCTAGAACCACCTTTTGGATCAATCTACACACCTTTGCTTGTTCACATAAATCAAACTTTTAAATTAAACATTATAATTATGACCACAAGGTCATACATGCAATCAAAACTCTGATATACCTCTTAATACATCCACATGGCACTCACAGCCTTTAAAAATATTTTTCTCATCTACTCACTTGCTCAACTCTACTCTCTATTTCAACTCATCACACACTCTCAAACTTGATCATATAATAAATGCATCAAAAAAATCCTTTTGGATCACTATAGGATTATTTGATCATCCTTAATCTTCTCTATACTTCATTCCATCCACTAATCACACTCCCTTTGATCTCTTTCCTTCATCTCTATCTTCTGCTCTCTTAACATATCCACATACTAGACATCAAACCATTACCTTAGCTTTCACTCTTTATAGTGTCTTCATGAATATCAACTTCTAGGTTAGCCATAATACTTTCATTAACCCTTAAGACTTATATCATGAAAATAAATATCTCAAATTCATTGTCATAGGTCAGCCATAGTACTTAAGACTCAAATCCTCCATTATGCCTTAATGAGACCCAAAATAATTAGGCCTTCACATCCACACATTACTCTTGTAACCTATTGGACCACCTTAAACTTCTACCAATGCTTATAACACATCAAAAATATCTCCAATATCCCATTTCTAAGTCTTATATGGGTCCATTCCACCTGGAACACCAACTCAACACTTGAACCTACAAATTAGGTCTCCTCGCTCTTTAGGTCTTCATACATAGTAAACATATTCTTGAACTTATAATGAAAATACTCAAGTATTTCACATATACATATGAATAGGTCACATGGGTGAATCCTTAAGGACCTATGAAACATGTCCATGTGCCTTATACATTCCAACATAGGCTCTAAGCACTCAAATCAACTCTCTCAAATTGACCACTCAGGTTGGTCACACACAATCAACATATAGTTATATAATTTTGACACTCCATATTTGATAAGAGGAATATCATGACATAAATAACTTTATAATAATACTTATATATTTATATAATATCTCCATACACATTTTCTTCCTTAACTTTACTCATAACACGTTAAACTTACCTCTACAAGATGGTCACTCAAATTGCTAGTATATTCAATAAACATAGTCAACTTCTAAGCCTTTTTTCATACTAAATATGGATTATTCAAACCTCCATAATCCAAACATATGGTACTCATGAATTAT
The DNA here is from genome assembly GCA_037957365.1 of Torreya grandis. Taxonomy (NCBI): domain Eukaryota; kingdom Viridiplantae; phylum Streptophyta; class Pinopsida; order Cupressales; family Taxaceae; genus Torreya; species Torreya grandis. Next base: position 5,427,517 of record JARHVA010000002.1, read on the forward strand.
ATAAAACTCTCCAATAGATAGTTCATTTTGAAACATTAAAAAACTATCAAGAACAACTCAAATATCCTTCTTTGTTCACTTACAAAACATGGTCAAACACATAGTCAAATTTGAATCCCAATATATAAAACTTTATAAACATTAAAATCTTATAATTAAATTTTATGGATGTACATTGAAGTTATTTACAAATTTTCCTTTTATATCACCTTAAAATTCATCCTAGATCAAAATATATAAGCAAAATACTACAGACTAGTTTTTTTCTTTGCTAATTTCAAATACCAATGATCACTGGTAAATGCAAATATTTTGACACGTATCTTCATATCATGCTCCATAAAATCTAGATCAAACACACTCCATCAGTCTTCTTAGGATTATCCTAGTATTTACCTTGCATTTCTCACTATTTATCTTATATCCTCACTTCTGAGATCAAGCCATTTGGTAGCCTTGCGTTCCCTCTACATACCTTGTAGTCAGTCTCCAATTAACTTCCTCCACTTGGAAAATTTGAGTGCCTTCTAAGAATCCTTTTAAATATTTAATTAATACACACCTTTTTATTATTATCTTAAAATATCACGTGCTCTGTTAGATCCTTATCTGGTCATATTAGATGCTCATTGTTAGATCTGTTGAATGCTTATTGTTAGATATCTTCTTGTAAATTTAGATAAGTATAGAAACTTAGTGAACTCTGTCTAAGAGGTCAAATTTGCACTATTATAAATTTTTATATGCTCAATTTTTAGACTTAAAATTTTAACCACATGATCACCTCTCATATGGGAATCCATCCATGTATCAAATTACTCCTAAAACTTTCACATGTGTGAAATATGATGTCATCAAATTGCTTACTTAGCCTTGTCTGCCAAGATGACTACTTCAATCTAGAAATTCATATGAGTACTCTAATGAATTAGTTTCATTTCAATAAACACTCATAACATCCCATAAGGTCTTTGTAACTTGACCATACCATTAATAATATCCATCATCTGCCTATCCAAGTCAAACACTGCAAAACTATGCAAGAACACTGAAGCACACTTTGTCATTGTCATTATAGCACACATGACACCTCATCAACATCCTTGGTCACCTTGGAGACATCATTGACAAAACTCCAATAGGGGAGGAATTTTAATCACCACATGAAAATAGTGCATCATATCATCAATTTCATTTCTAAAATTTGGATAAACTAAATTATTTTTATTGTATTTTTTGTGATGCTTATCATTGGAGATATAAAATATATTTTTCCTATAAAAATACACCTTCATAATGTTAAATTATTAATATCAATCACATCTCTTCAAAAACAAATATTGGTTATAACTTTACCTAACAAAATTGTGTCTCTATTTTAGATCTTGATAATAATGGCTCCATATTATGAGTGCAAAGATAAATATAAATAACATAAATATTCTAAAAAAGTGTTTCAAAATAATTTTTTATTATAAAATATTTAAAAAAAGTAATTTTTTATTTTTGTAATTAATGTTGCAAGAGTAAGGTTATTGAATCATTTTTTCCTTCATAATTAACTATAACAAGACAAACACTGACATAATTGTCCCATAATTTAAATGAAATAAACTAACACAAATAATCTAAAAAAATGTTTTGAAATAATTTTTAATTAAAAAATATTAAAAAAAAAACTAATTTTCTACTTGTATAATTAATGTTACAAGAGTAAGGTTATTATTCATGCATTGAATCATCTATTCCTTCATAATTATCTATAATAAGACAAACACTGACATAATTATCCCACCATTTAAATTGAGCATAACTGTTATTATAAATTCATTAAATTAAATTACCTTTTTTTAATTGTCATAGAGATTCAAATGAAAATAAATTGTGTTTACCTTCAACTATATCTAACTATGGTTCTTTATTTTCCACCTCTTTGACACTAGCTGACAATTTAAGGATGATTACTTTAACCTTAATCATATTTTTAAAATCATTTTCTCTCAATGCCCACCTACACTCAAGCAAATAATGTCACATGATTTTTCAAGCCAAAATGTAAATAAAAAAGTAAATGAATGGATGATAAATTATATTAGTATACAATTATAAATATAAATAATGAAGGTACATTTATACATGATCAAACTTCATGACATTCTAACAAGTGGATCTAAATATTTGAGTTGTAATCCAAATTGTAGTTTAGCCAAAATCTATTAAATTTAAAATTATCTCTGTTTTTAAAATTTATATTGACTCATTCCAAAAGGGAGTGGATTACATAATCTAATATGTGATTGCACTTCATTTGGTAACTCATAAATAATTTGTTTTTTATCAAAAAAATGTTGTATCCTGATAGTATAATTGTTTTCTTTGTTGACATGGGAAAATATTAGAATTAAAATGTCCATATTTATATATTTAGTTGGATATGTAACACTTAAGCATGGCGTAACCATAAAAATAAACATTTTTATAAAATAAAAATCAAAACAATTAATTATTGGTGTATATATATATATATGAGATTGGACAAAAAAATATTAGGTATTTTCTCACCATTTTTTTCTACCCATTGACCCAATTATTTTTGAAGTTGGCACAATATTTTCCCTCATACAACCCATATGTTTAGTAAAATGAATTTAAACAATTCAATAATTTTATATTTTCTATAGCCTCGTGCATTATATATCTAAACACCACAAACAATTTTTTACCTTTCACATTATTACACACATCACTAAGGAAAAGTTTTAACCATGCCTTGTGTACATGTGCCACTTATAAAGGATCACTCCACACTATAAAATCGCCCTATACGAGTTAGAAATTGAATTGAAAAAAATGTCAAAATAAAAATGAAAGTATTGGACATTTTTTGGAGCCACTTAAAATGTAGATAGGTAGTATACCTTATAGAAGAAATATCCATAACATTATCATTCGTAATGAAAGAGTTTAATTTCTAATATTGATAACAAACACACCTAACATATAAAACATTCCTTAACCAAACCTGAATGTCTTGCAAAGTGTTGCATGATTTGATCACCCATGCAATAGATACCCTACCTTATTGGTGATGAAATATGAGCAATGTGTATTATTGGTACTATAAAATAAGACATATATTATAATTACTCAATAAATCAATAAGTAGAATAAGGTATACAATAATTTTCACTAATTACATACCCCATATTTGTTTGTCAATAATGTTGTAACCATGGCTAAGATGGATTTATGGGAATGATTGAGAATCATATTATGCATACACATTGTTTGGATACATAAATGAAGGGTTTACTCCATGTAAAACTAGGTTGTTGGTAGCAAAAACATGATTCCATATGTTGCACACACCATGCCTTTGGAATCTTTATGTCATTAGCATTGAATTTCAACTCTTCAATATATGTTTGACCCATATGTTTTCTACATCTCATCTCATTAGGTAGGTATATATTAATGTGGAATCATGTTATGTGTAGTGACATTCACATATTATAGTTTCAATTAGAACATCCAATTGAATAAGATAGGTTACATACTCTATCAATTATTTGAAGAGGTGTGGGGCATACATTGCCTTGATATTATCATGTGATCCTTCAATCCTATAGCATGGTACAAAATCCTTAGATACTCCTTGAAAATACACTTCATTATAAAACCCCTCCTTTTCTTATATTTTATTTCCCTTTCTTCAGTAAACAATGAATTTTGATAGCCTGTTGCAAAGAGATAAAGTAAGTAAAATGTCTTGGGCTCTCTGAGGACAATTGAATGAGTAGACTCATGAATGCTTCCAATATTTTTCATCCTATCAGTTCCTCAAGCAATCAATTGAAATAAATCATCCTCACCATGATATGGACTCTGAATTTAAATGGTAGATCATGTACATGCCCCTATCTATATATGGGGCACTCTCCTCTCCCAATGAAGGACTCGACCAACAGCCCCCATAAGTAAATTAAAATCTAATTGATATAAATAATAAATAAGAACATCATCAATGTGAATTGAATTAACATAAAAATTAATTACTCAACTACACATATAATATTAATTAAATAATGAAGATTAACTTTATATTTTAAATTTAATAATACTCACACTTTGTATTTTTTAATTGACTCTCTATTCAATGTGTACTTGATAATGTTCTTCTTTCTTATAAATGTAGTATTTTTGCTTAGATTTTTTTCCTCGGTCTTTTAAAATACCCTAATTTCATATATGGTATGGAAAGTACTTGATTGGACTCACCATTTACCATTTTAGGCTACCTCCATGGAATATATAGTTAGGTTAATAATAGACTATAAGTCCTTGGGTAATCATAGGGAAGGGATGAGTACCCATATTTGTGATGTTATATAGGGTGACTTAACCTACCAAGGATTAACCCAATGATAACTAAGATCTCTTTATATATATACACACAGAATTTGTGGTGATTAATTCACTCTATTCTCTCTCTCTAGAGAAGGGTGGCTTCAATAATCATATATTTCATTTTCATTTTCTATTCATAAATCATCGCAAATATTATATGGGAATTTGCAAGGCAATTGTTTGACTATTTATTGCATGTTTCTCTTTAATTCAACATCAACCATGTAAAATTGAGTTTGGTTACATACTTTGAAAATTATAAATAGTTTGAAATAAAAACTATGATGGTGCTTCATTAATAACTTTGGTTTGTACATGACCAAAGAAATAAGGAAGCTTCATGTTATGATGATCTATAAGGATTAACGTTGAAAAATGCATAATGATTGTTCCTTTGCTTTCACTCTCCTTTTCCTCATGATGATTAACGTACAACATTTCTTTGATTCATTAAAGAGATCATCACTTATTATATAACCCATCATTATATTATTTATTAGTAAATAATCATTATCATTTTTTGATCTAACAATTTATTGTGGAGCTCTTTTGCCACACAAGTTGAGGATTATTTATGTTATGTAATTTTTTTTGTTAAGTTTTTTCTTAACAATTTAATAATTGTTGGCATATTTATTTCTCACATGGAGGTTTGATATTAGAAACCACTTACTGAACATAAGGCTTGAACTCAATTTTTTTCCTTAAGGCTTCAAGAAAACAAAGGCAAAATTGGGTGAACAAAACCAAGATTTCATTTTTCTCTAGTCTATCATTTTTCAAAAGTTCCCCTCACATTCTCAACCCCTGTTAGAAGCATCCCCAGTGATAGTAATAAAATTAGATCAAATCTTAAATTTAGAGTGATTTTTTTTCATATGAATGACGATGACACATTTCTAGAGTAATAATAAGGATAGAAGTATTATAGAACATTATATTATAGATACACATTCCTAACCATATGCATTAATTTACTAATTAATTTCAAAATATTAGTTACTTAGTACTATCCATATCAATTTTTGTTCTCTCATTATTTGTGGTTTCTAAATTTATATAATAACTATCATATTTTTAATGTTTCACATATGATTTTTATACATGCCAAATGTTATATTGTTTAATGTCTATCATGCTATGTTTTTTTATTAAGGTTAAAGGGGTGATTTTTGAACTAGGGTCCCCACACCCTAGGAAAGTATAAAAAAAGAAGGAACAAAAGTCTACCAAAGACCCAAGGGAAAACATAGATAAAATAGGGCCAAAAATAGCTAGAACATAGCCCAAATACAATCGAGATACATCAATAAAATTACAAAAAGAACCAAAAAACTATTGCATATCTAGTTTTCTTGAGACGTCCTCCTGGCATCTTTTCATCCTTTGGATATGTGAATCAATTTATAACAACAACTTGTGTTTATTTAAATCCTTGTGATAGTAATTGCACTGAATTTGTTTGCCTTTTCCTTTAATGTTAGACTTTGTGTCAAATAACTCACCCAGGTGAGCCCTATGATTCTCAAAATTTTGAATCCCCTCGTTCATGGCAGCCTTGCTACAATTTACCAAGAAACTAATATTATTTTTGAGCTTCTCATTCTCATTCTCAAGCATGTCAACCCTAAACTAAAGACTCTACAACTATTGGTTTTCCTCCTTGGCTTCATTATCTTGATGTAGTCTATCATTCTCCTTCTATAGAAACTTAAACTTCCATTTGAGGTCAGTTAACTCCCTCATAAACCATTGCATGATGGATTTTTGAGGATCTAATTCTTCAATAATTATGTCAACATTTTCCTTTCCTTTTAAATAACTAAGGAATTAAAATTCTCATTTAAATCATTCTGATACCTATTAGGGGAGAGATTACCTTTATCCTTCACATCATATAAGTCCTTCCTCTTACCTACTTCATGATGCTTAGGTTTAAGGGTCTTAATATTACCACCCAACTCTTCTTGTTTATTAAAAACTTCATTTCTAGTCCTATCGTCTTCCACTAAAATGAAGTCATCAATAGAATAACCTTTATTCCCCTTTTGTATAGAGAATTATTTGGCTTGTTTGGAGACCTAACCATACCCCTCAGATGTCTCTTGATGCTATCTTGATTCTTATAAGGTTTCACCTCTGTAACTTTAGAACCTTTGACAGCTATGCTCTTAAAAGGTTTGTCCTCTATATTCTTACTAACCTTGCTTGGGTATTTGATCTAGATCTTCTTGATATTCCTAATGTCCATAGGTTTGTTCTCAACAATTTTATTTTGTGGTTGATATATATCAGGGTTTAGCTAGTTCATGCCATTGAAATATCTTTGAATTAAAAATATAACCCCTTCATTCCTAGGAATATGGTACTTTCCATATTTGAATTTAAATATGGAAGCTTTAAGGGAGTGAAGAACATAAAAGGGAAGGCTCAAAGGCACACCATGTCTAAAATAGTTTAGGAAAATGAATAAAGACCATCTAATGACATTATACCTACCTTTGAGTGTGATGTATTGCATCAAATGAAAGAAAACTTCCCCAAAAGGTCTCAGAAGAGATTCACAATTAAAGCCATTATGCAGAGTCTCCAAAGTTTCCACTTCTTCCAAAAAAATATCCTTATCTCTTTTGAAATATATGAATTTGAAGATCTTTATTTCCTCTATAGTCAAACCTATTACATGCACAATTAACTCCTTAGTTATTTACAAATTGACCCCATTTATGTTGATTGTTCTATTTTCCTAGGCATTAAAAAACAAGGTTGAGATGTGGCTATCATGACCTTCAATTTTTTCCATGAAACCTATGAAACCCCCAACTTGCAATGCCTCCCAAGTTTTTTCATTCTTATTAATTTGTTTAGGTAATTTTGGTTCAATATTATTTGTTAACTTCATACTGCTCATAGAGAGACCTAAACAAGGGAGACAAAGACTATCCCAACTCTAAAAGGCCGAAGAACCTATAAACTCTAGAGCTATCTTTTTGCTACATTTGGTAATGTTAAACAAAATAAGAAGGATAAAGATCGGATCTAGAGTTTCCTTATGAGACTAAAAAAGAATGTATGAATAAAAATGGGACTAAGATTATAATCTAGTCTAAGGTCCCAAATATTCCTTTGCCTAGACTTAGGAAAGTTCCCTATTTTCTCACAAATAATGAACATTAGACAAAACTTCACTCTTTATCATTTGGACAATGTCCCTAGGAAATCAATTAAAATCCATCCAAATAAAGTTACCCAAAGAGGTCAAACCCATATTAGTGAACCAGTTCACTATTGCATTTCCTTCATGATAAATGTGTTGGATTAGACCCTATTGTCTATAGTCAAGAATGGTGATTTCTTTCTCAATTACTGGCTTAATAGTCTAGATAATAAAAAAATTCCTAGATAGACAATTCAATATATTAAGGGAGTCTCCATCTAAAATGAGAAATTCCACCCCCCATTTTTTGAGCCAATTTAAGACCCCATAGGGAAACTAGGGCTTCAACCCAGTGATGGACTTGACACCCATATGTCCTACATAAGTTGCCACAAAATTACCCTGATGGTCTCTTAGAATACCACCTCCTCTAGATGGACCTAGATTCCCTTTGAAATATCCATCAGAATTGAGCTTTAGCCAGCCTAAAGGGGGGATTTCCATTTATTTCATTTTTTAATCTCATCTTTAGGATCCATCTTACCTAGACTAAAAGTGTCAATTTGCCAGTTAAGATCTGAAATTTGTTCCACCTGAAGAAGGATTTTGCCATTATTATTCAATTCAATGTTGTAGTTATCCAGGATGGCCTCAAAGATCCTTTTGGATAGCACTTTATTGCTACATTTATTTTCTCTAAATATTCTATTATTTTGCTCTCTCCAAATCCCCAAATGATATGGGGCAAAGAGAGCTTTCATATTTTCTTGAGCAGATCATTCCTAAAGGGACACTCCCATGACTTCCATACTTCCAACATAGACCCTACATGAACCCATGCAATATTGAATTTAAGGAGAATAAAACTCCAAATATCCTAAGAGTATAGACAATCCACAAGCAGATGGAAGATGTTTTCATTATATTTTTTTCACAACACACATCTGTTGATTAAAATTTAACCTCTTTTTATTAGATTATCCATGGTTAAAATTTTGTTTTGAAAAAATATCCAAAGGAAAAAATTTAATTTTGGAATTAACCATTTATCACATAGAATATCCCACTTCACATTAAAACCAATATTCTATTCCAATAGTGAATAACCTGATTTTACTTGATATTGGCCATTGAAAGACTCCCTCCAAACAAACTGGTCTTATCTATCACTAAGAGGTAAATGAAAATTTCTTGATAAATTATTTAGACTATTTAAACTCATAATGTCCTCTTGATTAAGGTTATCTAAACTCAAATATTTCCATATCTTCACACCTTCAACCATCTTCTAGTAATCCTAAACTTTGTGACCATACTTGTTATGAATGTCCTCTTGAAAACGCTACCAACTATTAGTTTAAATAAGGGGAAGATCAATGACCTAGGTATCCTTCCAAAAATATGCCTTCTACCCATTACCAATTTACCACTTAGAACTAGTGGAAATAATATCTTTATTTGAAATTAAAAAATTCTAGAAGTGAGAGCCCCTAACAAATTGTTCTTCTACAAATATGCGCATTGGCTCTTGACCCTCTAAATATTTGTAACTCAAAATTTTATCCTAGGTGATGTTTTTATTAACAAATCTACAAACAAATTTTGAAATAAGCACTTTATTCATTAGTTGAAGGTACCTGAGACAAAGACTGCCATATTTTTTGTGAAAAACTTTATTCCATGCTACAAGATGGAATCTATTTCTCTTTTCAGTTCCTAACCATAAGAAATTCTATTAAATATTTATCATATTCTCTTCAATGATCTTAAGAAGATCGAAAAGAGAAAGGAGATACATGGTGAGACTTTGGAATAAACTCTTGATAATCAAAAGTTTTTCAACTTTTGATAGCAACTTACCTTTCTAGATTGCAAGCTTCCTTTGAAATCTCTCAATAAATAGACTCCACTTAGATAATGAAGGATGATTACTAAAAAGAGGCATGCCAAGGTAAGACTTTTATTTGGCATCCTAACAAATGAGTAATTCAAGATTTTTTAGTAGCCAAATTATTAAAAAAGAAGACTGAGCTCTTGTCAAGATAAACTTTTTGATTCAAAGCCTTTTCATACATTACCAAAATTTTCTTAAGAGTCCTAGCTTCTTGCACAGTAGCCTCAACCAAGAGAATGGTGTCATTCATAAGTTACTGATAGGAGACAAGTGTTTATCATGCTATGTTATAAAATTAAATGTTATGAGATAGTTTCATTTCCCACTATTGAGGATTAATATTTATTTTGGTATATCAATAATTTTTTTCCATATGAATTTAAATTCATATAATCTAGAAAATAAAAGGTGACATGTATCCTTCACATCTTTTATTTTGTTATAAATGTCTCTAATTATGAGGAATAGTGTAATTACATTTTAAATGAAATTCTTTTACAACTTTACACCCACTTTCCTGTCACTACATAGAAAATATAAGCACTAGGCATACACTTATAAAATTAGATAAGAAAATGATTGGAGTTAATTTATAATTTTTTGTGTTCACTTTATTTAAAGAGTTCAAGAGTCTCTTCCTCATACACTACTTTGTGAGCTTTCATAACTATTATTCTACTGCTTATATGGATTTTAATGTCTTCTTTCTCTTATAATCTTTTGGAATAAGTCTAATGTGCATTATGTTTATTTTAATTATTTTGGTCTATCTCTCACTAATATATGGGGTGTTCTTCCATTGTATCAATTTAATCACTTGAATTTTTTTATGTCGCAACATCTAATGATACAATATTTATGGTAATTTATTCTATATAATATTTTAATTTATGATTTATTATTTTTGTAGTTGATATTAGAATTATCTCTTTGATAGAAAGTTTAATTCTAAACGTGTTTGTGTTTCATAAGAGTAACAAGAAAAAATTGGCATTTAGATCTTTTTTTAACACATTTTGTTTTGCAAAGGTTAACACCCTTAAAAAATGATTTGTATCTTTAAATATATTTTACTAGCTACTAATTTCTAACTTGTATTTTATTTGCATCATATTTATTTACAAATTGTGAGGAAGAATATACATATATAGGTATCATATTTGTACAAGATTTTATTTCATTTCTTGTAAAGCCCTCATTTTTTTAAGGGTCTTTGAAATCTACAAAATTATTTCATTATTAAAAATTTCTTACATTGTTGTAATTTTCTTTCATTGTTATTTTTATTCATGTACAAATTTTATTTGGACAAGTTTTGAATTTTGTTAAATGTATTATATTATTTTGATAATTTCATAAAATTTTATTTCTTTATTTGTTAAAGTAAAGCTCAACATTAATATTTAATAAATTTTACAATGTTTAATGACATTAAATTGGATGGTTATGGGAATGCTATAGTAAGCAAACAAATCAATAAAAAGGATGGTCATTTGAATCTAAAATATGTATCCTCCAAAAAAATATCATAAATTTGGATTTTCATCATTCTAATGACTTCAATTAATATTTTTTGGGTGTCTTTTCTTAAGTAAAAGATTAACTTTTTTATTTAACTCCATTGGTATTGGTTTTAACTATTAAGAAGATCAACAACTTATTTCAAAGGATAATGAAATTTATGCTTTTAAGTATCAAGTTGACTATAAAAATTGATTATTAATTTATTGTAAAATTGACATACTTAAAAATAGGTAAACATGAATAATTTAGTTGATACTTTTAATGGAAAGTGCATTTTTCATGCATCACCAAATATCTAATCATGATATTCATGTAATTAATCACTTTTTTCCTTTCAAAATCACTTTTATTACCTTATGAAATCAATGTATTATAATAGAGATGTTCTTGGAAAAGATGAAAATGATATAGTTGAATATTTTTTATTTTAAAATTATTTTTAAATTTCAAGACTTGGTGTTAATGAAACTGAAGCTACTATAAAGTCATATCGTTCTCCTTATTGTAATAATTAATACATTAATACTTATAAAACCAAGAATCAATTTGAAAATTTTGTTATTAATACTTGGGTTGGAAAAGTTAACACTTATGAACATTATAGAATATATGATCATGATATTGATAAATTTTAGAAGTTACATGAATACTATTCTTATGATATCACAAATTATAAATAGTCTCATTATTAAAAAATAAAAAAACTTATTCAAACCAAGGTTAAACATATTTAAATACCAAAAGATTTGGTACACTTATTACATAAACTAAGATGTGCACTTCTTAAATATTTTAAGAAGTGTGTGTGTGTGTGTGTGTGTATATATATATATATATATATATATATATATATATAAAAGAAAGATGAATCTACATTTCTTTCTTCTTAATCTTTTTTTATATTTTTAACTAACATAATATGTTTTTAATATATATCATATTTATAACTCATAATATTTTTATGCATATGATTATTTATTTATTATGAAGTTATTTTTCTTTTTTTAAATTTATCACACTTTTTTTGGCATAAATATATGTTTATTTGACACTTCGATACATTTTATCCTTCAATTGTTTATATTTGGATTTTTAAAAAAAATATACTTAAAGCTATGATTTTATTCTTTATTTTTATACAAAACAAAATTTAGAATTCCATTTCTAAGCTATTAATGATATTTTATTTTTGGAGTTAATATATCAAGAATTTATTTTTTTGCATGTTCATGTTTTAATTTTTTTTATAAGTTAAAAATTTATTACTTGAAGATAGACAATTACAATGATAAGAGTCTATAGGACCCAAAATTAGATAAATAAAAACTAGCTACTAATGGGGAGTCAATAAGTCTTATTACATATAACTTAATACTATAAAGCTAAACCTAGAGAGAAAGGACACCAATGTAGAGGGGAAGTGCTTTAGTTGTCTTTTTCTTCCTTGATATCCTCCACTTGATCAATTTATTCAGCTCTATGATTATGAATGTAATGCTACTAGTGTAGGTGCACCTTCATGTTCATCGTATCCTCTGCTATCCTAGTCAGGATGTTTTGCATGCTTTCAATCTCATCCGTATTAACTTGGATCATGGTCAACACTTGAGCCTAGAGTCTTTCCTCGTTATTTTCAATGAGATTTTTAATTTGAATTAAATTATATTTCAATGCTACTATCATATTGTAATGTTCCATAAATAATTCTCAAAACCTTCTCACCAAGACTTCCATATCTTTCTGATGCTCAATATTTTCACTATTTTTATCGAGGAAGAAGTTTTCAACCAAAATATCCTTTATAACATGTATGCCTCTGGTCACTTTTCTAAAGTTCTCTAGGATATGGCTTCCTTGATTAGTGTCATTATTTTTAGTTGAAAAAAATAGGTATTTACTTTCCCATTCTCTACCACTCATCATTTCCTCTATATTAATGGAAATTTGTTTCTTGGATGGCCCACCCTCCTCAGACCTAGATTTTATTTTACTTGTGTCTTGGCGAGAATTCTCCCTTTCAAGTTAAAACTTCTCTTTTCCTTTATTTTGGTGGCCTTGCTTTTGGTCATTCCTTCTTATCCACCTTCTTCCCTCTTATATAATGGCATAAAAGATATTCCATGATGGGATTGTATTGAATCATCAATATGAAGAGAAGCAGATGACATGCTCTCATGATTGGTGTCATTGTGACAATAAATCTCCTACTCCTTGGGCATCCTCCTAATGGTTTATACACCTTTATTACCTTCCATCTTCTGGGCAGCTATCCTAGTCGAGCTATACTCCATGCTCTTGGCCTAATGAAGTCCATAATTATGAGCCATATCAAATAGTTCTGATTGTGAAGTGTCATGGAAATATGCAAGGATGGGACTCATCCTATAAGAGTTATCAACTGTTAAGGCTCAAATCTTATCCAACACGTGAATAGATAAAGTCAATAAAAGGTGAAGGGATTAGATGAGCACCATAGTTAAATAGTTCAACATTTGATAATAAACCACATTGAAGGAGGGTAAAAACCCATAGAAGTGAAATCTATGCCCACAAAAATTCCACTGAAGAGCCTTGAAGAAATATTTCACATACGGTAAATAAAGGGGAGGTGGGTGATAGGAAAAAGAGGGTAACTTGGCTAGATAGACCATTTTGTCAATTATGGTATTTGCTTTGCTAATGGCATTAGAAACAAAAATGGGTAGCTTGTAAGGTGCCCACCTAGTTAGGCAAAATGCAAGCTATCCCTTTTCAAAAAACCAAACTTGACTTTGTTATTAAAAAAAAAAATTAAAAATAATTCTAATGATGACCATGCACTTGATAAATTCTAATTGGGAAATGAATGGAAAAGGAAGGTTGTCAGTTTCCTTTCTGTACTATCATCTCCCTAATTTTTAGGTATGATACCCAATAATTTTTTAGCAGTCCCAACATTCTATTTTAATAATTCATTCTAATTATTTCATATCCTTGTCCTTGGATATGCTTTCCATGTTTCTTTTATTATCCTTTGAGTGAGATAAAATCCTATAATTCACCAACCAGTCTACCAATTGGTTTCCTTCTCTCAGGGTGTGGTACTAATTCACTCCTTTGAAATAACCTCAAAGATTTTATACTTTTTGAATTATTCATTTAATTATTCAATTTAATTTTTCATTGCTCTTCATGGATCTAATGAGCATGAATGAGTCCCCTTCTACCATGATATTCCTAATATTTTCCTCTAGATCTAGCTTCATTCTAAGAATAAGGCCTTCAGATTTTATTATGTTATTTCTATTGATTCCAAGATAGATATATTTATATGCCAACACCTATATTTAATGATATATTATAACCACCCCTACTCCTGACTCCCTTGGATTGTGCTTTGAAGCCCCCTCAAACTTTAATTTATACCACCCCTATTCATATGAAATCCATTTGAATTTTTTCCTAGTTATTTTCCTTGCTTATTACTTGGTTTAATGATTTCATAGATCTACCTGACCCTCCACCAATTTTGAAGGATTTTAGCTTCCTCTAGACTATCCTCTTTTTTTAATTGTTAAGTGGTAGATGCAATCTGACTAATGATATCCTCTAGATCCAACCAAAATTTCCCTGGGGTCTTATGTATGCCATTGTGGTTGAAGATTATGGTATTATGTTCAATCTAGAATTTCTAGATCAGAAGATCAGTCCCATATCCCATATATCCTTTAAAATGTTTATTTTATTATTAAATTTCCAAACCTTGAGGTGATCTAGAAATTTGTTGTTCAAATCCCACCTTGGGGTATACTTGCTTAGAAAATTATTCCAGAGCTTTGAGGTGTAATTGTAGTGAATAAGAAGGTGTTCCACACTTTATTCATTTTTGTGACATATCACACATCACGACATCCTTAGAAACTTTTATTTTTTAAGTTTTATACTATTAGGATATTTTCATGTGTGTTCAATCACAAGAAGGCTTTTGCTTTCATCCAAGCTTTAAAGATCTAAATTCTTATCCATACAATTTTTTTAAGGTATTGAGATGGGTTACCATCTATGTTTCATATCCTTATTTAACTAATTAGTCCCTTAAACCCTTTCTATTCCAATTCAATGAGTCATTTTTTGAGCTCCAGGGAACCCAGATCCATATAAGATGCCATTTATCATCTTTTGGGTTTCATTTTGAGTATTGTTGGTATTTTAGAAAGTTTTTTAGGTGAAAGTGTTATGCCCTTGCTCTATGTTTTCTATCCAATAATTCTTCACCTTGTTTCCCCATTGGCAAGAACTTTCTTACCTTATTGTATCTAAGTTGGGGTCTAGTCTTAGAGGTTTTTGGGTGATCCATCTGTCATCCCAAAAGTCCATATTTTACTTATTTTGCACATTATGAAATAATCCTTATAGAATAACCCCTCTTACTTCCCTCGTGATATTCTAAATAGAAGATCTAAAGGGGAAATCCTTTGACATGAAGACTATTTCTGGGTTTTTATCATCAAGGTATTTATCTTTTAGCAATCTACTCCATCCTGCATATGGATTGGTTTTTCATTCTCCAAACTAGTTTGGATATGAGGGCCATGTTAACTTTATCTAGGTTACTTATTCATGCCCCCCCATGTAATAGGTTTAAAAAATTTCTCCTAGGCTAGTAGGGGTAATTTGACATTCTCCCATGTTTCTTGCTAGAGGTAGTTTTTGATAATTCTATTAATCTCTCTCAAGACTGATGCAGGGGCCTTTATGAGAGAGAACCAATATATGGTTGTGTATTGAAAGACTGTATTTATGAGGATAATGCATCTTGCATATGTAAAATATTTACCTTTACAACTGAATAGTTTCCTCATATTTTTTATAACTTTATCCCAAAGCTTCCTACGTCCATTACCTTTAAAAAGTGGGAAACCCAACTAGTTATCTAGGAGAGTAGTTATTTCAAATCCTAAGAACATGTTGAGTAAAGATTGGAGATTAGGGGAGAAATTGATACACAAGATCTTGGATTTACTTCTATTAATTTATTGACTTGATGCATATTCATAGTTGTATATTAAATCCCTTACTTATCTAACCTCTTGCTAAGTAGGGTTAATGAAAAGTAAAGTATCATCTACAAATTGGAGATGAGTGTGAGAAGATTTTTCAGCTATTGATAGAATCCCTTTAATTTTATGCTCATCTCTTAGGGATTTTATGTATCT
Source organism: Torreya grandis (assembly GCA_037957365.1). Classification (NCBI taxonomy): domain Eukaryota; kingdom Viridiplantae; phylum Streptophyta; class Pinopsida; order Cupressales; family Taxaceae; genus Torreya; species Torreya grandis. The sequence continues at coordinate 5,443,694 of JARHVA010000002.1, forward strand.
TCCCAGAGCCTTTGCCATCAATATGAGGAGATAGGGGGAGATAGGGTCACCTTGTCTGAGTCCCCTAGAAGAGGAGAAATATCCTTCTGGGGAGCCGTTAATAATCATGAAGAAATTTGAGGAGGAATAACAGATTTTAATCCATTTTCTCCATTCCAGATTGAAATTGAAATTACTAATCACTCTATCCATAAAGGACATATTTGAATTTATCATAGGCCTTAGAAATGTCTAGTTTAATCAGTATGCCTTATCTCTTATTAGTATGTAGGGAATGTATGATTTTATGGGCAATGACAATTCCATCCTTGATTTGTCTTCCCTTGATGAAACCTCCTTGCTCCTTTGAGATAACATTTGGAATAATTTTTTGGAGTCAATTAACAATGATTTTTGAAATGATATTATAGATAGTGTTGCACAAATATATTGGTTTAAAGTCTTCTAGGGTCCTACTTTTTTATTTTTTGGAATGAGGACAAGGGGTGTGAAATTCAAAGATTTCAAAATTCCTTGAGATTCCTATACTAATTCCCTAAATTATTTCCCTAAAAGGTCTCATAAGTGTTGAAATAAGAGAGTTAATTATGGGATTAGGTAATTTATAGGTTGATTGATTTAGGGTTTCATAAGACCACCATGCCCACTATCATGCTTGTATTATCCACCCCTACCATTTCCCTTCCCATAATTATAGAAAGGGCCTTGTTATGATCTGCTAACCTTTCTAGATTAGTTTATTGGAGAATTACCACTTATGGGTTATGTTACTTTATTAGATCCTTCAATGTTCTCCTATTAAATGGGGTATTGAGACCCCTTATATTCCATGAAATTATTTGCATCAAGAAGGATTGCTTTGATTGGTGTTCATCAAGAGGGTGTCTACCTATTCTTGAGTCCCTACCCCAATATCCTCCATGGATTCTTCATGCCTCTTTTTATTTTTGCTCAATATCCCTCTGCTTATCTTTCCAAAAAAATCCTTTATGGTTAAGGTTTGGAGTTTGAGTGATTCCAGTGCTATCCTCATCCATTTATGAGTCTATTTCATCTTCCTCATCCATACTTTTCCAATTTTATTTATGTCTCGAGCCCTCTGTTGTGTTGTTTCCTTTTGCCTATTTCCCTAGTGACATTTTTTTCTAATGTTTATCCATGTTTCATATGCTTAGCTCCTTGAGAAGATTTTATAGATCCTTTTTAAACCCATAGTCTGATGTAATGTCTTTCATCTCTATATTTTTGTGTTCTTCATGTGGTTGATTTTTTGGGATAGATTCTATTCCTTTCATTAATATGGATTTTCCATCATTTCTTTCTTTACTTGCTTTTGGAATATATTTCTTGATCATTGTGTCCTTATTCTTAATTTTTTTTTCATCTTGATGAATCCCTATGAATCTTTCTTTATTGTTATAGGGACTTTCTCCATAGTGTTATTTTTTAATAGTGTTGGGAAATATATAATCAAATGCCCATATTCATGACAACTTCTACATCAGAATGAGATGCTCTCATAATCTAGATCTTGAGTCTAATATATTTCCCCTAATTTTAGAGTAATGTTCTTCGAAAAGGATTATATGAGATCTAGTTCCACACAGATTTTGGCATAGCTAGATAGGAATTTACCATTATGGGGTTTTGATATATATACCATTTTACCAATAGTATTAGAAATAATTTCAAAGACATACCTAGATCAAAATTATTTCACAAGAGCATACATTTAAATCCATACTAGTGCCATGTTTAGTATTTCTTGTGTCAACCTATAGGCTATGTGTTAGTGATTCATAAATAGTCCCACATTTTTGAAAAGGTATGGCCTCCTCTAAACACCTTGTCTCTGTCTGATTCAATGGAAAATATTCTTATGAAATATCCTTTGTCACAAGCCTTGAGTTCATAATTTCCATTTGGTTAACAATTTCTCATAGTCCATGCATACAATTATTCCAAAGAAGTTGCACTCCCATGAACTTGTAGATAAGGCTCCTGTCATACAACCCCACTATGTTCTTCCTGATCTCTACTAGATCAAGCATGGATATCATATTATCTTCTACCTCTTAAATGTATGTTTTCTTGGAACCATTTAATAATTCTTATAACTTTTTATTTCTAGTCGCTTTCATCAGGGTATTTATCTCCACCTCTGAGATTGAGGTTGAGGCTTTGATCACCTTTTACATGAAAGATGGATTTTTAGGGGGAAGAATCCCTGTAAGAGGATTCATCTTGAAACCCACCAATCAATATGGAAATTTAGTTTGGATCAACCAGTGGGAGAAATCAAATAATCCTAAAAAAACTTTAAACCCTAGTAGAGTTCATTCTTCTTGCAACTAGCTTCCATCCAAAGTCCATGTTTTAATTTTTACTCATAATGGTGACTCCTAAATATTTTGAAAGTTTGATATGCATATAATATCTCTTTATTTTGATAGAAAAATATTTGTTCATCCACTATCAATTTTTTAATCGCTTTATTATGATATTTAAAAAATATATGTTTAAGAATTTTATTAAATATTTTTTTATTACATAAAATGTAGTAGATAATATTATATGGCATATTTTTTTGCTTCAAGTAAGACTGAATTAAGCTTTGGTCTTTTTTAGGCTATAATGAATCCTTTTAAAATGTTGGTAATTGTTCCAAATACATGATTTACATTATTTTATGAAGAGGATTCATCAGAGATTATTGATGATTTCGCCCTTGATTTTACAAGATTATTGAAGGAACATACTTTATTATTTCATTTTTAACAAAAATATGTAATATTATGATTATTCGTTTGTCATCAAATATACCTCCCTTATATATATTAGGTTCTTATCCTCTTTTTAACTCCAAATAAAACTTAATGGAGAATGTTGAAGATTAATATATATTTGGATATATTAATATATTGAAGTTGGAATATTATTACTTATGACAAAATCTAAATAAATCTACCCAAATTAGAATACAAGGTAGGTTGTTTTAACCACCCTTAATCCCAAAATCCCTTAAATAAATAAGTGCTTAATTTGACCCCTCAATTGAAACCTCTCCAAAAAATTTAATAAGATTAGCCAAGAATCAATATCGATTCATGTGATCAATGTTGATTCTATTGAATTGACATCAATTTAACCATAGTCTCCCCTAGGTCAAATGATAGATTTCATGCACCTCTAATTGCACTATAATGCTGACAAAATTTGTCTAGAGTGTCAGTTAATGAATTATTCATTTGTTGGAAGCTTTTGACACTTGCATCAACTCATCCACCCCATCAGTAGATCAAGAATCACCCTATCAACTTTGCAGTCTGCCATGAGTTGGGAGCACTAAAAAGGTTAGCTTGTCATTTGTTTTAGTAAATTAATTCCATAATTTATTCTATTTATATGCCAATTTTATTCTTTTTATGTTCAGTTTATCCATGTAATTTGTGTTAGATTATCTTTACTCAACCTGAAACATCCCAATTCCATATTAAATTCCATTAAAACCCTTTCCTAAGAGCTTTATCGGCATTTATAAAATCAACATCAATTCCCTAAATTGACATCAGTTCCATAGATCAACATTGATCTTTATCAAAAACCCATTTTGTCTACACCTGAATCCCTTTTAGTTAGCAGTCTGATTTACATCTTAGATCATTATTTATTAAAGCTATGGGTTTCTTGTAAATGACTCTTCCTGGAGTTGTTCATGAAGTGGTTACTATATGATATTTGCCTAAAGTTACACATCCCCTTTTTTCAGACCAAAGTGATATTCATTCAAAATAGGCATCTATGCTATTGTGTTCACCCCCACCCTATAATCCATTGTAGACCAATTAGAAGTGATCCAAGCCAAAGAGGATGCTGTTGAAGATTATTCGAATGTCTAATTTGTTAATCTCTATCAAATGAATGTAGATTAAATCTTAAGTCATTTCATTATCTTATCTATATTGTTGAATGCTTTATTATAATTTTAGTTATTAATTTTATTTGCTTAATTACTAAGATAGTGGACTAATATCCTTACAAGCTAACACTTCCTGGGACTGGTCTTATACCAAGAAGCCCACTGATTTATCATATTAAACGATCTTTGTTTGAATTATATATTTTTTACAGGTAATCCTTCTAAAACATAAAGGAGCTCTCACATCACTAGATATGTGGTGCATGATCCTTTCTAATTACAAGGAGTCTTGTAAAACCCTTTATCTTATTTCAAGTTTTTAAGTAGTTTACTTTATATATAAAAATGAACAAAAAACTTAAACACCATTATGAATACAATATAAGAAAAAAAACAATGTATAAAGGGTGATGTAGGAAAGGGTTTGAATGATTATATGGGATCTCAAAAATAATTGCTCATTCATAGATTAGTGTTGACCTAATATTTTAGAGCACTAATCATAGAGGCTAAATCATGCATGTACTCCACTATCCCATCTTTGAGGGTACTGTGAGATTAGATTACTTGGGTGATACAATCCTCTTAGGTGGACAAAAAATGAAATGACTAAAGAGGATTCTTATGGTATAAAAAAGAGACCCTAGCTATTTCCAATATATCCTGAGGTATGGGGAAACTGAAATTTGTGTATAGCATTTTCTAGGGCCTTGGTATTGAGATAATATTCCTCACTTCACAATGTTGGTAAAATAGGTCACCGCTTAGATAAAAAAGACATTGCTCTATGTAGTCTTACAAATTCTAGAAAATAGTTGTTAAAAATAAGTAGCAAGCAAGAGAAAAGAAAAGTCAAAAGTTTTTTGTGTATAGAGATAAAAAATTCAATCTGAGGTTGAAAATAAATGCTTTAGTGTTAGATGTTATCCAAGGTGACAAGACAATTTATTTAGTGTTAGATGAAGATCCAAGGTCAAAGAATATTAGATCATGGCATCAAATTTATATACAAAGTTGAAGGTTATTTCTTTGAGTGTCAGTAATATACAAAAAATTGTATGAAATCCTAAGGCAAAAATCAAGCAAACAATAATCAATGTTTTAATAAAAATTTATGGTTTCAGCAGAATGTTTAATGTGTGTATTTTAATTTAACATTGAAATGCAATAAACACTAAGTGATTTAAATACTAATTAGATTAAAGAATATATAAAATCTGAATGTAAATTTTATTAAAATACAAACATTGAAATGAGCTATAAATAGTAAATTTCAATGAAATATGCAAACCTAGCTTGGATATGAAAGATGTTGACTGTTCAAATAGATTGATGATGTAAAACTAGCTAAAAAGATATGTGAAATGTGTCATGTCTAAAAATAAAATTCTATGATGCACTAAGACAAGGTTGTCATAGGTTGGATAGGGGCACCCTACGACTGTGTCCATGTTGACTATCTAGAAGATTTTATTATCTAAGCACATGATGCTATCAAAGGTGCACAATTGAAATTTTATAGGTGATGACGTGATGTGTGAAAGTGCCTATAATATGTAACCCTAATTCCTACACATAAATCAAATAGGGATCAAATAAAAAAGGAGAATTGGCCAAGGGGAATAATTGAGCTATCATCATAAACCACCAAATAACCTGAGTGTTGTCTACATAGCCTAAATGGCCTCAGGTCGATGTAGTTCTCCCTCCTAGAGTGAGTGTGTGAATCTTAATATTTTATATATAGATGTAACTAGTAAATTAACATGAATGCTTGACAATGAATTCCATTGAACTATAACAAAATAACTTCAAAATTGGTCTATGATTGTTAGAATAAATTATAACTTGAATTGGAAATATTAGTGCCCTTTTTATCAATATGCAGTGGAAATGTCAAGTGATTTCTAGTTGATAGATTGAATGAACTTAATACGCATATATAGAAAAAAAATGAAATATTTCCATTAATTAAATTATATAATAGTGTGTGAGGTCTGATATATAACATCTTGAATTTAAAAATCAATCATTAGAATATGGGAGACAAGGTCACACTAATGGACAGGGCTAGATTGTGGCCCTATCCAACCTAGTGCATTTTTATCCCAAAAGGCTAGAGATTATTAAAATTTGGTTGACATAAATCTATAAATAGAATATGGATGTTTGAATGATTTTTTATATATTTTTAAGACAATGATTAAAATAGTGAAGGATCTCATATAAAATGTGAGTTAATGGAATGGAGAATAGGTGAAACAAGGCAAGGATGTCAAGATTAACTATTATAAATAACTTAATGATTCAATTTGATTGTCTAAAATTCATTATCATTGATCTATTAATTTTATGCATTTATTGTGTGATCACAATCCATATTATACTTATAGTATTTAATTGGATCAACACCTCACTACTTTACTTATGGCCATCATTCCTATATATTAAGGACCAATAATTTGCTAATATGATTTTCTATTTCCCGTGTTGTTAAGTTACCATATGATCTATGTCTTAGAAAAATATAATGTAATATATCTTTAGTGCATGTTCTTAAAATACATATCTTTGCATATTTTGATTATATATATTTGTCATATTCTAATTTTATATCTAATATATTTATTTTAAGATATGAGTTTCATAGATTTACTCCACATCTCCAAAAGAGGTAAAATATCCTACTTGTTATATTCAAAGTGATTCTTCTCCAATGGTGTGACAGACACATCATATTGAAACTCTAGGGGCATGTGTATTGTCATATATAACATGTAAAAATTGGAGGCCATTTTACCTAACATATGGGGTTATATCTTCTTTTTACACATTCTGTAGTGGTTTAGAAGATAATTATTTATAGTAAAATTAGAGGCCCATATAGATGATAGGGTTCCTAATTTCAATCCTAAATGATATACATTTTATTTAGATTTGGAGTCTCATTCTTGATAAGATTCATAATTCCACTTCATCTTATTGTCTCCTTCAACAATTTGACATACCTATCATATCTAGGCTTAAGGAGGTATTTTAATTCAATATTTTAGATTTTAGCATTTATAATTATTTTGCATTTACCAATGCTTGTGTATATAATAAAAGTACTTTTCAAAGTCCAAGACATGATAGCTCTATCACCTAAGAGATCTAGATGTTATATCATTTTTTACTTTGAAGTGTAAGCTTATGTCACCTACTTATGGTGAACACAAACCTCAAAGTGGGAGAAAAAGTACTTAATATATCCCCATGGCCTTATTAATAATTTATGCCAATTTAGTGCACTTATCTATGTTTAGTTAATTGGGTTGACTTCAATCTTCATAAATCCCCCACACTTGTGAATCCAATATATTATCTTTATCTTAACTTATGATTTAGACCTCATTTAAATTAGGTAAGCATTTCCTCCTCTTTCCTCTTTTTTTAAGTCTTAAGTATTGGAAGTTGGAATGAGTGTTAATATTATTTAATAATTCAAATTTCACTTCTAAGTAGACAAGTGTTATATTCCAATTATTAAAAAATAAATTTATTAGAGCATTATCATTGTTTAAGCTAGAATTTTATTGTGAAGCACTTTTAGCACACAAACTAGGATTATTTATTTTATATAATTTCTATTACAAAATCATTTCCTTTATAAAATTTATTACTTTTTGATGTCTTTGTTTTCCACCTAAAGATTTACTAAATTAAAATTCACCCACTTAACACATTCCCCTAAACTTAATTTATTTTCATTACAATTCTAGGGAATAAAGTAATCAAATATTATAGGTATACATGAATTGCAACGTGAGGTTTAAATGCAGAAAAATGAAAGTTGAAACCAAGCAAATAAAACTCCAAAATTAGTTTTTTACTATTTTTCATTTGAAAAAATATCATATCTTATACAAATTTTTAGCACAATTTTATTATAGGTTTGACAATGCATTTATAGGTTTAGAATTATGTCTCATATTTTCTATGGCGTCATATTAAATATACACCTTCATAACCTTATTTATTTATTTTACTAGTCGATTTATAAATAATAATTAGGTATTCTTATCTATATTTGCAGCGGTTTATATGTATTTATTATTCTTAATTAATTAAAATTAAGTTTTTATATTACAATTATTAAAAAATAGTAATTTTTCTTCTTAAATTGAATAAGTATTCATCATGTACAATTTAAGTGAATATTTATTTATTTTTATTTATATTAATATTTTTTATAATATTTTGATCTTTTCTTATTTAAATCATCTTTATGATAACCGATTTGTATCAAAAATAATTTATTTAATGATCATTTATTCATATACTTTAATAATAACACAAGATATAAAGAATTATAATACACATAAATATATCACAATTATTATCAAAGGACAATCAAAACTTCAATTTTTTTCTAATTTATTAAATAATTATAACTACTATCAATTTTAGTTAGTTTTTTCTTATGTCTACTTAAAATAATCCAATTTTATTTTATTTTATTGGATAAATAAGAATAAATTAGATTACATCAGTAAGAAAATATAACTAAAGGTATTGGTGCCAAACAAGCCACCATTAAAGTGTACAAAACTAACAATACATGCTGCTACAACAACAATAATAACAATGGATCTTCAATATCAAAACATTCTGCTACAACAACAATAATTGCAACAACAAAATGGGTCCTGCGCGCGCGAATCCAAAAAATTTGAAACCGGCTGCTGTGAACCGAATGACTGGTGCTGTGGTAGCTGTTACAGAGGAGGTTTCTTTGGTCAGTAGAGGAAGGAACCAGAATACCCCCAAAGGGATTTCTGCTATGGGGATTGAAGATATTACTGCTGTGCGTTCGGCCTTTGTTCCTGGTTCAGGGCAGGGACCTGGAGGGAGAACCTATGCAGATGTGGTGGCCTTTGAAGCAGATATACATGATGCTCTGCCTCATACAACACCTGTACCTACTCGCGTATCACCTGTAAGTGCTTTAAAACCTATTAGGGTAACTCTAGACCCTGAATTAGCAGAAAATATCTTCCAAGAGGAAAAACGGTTTACCTCTTGTGCTGCCATTTTTTGTTTCTGAGGTTTCTGGCCCTCTTTTGTAGATCTACAGAACTGGATAGCCAAGAGCTGGCTGCAAATTAAAGATGGTCAAATCCTGCCTTGCGCCAGGGGTTTTTTTATAGTAGTATTTCAAAGCCCTGAAGATAGAAAGTCTATATTGTGTCACAATAATTTTTCTTGGCAGGGCAGATTTCCTCTTATGGCCAAACCTTGGCATAAGGATTTTAATCCTCTCTCGGAATCCTTTAACAAGATCCCCATATGGGTGCGGCTCCCTTATCTTCCGATACATTTGTGGCAAGAGGCAGTTTATAAAACCATAGGAAATGCAATAGGGGAGTTTTTATATGAAGAAGACAGTTCGAAGAGTTACCACTCGACTTGTGCACGATTTCTGGTTGATCTGGATGTTTCAAAGGGCCTTCCTGAGGTGATTTGCATTGATTCCCCAAGGGGTACCTAGACACAAATCCTGGATTACGAGGGGATCCCCTTTCGGTGCAGGAAGTGTCACCAGACGGGACATATTGCTGCTCGTTGTGGTGCTGGGAAAACCATCCCCAGACGTTCACCTTCTTGGTGGCCAAAGGATCTCTCTGAACATAGCATGGACAAACAACCTATGGAAACAACAACAGATTCTGAGACCAAGAATGAGGATAGGTTGCAAACTGAATTGGAAGACGAAGAGGAATCACTGGAGAATCATTCAAATGAAGCTTCTGAGGAGGCTATAGTTAGTGATACAGCTGAGCCTGAGGAGGAGGTGGTGGTCTCTTCCCCTGTTTTGAAGGATCTTTCTAAGAGCCAGACTGTGTTTGACTTTCATAAGGAGTTAATGCCTACTGGTGTCCAAAGATCAGTGTCTTTTGAGGCATGGGTTGCTGAGGCAGCTAAGGTAGAGGAAGGGTGGACAACAGTTAGAAGAAAGAAGTCTAAGCCTTTGGTCCCCCCTCTAGATATGAATCTTCGGTCATGCAAAAAGAAAAATCTCAACTTAAAAGATTCATCCAAAGTTCCATTCTGCTGAGTGGTTTTTTGGGGGCAGTAAACTGGTCACTTTTATGGTTTACTGGTTACTGGTCTGGAAGTTTGTTTAGCATGCTATTCCAGTTGGTTAACTTTCAGATCAGTGTTTTGACAGCTATTTTTTATGGTCTTATTGGTTGGTAACAGGTCCCTGTAAAACCTGGTTTTGGTTCTGTTCTGTAACCAGGTTCCTTTGTTAACCTGGTTGAGCTTTAAGGTTAATTTTTCTCCTTGTATAGGGTTTCGGGGTCCCTTCAAAACTTGTTTTTACCATAATCTAAAACATTGCGTGAGGATATTATGGTGAGGGGAGACACCAATGAGCATTATTTTCCATGATCAAGTGTGATTGAAGAGGCCGGGAAGCAGGGAGAAAAGAGAATACTACAAGTTCTGAGCATGAGAGCAAAACCAGAAAGCATGTTTTATAGATTCATATTTATCACAAAAGGGGCATGATAATGGAGGATGGATAAATTTGAGGTGATTGCCAATAGGTAACTTAACATGAAGAATCTTCTAAGCCAAGAGTTGAGATTGAGCATCAACGTTAAACTTCTAAATTTGATCGTTGATCACATTCCATTTTGTTCGGCTAAACTTGTAATTCCACTTGACATTAAGACGAGATGAAAGCAAAATTGAGGGAAAGCATTGTCTATAGATGGTTTTGAGAGGAAAGAAGCAGATATTATATTTATTAGGCCATTTCCAATCTTTCAAAAAGCTAGAATGACAAGGAGAGGACAAAAGACAAAAGAGATCAGGGGGAACAAGTTGTATTTGAAGAAGAGGTTGTTTATTAGGAAATGTCAAGTTGAACTTAGCTCATAATTATTGCCAAGACTTCCAATTAACGCTAATGGGATCCCATAAATCATGAAACACTTGAATTACCTTTTTGAAAAGATTTTGGCCTTAAAACTTTTAATAGCCCCAAAGGGTTTTCCATCCTATTGAATTAGATGATTCCACCATATGGAGTTTGCAACGCTGAGGCCGTGACTAAATGATTGATCATACCAAACCAACTTCTTCGAGGTGTTTTTCCATGCTTTCCAAATGGAGTTGAATGGAGCCAACCCATGAGTTTTGCAATAGGGGACTAGAAGGAGCTTATCATTCCAATTGACCTTTTCCTAGGCATGGCTAGCAGTTGCAGATTTAATGTGGTATCAAACTAAATATTTCCAAGGAGCCTCTCCTTTCAGAGCTCACACAATCCATTTACTGGTGAGACAAATTCCCTAAGTGTAAGGGTCAATAATCCCCAAACCACCTCTATCCTTTGGCTGAATGCAGTGTAACCAAGATGTGGCAAAGAGAGCCCTTCTTGTTTCCCCATTTGGCCCAAACAAAACCCCTGATCAATTGAGTTAGCTAGTTATGTCAATTTTTGGATGGCAGCCAATAGATGAGATGTATACATGACTCGCCAAGAGGATTTTATTGGCAATTTGGATGAGTCCAATGATGGAATGGAACCTATTGGTCCAACTCAAAAGTTTGCCTTTGAATTTGGTCATAAACCAATTCCATATATCCTTGAGGGAGACTCCAATCCCAAAGGGAATACCAAGGTATCTAGTGATTGTACCATGTTTAATTTCATGCCATTCACTAGGGATCCAAGGGGGATGTGGGCTAGGACGAGTCATAATGAATTCGGTTTTATTCATGGCAAGCTTGGATCCTGAGATAGTACAAACTAGATCCAAAACATCAAGAGTATGAGTTACTTCATTTGCTAGATTTTGGATAAACAACATGTTATCATCAATGAAATGAGAGTTAAGCGCTTTGACATTACCAAGCAATGAAATACCATGAATAAGCTTAGAAGCACGTGCATGTTAAAAGAGGTAACCAAGGGCATTAATAGCTAAGACAAATAGGAATGGCACTAGAGGGCAGCCTTGGTGTATAGATTTTTGTAAAGGGAAATTAGGGGGGCGGGGGGGGGGGGAAGGGCTCCATTGACAACAACTCTTGCATTGGCATCGATGAACAACATTTTAATATGCTCTCAAATTTTGGTTCCAAAACCTGGCCATTTCGGCATATTAAAAATGAAAGTCCAATGGATGCGATCATAAGCTTTATCAAAATTGAGTTTGATAATTAGAGCATCTTGAGTGGATTGTTGAGCCCATTCAACAGTATCCCAAGCTAACACCAAATTGTCAAGAATAAATCTACCACCCAAAAAACTAGTTTGCTCTAGCCTAACAATCTCTTGGGTTATATACTTTATTCGGCGAGCCAAGGCTTTGGCAATAATTTTATATGAGGTGTTAAGAAGGGTAATAGGTTGCCATCCATTCATTGTGTCTTCATTTTTGCCTTTGGGGAGGATTTTTATCAAACCTTGGTTTATGATTGCCCCCAAGGAGCCTGTGTCAATGCCCTCAAGGTAAATAGATGGCTCCATACATACCAGCCACTATGTTGTTTTGAAATCTTTTATGAGCACTATAAGAGCCTATTTATTGACGATTCTGTTGGTGATCCTCTCCTTCCCATTATTGAAGAAAGTGTTGCAGGTTGTATTGCTTGTAAAATATACCCAGAATATAACAACTACCTTGATCATCTCCTTTTCATTGAAGAACTAGATGAAGCTCTCTTTAGCATGGCCTTGAAGAAAATCAACCACTTTATGTATAATGGCTTAACATTTTAAAACTATAAATACATGAATAGTCTTTCATCTAAGCATTTAATATTTAAAAAATTAAATATATAATGTTACTCTTTATACCCCTGATTCCCATCTCTCTCAATCACCATTGTTAACGAGAGCCGTGACGACTTTAGTACCTGCCGATGCAAATTACAAGTACTAGTGACTCATTAAATACGACAATAAATCTTCAAATAATTTGAATATAAAACTTGTGCGAATTATATTAATCACTAAAACCTTTCATCTCATTCTTCAATGTTCATGAAAGATGATGCATCTCTAATTGATTGATGAGTGGCTCCACCAACAATACTTTTAAAAAAAATGAAATTAAAATTGTCAAAAGAATTTGATAGATTTAATTTTTACCGAGGAAAATTTTAAGAAATAGAAATTTAATACAAATATTTAATTATAATTCAGTTTTTTTAATTTAAAAATAGTAAATATATATATCGTAAGTGATTTTTATAGAAAAATTTAAAATTTATTTAATATATATAAATAAATTTAACAAACATATATATATTATTGAAAACTTTGGTAAACATGTTTTTAAAAAATTGCATATTAATAAATCTAAAATTTGGGTTATCCAATTAAATTTTGGTTAGCCAACTTATTAAAAAAAAAAATTACTAAGTGTGTTCGGTGTATTTATCATACATCTGCAATTTATTCCCTCGTGGATTTATCATAAACATCTTAAAACCATTCTCCATGTAATTTAATATTATTAATTCATTCTTCCATAATTTGTTTGGGGACGCTTTCAACGTTCCATTAATAACCATAAATGACCCAATCAAAATTTCACCAAGGTCATGTGTTTGGTATGATCGAGCAAACATTGAATAACATTGGATTATTTTTAAACTTGTGATTTTATAATGTATGAAATAATAATTAATTTAGTTGATTATAGAAGGAGGTGAAATGTAGTCCATACGGATGGTGTAGTTGGTTACGGGTTTTAGGTTTGTTTCATACAAGTCTTGAGGTCGATTCTCGCCGTCCGGATTTTGAAGGTTGTTCGGTGCATGTGGGTCTCATCGACAACCTCCATAGGATTAGTCTCACCTCCACTCGCCCCAATGAAGATCGCT